>CM053625.1:141987385-142037557 GCA_028646595.1 Phalanger gymnotis | reverse complement strand
TTCAGTGGTCTTTTGGACCTCCTTTTCCATTTGGCTAATTCTGCCTTTCAAGGCATTCTCCTCATTGGCGTTTTGGAGCTCCTTTGCCATTTGAGTTAGTCTATTTTTTAAGGTGTTATTTTCTTCAGTATTTTTCTGGGGCTCCTTTAGCAAGTCATTGACTTGTTTTTCATGGTTTTCTTGCATCATTCTAATTTTTCTTCCTAATTTTTCCTCTACTTCTCTTACTTGCTTTTCCAAATCCTTTTTGAGCTCTTCCATGGCCTGAGACCAGTTCATGTTTTTCTTGGAGGCTTTAGTTGTAGGCTCTTTGACTTTGTTGACATCTTCTGGATGTATGTTTTGGTCTTCTTTGTCACCAAAGAAAGATTCCAAAGTCTGAGTCTGAACCTGAGTCCATTTTTGCTTCCTGGCCTTGTTCCCAACCAACTTACTTGACCCTTGAGTTTTTCGTGGGGATATGACTGCTTGTAGAGTATAGAGTACTTTGTCCCAAGCTTGAGGGGCTGTGCTGTTGTTTTCAGAGCTTTTTTTACAGAGCAAGTTCTGCCACACCAGCACTCCTCCTCCCCCAAGAACCACCAACCCAGACCACGACTCAGATCTGAGCAGGTTCTGCGCTCTTGCTGGGATCTGCCACTTAATTCCTCCCACTAGGTGGACCTGGGGCCAGAAGCAACTGCAACTGTAGTTCTATCCTCAGAAATGCACCACCTCTGCTGCCCCCGGGGCAGTGGCCAAACCGCAAACTCCTTTCACTCTGTCCCTGCAATTTTTTCCCACTAACCTTTTCTGTTGTCTTTGGTGTTTGTGGGTTGAGAAGTCTGGTAACTGCCACAGCTCACTGATTCAGGGCTCTAGGGCCTGTTCTCCCTGGCTCCCATTCTGGTTGGTCTGGGCACAGCCCATGCTGGGCTCTGCTCTGCTCCCTTCCCAGCTCCATGCGATAGACCTTACCCTGTGACCATCCAAGCTGTCCTGGGCTGGAGCCCTGCTTCTCTCTGCTATTTTGTGGGTTCTGCAGTTCTAGAACTTGTTCAAAGCCATTTTTATAGGTGTTTGGACGGTCCTAGGGGAGAGCTTCAGGCTCTGGCATATTTTTCACATATGAGAATACCATGTCAAAGGAATAGCATTTCCCTCCATAATAGTTTTCCCCCCTTGGAGGAAGTTTCTTTGCAAAATATGGCAAACAAAATATGTGCTTGAGAACTGGGCTCAGCAAATTATAGCCCTTGGGTCTAATCTGGTCCATTGCATGTTTTTGGTATGGTCTGTTACTTCAGAATGGGTTTTACATTTTCCGGTCCATATGCAAACAGTCAATGGACTGTATGTGGCCCACAGACCACAATTTAGTGATCCCTGTTCTAGAATATTCACTGAGCAGCGTAGAAATCAGTTGCTTTTGCTCTGTGTTTAACCAAGGACTATTATAAAAATGGCACTAACTCTGTGGATCAGATTATAAATGGACAGTTCAAAGAAGTACCAATATTTGAGTTCCCCACAAAAAATATATTCATGCTGCTCTTTTTCAATGAAGTACAAATAAAAGTACCAGAAGTAAGGATGCTTCAGTCCTTGCCTTGATGAACATTCTAATCAATATTGCCATTCTAACCACTGGAAATTATAATCCCTTTATGCTCTCTTAGTGTGTGCCATCATCATCCATGTTTTCCCATAGGTCATCCACAATGTCTTAGAGGCCTTCCTATAGGACTTTTCATATTTCATGGATACCATGGCAGCATGGAACTTCCTGCCTATTATCTTATTCTTTTGCTCAATGACAGCCCACCTCTCTTCCGGCCATACGTGATATCCCATAAACCACTTCTTAGAAACATGCTGCAGCCTACCATGGGTTTTTCTGTCCCCCTTTAGGCCACTTAAAATTTTTATTCAGCAAAATGTGTGGCATTAAAGATTCATGGCAGCTCCAACATTACCAAGAGAACACATGCATTTCAAAGATGAGAATTTGTGTTGGGGAGCAGCTGAGGAACAATAGAACTACAATGCCATTTCCCAAACACAATTCTCCTTAATTTTGAGCTTAGTTCATTATACATCTATAGGTATATGTACTGATGACAGCTTTTGGCTCCAGGCCACCTTTCCAGCCTCATTATTCTGTGGTGCACTCTCTGTGGTCTACTCTCTGTGCCTTTGTATAGGCTGCCCTTCGTGACCAGAATATAAACCTTCTTCATCTCTACCTCTTAGAATCCCTACATTCCTTCAAAGCTTATCTCAAATGCCACCTCCTACATGAGGCTATTCCTTATTTGCCCAAATGCTAGTGCTTCCCTCATCCTCTATTGCCTTATATTTACTTAGTGTATGTGTACACATATGCTCAGTGTTTCTCTGTAAAACCTAAAAGCCTTGAGGGAAGAATATGTTTCTTTGTTGTCTTTGTATCGCCAGTGACTAGCACAGTACTTGGCACGTGGTAAGAGCATAACAAGTGTCTGTAGATTGGTGATTGAGATCTATGAAAATGAAATAATTGTTGGAAAATGTCTTTAAAAGTGCTAAGCAAACATAACATGATGAAGATGTTATTTCTGCTATTATTTCTATATGTAAATGTATGAAATCACATCCTCTTAGGGTTGAGGACCACCCAAGAAAAACATCCCAAATGCCCTATGTGCTGGTATTTTATTTTAATTCTGAGGAAGGTCTGGGACTTTTAAGCCCACCATATTCCCACCATTTCCCCCTCTCTCAAACATCTGTTGTCTAGTTGCTCCTAGGATGTCATGGAGAGCTCACAGTATCAGAATGTTAGAGACAGAAGAAAGGAAACAGGGTGGGCTAGTGGAAAGAACACAGGATTTGGAGTCAAGGGGCCTGGCTCTGCCTCTTCCTACCAGTGTTACTTTGGTTAAATCAATTAATCTCCCTCATCCTCCATTTTATTAACTGCAAAATGGTAGAGTTGGAACTGGTGATTTCTAAGATCCCTTCAGTTCTAAAACCTTAGAGATCAATGAATCACATTTTATGAATGAAGATATTGAGGTTCAAAGAATTTATATTTTTATTTAGCTCGTACCTCTGGGCAAAAGCTATACATGGGCAATCAGGAATATTAACTCAGAGAAAAAGGCCCTTGCAGTAAAGAAAGCCACCCCCCACCAATCAATTGTAAGAGAACACATTTAACTTAGGAATAAATATGTCATTGCCTTTAAGAAAACAAGACTTGTTATAATACCCCATTCATTACATATCTCAGAAAAGTCATATGAGCTCATCCCTTCTTTAGGTCCACTTCAAGAACAAAGGACAGACAGCAAACATCTGTTTAACAAACATTTATTGCGTGCTTACTTTGTGCTAGGTAGGACTGTGATGGGTGGTACGGAGGAAAGATGAAAAAGATATAGCCTCTTAAGAAACTTATTATGGAGTAAGAAGATAAGATATATGCAGAAATAGTTCTCATACAATAGCAGGAAATAACCGGTGTCAGAGGATATGAAGTCAGCTAGGCAGTTAACAGTCATTTATTAAGTGCTCACTGTTTGCCAGACACAGAGCTAAATGCTAGCAATACAAAGACAGCAAAGGCCCTGCCTGCCCTCAAAGGGCTTTCATTTGATGTGAGAGACAATGTGCCAGTGACTGTGTGCACAACAAGAGATATACAGGGTGGATCGAAGATAAACTCAAAAGGAGACACTAGACTTAAGGAGGACAGGGAAAGGTTCCTTGCAAAATGTAGCATCTTAGTTGAGAAGCAAGGAAAGCCAGGAGGCAGAAATGAGGAGGGAGAGCATTCGAAGCATGGAGGAGAGCCGGTAGAATGATGGGTGATGGAGCATCTTGGTCAAGCAACAGCAAGGAGGTCAGTGTCACTGGAATATATAGAGGGAAGTAAAAGGTGAGAAGATGGAAACAAAGTATTGCAGAAGTTCAGAGAAAGGGAGGGAGAGATTATCTTTGACAGGCAGGGACCGAAGAAAACTTTATGAAAGAGATAGCATTTCAAGTGCACCTTGAAGTTTGGATAAGATTTTGAGAATGGGAATGGGGGAAGAGGACATTCCAGGTGGAGGGATGGAAGGCGGTTCAGTAGCTTTTATAAAAGTGAATTGGCAGTTCCCTAAAAGCATAGATTTCTTTGTGATTCATAAAAGAGGAATAAAATGTTTAGGTTTTATGACAATTATGTTACAAATTTCTTACTCTTTCCCACAATATGTGTTCCTCTTTTAAATCCTAGGTCACTGCTCTGTGCTTTAGATGCCTCTGGTAAATAAGGTTGGCCTATTTAAAAACAACAACAACCACCTGAGAAATTATGTTTTTAAAACAGTTGCACTAGAATCTAGGACTCCAAAACACTGGTGTCATTCATTAGTGGAGCAAGGTGAGGTAGGAATAGACTAGGAAAGGAAGGACAGAAAGAGGAAAGAAAACATTTCCATGGCCAGGGAGTTCCTCAGTTGAAAAAAAGGGGGGGTGTGTCTTGGCATAGTGGATAGAGTTTTGAATTTGGAGTTAGGAAGACATGAGTTGAAATTTGGCATTTTATAGCTGTGTGGCCTTAGGCAAGTCAGTCACTGGTCTTAGTCTCAGCCTCTTAATCTGTGGGATAATAGTACTAATCCCACAAAGGTATTGGGAGGATCTTATGAAATAATATTTGTAACATGCTTTGTGAACATTAAAGTACTATAAAAATGTTTGTCATTATTTAAATTTATATATTTAAATTTATACACAGAACTTCACAAGATAAATGAAATGTTCTTCAGATGTCTGGATAGAAGAGAAACCAAATAGAAATAGGGAAATTCAATTCAATAAATATTTGTTAAGCACCTGTTATGTTCAGAGCATTGTGCTAGGTACAAGTACAGACTAATCTTAGATTACTACAGCAAGTTAAGCCAGTTTGGCTAGACCACAGAGAAATGTCTAATGGAAAAGTAGCCTGGGGCTAGAGTATGTCATCAGTTCATATTTTTATAGCTATATAATTAACTAAGCTCAAAATTAACAGCCCTAAGCTCAAAGAGTTTATATTCTAAGGGGCTAAGGGTATATAAAATGTAGATAAATATAACACTAAGCAATTTGGGAAGACAGAGAGTATCAAGAATGGGAGATCAGGGAAGGTTAATGGAGAGTGTAGCACCTGAGCTAAGCCTTTCAGGAAGATAAGAATTTTTAGAGGCATAAATAATGAGGAAGTATATTATGGGCATGGATAAAGACCTGTTTTGAAGCAAGAAATGATATGAGTGTCATGTTCAGGAAACAAACTCATAGAGTAGTTTGACTGGTACCCAGAGTGCATAAAAGAGAGTAGTATTATATGAACTAAGGCTGGAAAGGTAGTTTGGATCCATAATGTTACGGGCCTTAAATCCCAGACTAAGAAGAGTCTATACGTTATCTTAGAGGCAATAGGAAGACACTGAACATCTTCGAGTGAGGGAGAGATATGGTTAGACCTGTCAGGATGATATCGGTGGGGGTAGCTATACAGAGTAGGGATTGGAGAATGAGACTAGAAATAGGGGAGACAAATTAGGAGGGTATTACAGTCATCTCCATGAGAAGCAATTAAGTCTGTACCAGGATGATGGCCATATGAATGAAGAGGATGAATGCAAAAGAGGTTGTGAAGGTAAAAGTGTCTGATTAGATCTAGGGAGCAAGATGGGGGACTTAAAAAATGAGTGTGTGAATTGACCTGGGTGACTGAGAGTGAGGTAGAGGTAGAGTGGATACACTCAACAGAAACAGGGAAGTCTGAAGGAAGATCAGGTTTAGTGGTGGGGAAGATAGTCAGATCCCCTTTATACATATTGAGTTTGAAATCCCAATGCTATATCCAGATGTAGATGGTCCATGGACAGATGATGATGCAAGAATAGATTTCAGGAGAGAAATTAAAACTGGCTATGGAGATTATGGAGTCATTTGCATACAGATGATACTTGAATCCATGTGAACAGATGAGATCAAGGATGCTAGAATGTAGGGAGAGAAGGAGGCCTCAGACTGAAACTTGGGGGGATAGCCACTCAACAGTTGGTAGATGGATGACAATTGCCTATTGTTGAATTTAAGCCCCTTGGGAATGGTAGCTATGTGTCAAAAACTGTCTCCCTGTAGTTAGTGTTAGTGACCACGATTCCCTACATGTCTGGATATCTCTATAATTTATATCTCCTTGACTAAAATTACATAAATTGTTGTTGTTAAGTCACTTTTCAGTGTGTCTGACTGACCACATTTGGGATTTCCTTGGCAAAGATATTGAAATGGTTTACCATTTCCTTCTCCAGCTCATTTTACAGATGGGGAACTGAGGCAAACAGGGTTAAGTGATTTGCCTGAGGTTACACAGCTAGTAAGTCTCTGAGGCCAAATTTTGAACCCAGGAAGATGAGCCTTCCTTACTCCAGGCCTGGCCCTCTATCCACTGTACCACCTACCTGCTTCAAGGTCACCTAAATACTTAGTGGCAAAGTTTGGGCTCAATCCCCAGTTTTCCAATTTCCTATCTAGTTTAGGAAAGGCAAGAATCTTTGCATAGCTTCTATGTTTTGTCTTTCTGTCTATTTAGCCACAATATGGAACCTTCTGTATGTAAGTAAAATTGCAACCATGCTAGACTAAAAGTCAAGAAACTGGAGCTATAGGCCTCACTATGCCACCAACTCACTGTGTGACCTCAGGCAGGTCACTTATTAAATTCACAAAACCTCAGAATGAAAAAAGATATGAGACATTGTCTATTCCAATTCATCCCTAAATGAGAATGCTCTCTACAAGTGCTTGATAAATGATCAATCCAGTTTTTGCTTGATAAAGAGAAATCTCCTACTTCCACTAGCTGTGCTTTTGGATAACTTGATTATAAAGTTTTTCCTTATGTTAAACTGAAGTCTACTTCTCTGTAACATCCATTGCTCTGAGTTCTACTCTCTGAGGCCATGAAGAACAAGTCTAGTTCTCTCTCTGCGTGTTAACTTCATTCCAAGTTAAGCATCCGCAATTCATTCAATTAGCTGTTCTGATGTGCTGTCCTAGGTCTTAAAAAGAGAAGAGAATGGAGTTTATAGTATAGGCTGAAATTCTTGAATATGTTAGTTTTTTAAATGGCTAATATGGACATTTCAAAGGGAAGCAGTAATCCCAAAGGGGTAATTTGACTTCATCAAGAATAGACTATGTCCCTTTCCTTTTTTGACAGCCTTATTATCCTAGTAGATCAAAGAAATACTATAGAGTTTATCTTGCCTTTAAGTAAATATTTGGTCATTCTGTTCTTATTGACAAGCTGAAGAGATGTGATTTGGATATTAGTACATTTAGATAGACTTAAAACTAATTTAATGCCCTAAGTCAGAGTCATGTGGTTCAATACCATCTTAGAAAGAGGTCTCCAAAGCAGTACCTTGGGGATCTCTGCTTGACACTGTTGCTAGTCTTTTTTTTAATTAAAAAAATTTTTGATAGAAGCATAGGTAGCATGCTTATCAAATCTGCAAATGATCAAAAACTAGAACGGAGAGCTAACAAACACCTCAGCTAATAAATTTCAGTTCTAGAAATATCTTGATAGAGTAGACCATTGGACTGAACATAACAGGATGAAATTTAATGGACATAAATTCAAAGTTGTATGATTGGTATAATGAAATCAACTACACAAATACAAGATGAGAAAGGCATAGCTAGACATCTTTTTTGTCTAAACAAGATCTGGTGTTTTAGTGAATTTCAAACTTCCTGTGAGTCAACAGTATAAGGTGGCAGCTTTTGTAATATATAGGTTTCATTAAAAGGGGTATTACTTCTAAGAATGAATAGGTGTGATAAGTCTCTCTTTACTCTGCCCTGGTCAGAATAACTGTAAAATATGGTTTTCAATTTTGAGCAGCACATTTTAGGAAGCACATTGACAAACTGGAGACTATTCAGAGAATGGAGACCAAAATGATGAAAAGTCTTGAGATCATACCATATGAAGATGAGAATAAGTTGAAGAAACTTGGGATGTTTCACCTGGAAAAGAGAAGATTCAGCGGAGATATGAGAGCTGTCTTCTAGTGTTTTAAAGTATGGCAAATTTAAAGCTGACAGAGACTTCAGATGATCAAGTCCTATACCCCCAATTTAAAAATGAGGAAACTGAGCCCCACAGAAGTTAAGCAACTTGTCTGTGGGCACACAGGTAGTAAGTCACAGAGCCAAGGTTTGAACACATGTTCTCTGACACCAAATCTAATAGCTTTTCTCCATACCACACTGCTTCTGAAAGGCTGCTATGGTGAGAAGAAGAACTAGATGTGTTCAGCTCAACCCTAGAAGCAGAGCTAAGAGCAGAGTAGAAGTAGCAGCAAGGCAGATTGAAGCTTGATTGAAAGATAGAATTCTGAAGAAGTATATATCCCAAAGTGGAAGCAGCTGCTTCAGGAGATAGCAGGTTCCCTTTTGTGAGAGGTCTTTAGACAAAGAGTGGATGACCATTTATAGAAGGGCTTATTGTTCAAATAGGTGTTGGATTAAATGGTCTCTGAAGTCTCTTGCAACTCTGAGATTCTCTAAGTCTATAATTTCGATTCCTGGAGTCATTGCTCTTCTCCACAATGTCTCAAAACATACTCAGTGACTCAGCAACCATATCCACCAGTTCTTTCACTGTCCTGGGATATAATTTTTCTGGACCTGGTAATGTTAGCTTGTTATATACAGCTCTCTTAATATCTCTTTATCTTGGGTTTCAGTTACCTATGAACCATTTTTTGGTTTTGTTTTTCTTTTACGTTCCAAATGCTGTTCTCCTGGTAGAGAAAAAAGAAAACAAGAAGCGTGTAGTTCTTTCTCTCATTCGTCATGCCTGTCCTGTTCACTTTGAGCAAAAGTCTTTGACATTTTTCTCTGATACTTCTTCCCCACCCCTAACATAGGTAGAATAAATCTTTTTTTGGTTTCCCTTGGCATCCTTCACCAGTCTCAGCTCATTCTGACCTTTAGTACTCTTAGCAATATCCTTTGATGCTTTACATTTGTGTTCATGCTGTTATTTGCCATGGCTTCCATCTTTAGTACATTTCTTTCAAGACTAAGTTGTTCATGAGTCCCCCGTTGATCCACACCAGTTTCTTTGGACAATTTTCCATTTTCTTCCTAATAAAAACCATTTATCTTTATTTTTTCCAAATTTTGTTTCTGAGAGTTTCTAATATCTCCCAGAAGAAATCCCCCTGTAGAATTTTTGTCCATGTGATCTTACCTTTCTTTCTCTGAAAACTTTGAAATCTTTGCCAAAAATCCAAGTTTCATTTGTGACTCTGACTTGTTTTCTTCTTTGTCATGGATTCCCAAATAGGGTGGTTACATAAGTTTAATTCAATACAAGAAAATTAAGTGCTTTCTATAGGTAAAGCGCTCTCCTAGGTACTAGAAATACAAAGACAAAAACAACAGTCCCTATTTTCAAGGATCTTTGTAGGCAACATGATATTAAATAAGTAAATAGGAAGAAATTAGGAAGGAGAAAATACTAACATGGAGGGAGGGAATCAGGAAAGGACATAGTATGTAGGAGGTATCAGCTCAGCTGAGCCGTTAAGGAAGAATTCTAAGAGATAACGTTGAGGGAGGAGATCATTTTGGTGACAGGGGCCAACCTGTACAAAGACGTGTAGGAAAGAGATGGAATGTGAAGTTCAAAAAACAGTAGACCAGTTTGGCTGAAATGTATAGTGTATGAAGGGGACTCATGAAATGCTGAGAGAAAGATGGGAGACAGACTGTAAAGGACTATAAATGCCAGTTGAAAGAGTTTACATTTTACCCTCTAGGCAAAGGAGCCACTGAAGATTTCTGAGCAAGAAGGACATTTTTTTTGGTCTGATAAGTGCTTTGGGAAGATTAATTTGGCAGCTTTTTAAGACATATTAGAGAAAGAAGATACTAGAAGCAGGGAGATCAATTAGAAGGTGGGCACAATAGCCCAAGAGAAAGAGGCTGTGTTGAGATGAACAAAATGATGATAATAACTGATATTGGCAGAATGCTCTAAAGATTTCAAAGAGCTTTTTATATAGGTTATGTAGCAGACCAAGTGTCTGAGATTCATAGGGTTTGTTCCAACGGTTGAAATGTGATTAGGATCTCCTGCCCATTCTCCAACATTTAGCCAGTGGAATAATTGTTAGTGGAATAATTGTGTCGAACATTACCTCCTAATTTCACTAATGGTGAAAGCAAATCACAAAATGTGGTGCATGCATATTCTAGCAGTGCTATTTATAATACATAAATTATAGCTTTAGACATTAGGAATCACAGATAGTACAAAAAGCAAGAAAGCTACTAAGATCCCCTTGGGTGCTTTCAGATAAGGGGCGCACTTCTCTGGGTGTAGGGAGTTTCCACTCCTTCACCAGCTTTCTCCATGCCTCTACAATCCCCAGAACCCATGTGATCATTAGATGATGAGACTTTGTCACTGATGTGAACTGAGTCTGGATTGTTCTTGTTTATATAGAGGACAATCTCTGTTTCTTAAGCCACTACTTATTTGTAAGGTGCCAGTTTTTAAGCATTTTGGAAAAGTTAAGAGCTCTTCTGTCTGGGCTCATGGACAATGTTTTCTAAGGCAAAGCAATTTTTCCCAGTTTTGTATTTTCCTTTTAATGTTGGCAGCATTAATTTTGTTTGTATAAAAGCATTTTTTAATTTCATGTAATCAGAATTATCCATTTTGCCTCCCATAATCGTCTCTATCTCTTATTTGATCATAAACTCTTCCCTTATTCATAGATGTGACAGGCATATTTTTCCATGTTTCTCTAAATTACTTATGAAAACATTATAAAACATTTATTCATTTTGACTTTATCTTGATACATGGTGTGAGATGTTGGTCTATGCCTAGTTTCTGCCAAACTGCTTCTCAGTTTTCCCAGAAATTTTTGTCAAATGTTGAGTTCTTACCCCAAAAGCTTGGATCTTTGGGATTATCAAACACTAGATTACTATGGTATAGGGGACTACCTGATGGAAGAACACCCTCAACTATATAGGTTGGCACCTTCTCTGCTACTTACAGTCTTCAATAATTGTCTATAGCAGAAGTATAAAACACTGCCAGCAGGCCTACACTCCTTAGTATGGCCAACCAGATTAAAAAATGTAATTAGAAATATGTAACAAAATAAGTAAAACTACAGTAGACCATAGGCGATATTAATATGTGGTATTCTAAGACAATGTGTGATTAAGTGGCCACCCTATTTCCATCTGACTTTGGCCACTGAGAGGCTAAGGTGACTTGCCCAGGGACATGGCCAGTATCATGTTTGAAGCAGAGCTTGAGCCTAGGGCTTAATCCAAAACTGCCTTCCTGTCCATCACTCTATGCCACTTCTAAACAAATTATGATGTGATAAACTATTTCGAAATACGGTAATAATAATAATGAAATAGAATGTATTTAGCACTTTACATTTGCAAAGTGCTTTACCAAGATCTCATTTAATCCTTACAGCAACCCTGGGACCAACGTTAGAGTTAGGAAGACTTGATTTTAGGTCCTACCTCTGATGCATACATGATATCTGCATGGCTTTGAATAATTCACTTAACTTTCAGTGTTCTGGGTAACTGGCTAAGATTATAAATTGTAGAGAAAGGACCAATTTGCACTGGTTAAAAAGGTTTTTTCACTGAGAGTTCTCTAAACTAATGAAATTATAGTTCTGGACAATGCCCCTCTCCCTCCAAAAAAAAAAAGGAAAAGAAAAAGAAATCATTACTTTTAAAAGCTGGTTAATTGTCATTTTCCTTTGTATTTATTTGATTCATTGGAAGAGACGTGATCTTGGACTGCAAAAGAGTAGAGCAATCTAGTATTTGAAGAAATCAAAATGGGAAGTAAATAATTTTAAAATTACTCTGTAGAAAATCTTTGAAGGTAATTGGAAGACTTCCCAATGTATGAGGTTGGTAGAGAGGAAAGAAGAACAAAGAGAGAGAAAAAAGAGGTTTGTCCAAGAACCAGCCATGAACCATTCCACATGGACCTTGTGCTTTGATTTTAAAGACTTTTGCTTCAGTGGGAGATTGGAGGGTAGGATGTAGTTCACAGGAATCCTTTGGAAAAGTGAGTGTGAAAGTTACTCAAGAACATTGGCTGGGGGCAGCCAGATAGTGCAGGAGATAGTGCACTGGGCCCTGGAGTCATAGGACCTGAATTCGAATCTGGCCTCAGACACTTGACACTTACTAGCTGTATGATCCTGAGCAAGCCACTTAACTCCGATTGCCTCATAAAGGAAAAAAAAAAAAGAACATTGGCTGTGCTGAGAAATAAGGAAAGCCCTTGTTCCAGTAGGTCCTTTTTATATACTGAAGAGGATCAAGATCATATGGTAAAGATCAAGACTTCTAATTGTATCCCTAAAGAAGTTTCATTGTCCATTTTGAATCAGCAAAGCCAAAGGAGGTACAGCTTTTCTGAGCAAAAGTCTGGTAAGGTTGTGTATAGATTCACTGTTCTTTCAAATTGAGGAAGGTTGCTCAGATCCTCCCCTTGCAAAACTGCTCCAGTTCTCCCACAGCCTATGACACTTAATTTAAATTTTTGTTCCTTTTTCTGTAGATTATCCTATAATTTCTTTGGGGGAGGGTTTCCTGAGACCTACTGAGAATGAATTTGACCTTTGCTTTAGTAGGGATGCTTTCATTTGGTGGCTTGTGGTTGGTGTCTGCCCTAATTGAGTCCTCTGGTTTTCATTTAGTTGAGGGAATCCACCTCTCACTCCTCTGACACCAGATATTCAACCAAGAGCCTGTGCATCCTATTAGCTTAGCTATTGATAGCTATCATCTGAAAATAAACAGTATGCATTAACTTCATCTATAATGAAACCACTTTTATAAGACACCCTATCAGAGGAGACAATTGGTTGAAGAGATGAGAAGTCAGTATCCTGAGCAATAAATAAAATCCCCAAGCTCTGCCAAGTGCCAGGTAGAAAAACTGGCCTCAGATGAATTATTATATAAAGTAACTTGGTATGATTATGTTTTTAGGAAATCAGTTATTTCTAAACAGGAGCCCAAGGACCAGTTCAATTCAGATGAAAATCTCATCATATCATCCCCTTCTGGAAAACAAACATCAGCTAAAAAAAGGCTTCAATGTCTTCCTCTCTGTCATCTCTGCCATCAATTACCTTTCCTGCTATCTCCCAAGAGTTCAGCATTGGCAGAGAAGCTGGGGAGACTTCTCAGGAAATATCTGGAAAAAGTGATTAAGATGCAAATGTTGGACATGAGCCATATTTTGTTTTGGCTTGTCCAGAGTGGAAAATGGCTTTTGAAAAGATGCACGTAATAGTAATAGTGACAACAACAAATAGCATTTATTTAGCACTTTGAGGTTTACAAAGTGCTTTACAAATATCTCATTTAATTCTTACAACAACCCTGGGAGGAAGGTGCCTTTGATATTCTCATTTTACAGGTGAGGAAACCAAGGGAGACAAAGGTTAAATGACTTGTCCAGGTCACTTAACTGGTAAGTGTATGAGGCTGGATTTGAACTCAGGTCTTCTGTTCTGTTTTGTTTTTTTTCACTCCAGATCTAGCAGGCTCTCTACTAGCTGAGCTGCTCATCAGGAATATCAAGCTAATTTCTGTGTGTAGGAGAGTTTCTAAGGTGGCTAATTTTTTCTTTTACTCTTAGACTGAAATGGGTCACAATAGGCAGTAAATTGAGCCTGAGCCAAGGATTCTCATCCCCTTACTCTTTCTTCAGTTCACAGAAAACAATGTAGATAAAACAATGTTGGGGTGGAGGGGTTGATCAGTCAGTATGAGGTTGTTCTTTGGTATAGTTTATTTTTCATTTGTTTTCAAAAATAAAATGGTGGCCAGTTCGCCTTTCTGCCTATTTAAAGGTTGCAGTCTTGTTTCTGCTGTAAACTTCTCTCATTTTATTTTTGTAGTCACGCTTGGTTTTGTAATAATAAACTGGATGCTTTCATGAATCCTATCTTTTCTTCCCTTGACTAGCCAAGCTGCCTTCACCATCTAGTGAAGAATTAGAGGATGTCAGCCTGTCCTCTGTGGAAGAGTCTGCCCAAGCCTTACCTATTTCTGAATCCACAGACTCCCCCCATAAACACATGGAGAGAAACCCAGCCCAGCTCCCCAGCCCCCCACGGCTTCCAGTCCCACCACCGAAGTCAGTCTCCAATAAAACCAATAAAAATGTAACAGGTTAGTTTTCTGTTCTCTATTTTCATCCTTTATTCATCTTCCTGAGTGGGGAAGGGAACGAGAGGGAAAAGGAAATAGATGGTGAGCTCTCACAGCATGTATATGCTGATGCTAACCAAAGGAATCATATCCATAATTTCCCACTTTTGTGTAAAGCTGTTTGTTTTCAGTCAAAAGGCCAGAAAGGAGTTGAGGGAGTGGGAGGGGGTTCTTACCATAAAAAAAATAAAACCTTGCACTTAGTATACCCTTAAATGTTTTTGAATTGAATTGAATATAATTACTTTGATTCAATTCAATACAACAAATATTAAGTGGATACAATGAGGAATTATGCTATACCTTGGCAATATAAAGACAGAAATGAAACAGAACCTGCCTTCAAAGATCTTACACTGTATTGGTGGGGAATTCAACATAAACACAGGTTGATAAAATACTAAAGCCAGATGCAGTATAAAGTAGCCAGAGATTTGCCCGAGTGCCACCTAGAGGAACTAAAGCAAGGTCCTTTTCCTTCCCACCCATCCCAAGGATTCTGGCTACCTGCTTCCTCTCTCCCCTCCCCACACCAATAGGTGTCAAGTTCCACTCTCAGCGTTTAGGGTTGGGGGTGGGGCATCAGGGACTGGCCTTGAAACATTGCCTGGCCTGAAGATGTGTCACATGTGGCATTAAGAATCATGGACAAAGGTGCACACAAAAGCTACTGTACCTTCTCCCCACCCAATCCCTAGCCTTCTTTGCTTTCCCTTTCCATGGTGTCCTTTAAAACCTTCCTCATTGTTAAAATGTCTAGCATCCTATATCTCTCACATCCCTTTCATTTTCTGGTGCTTTTTGAAATCTAGTTTTCTCCTGGAGACATCATGTCTCTTGGCACCCCTTCCAAGACTGGATGTTCCTCTCTCATTGTTGACACACAAGGCTAGAAGGAGAACTTGGCATAGCACTTGCTTCCCGCTGCTACTTTCACACCCTCCCTCTGCCACCAAACATCTCCTCAGTCTTTTAAAATTCACCCCATCCTATCCAGATTCTCGAAGCTGTCTTCCACAGATCTCTAGGTCATTCTCATTCTCTCTGTCTCTGTCTCTGCCTCTCTCTCTCTGTCTGTCTCTCTCCACACCCCCCCCATCTTAACTAAGCTCAGGGTCTGTCTTATCATCTCTTTCTCTGTCCCAAACCCTTTCTTTCCCTTTTGAAGAATCTGCCTTTCCAGTTTCTCCTACACTTCAACTCTTTTCATTGTTGTTCTCTAGTTTTCTTCTTTCATATATTTCTTAAACCAGTGGTGTCAAACTCAAATAGAAATGGGCACCTACAGGATGCAGATTGATTTAGTTTTTAAATATGTCATCTATTTTTATTTATTTTGTAGAATAGTTCCCAGGCTGGCCAGGATGTTTGACATCTTGTACATGACACTTCACCTGTCTTAGGCCACTCCAATTCCCTATATCCCTACCCTGCCATTACTCAACTGAAATTGTTCCAGGTCCTACAATCCTTAGTTACAGTTCTAGTAAACATATGATAATTTGAGGAGCTGTGGAGGCTGTGTTAGAGTGTCGGAGGCCTTTCCTTTGTTAAAACTAAAAGATTATCTCTTTAGGTCAAATTAAAAAGTGCCTGATCAAAACCATCTGCCTCTATAAACTCAATGAAAACTGGGTCATCAGTTAAAGAAAGAAGGCTGCCGTAATAAATATATTTTTATGTAACCTCTTTCTACCTCTCTGGCTTTTTCATGAATTATTAGACTGATAGAGAAGAACACAAGCAGATCAGAAGGTAGACTGCTAAAACTTTATTTTTTTTCCTCTTCTGAGTCTCTGGGAGCGAAAAATATCTGTTCATTATTGATATAAAATATTCATCTTAATGTCATCCCTTTTTGAACAAGGATAGTAGTATTCAGACCTGCAATTTCACTAGCATGTACAAGCCTTTCAGTGATACCAAACTTTATCTGAAATATGCTTTCATGATTTTATCTGTGTGCATGCTCCTTTCACTAATGTAAATCCTCAGTAGATTCCATGATAAGTTTCTATGGCTGAAAAAAAATTACTTACCGTCTGGTAATGAGCATCTCCAATGAACATGGCCATCAGCTAGCAGATTTACAGTGGCTCCTGCGGCTTAAACTCAAAATCTTTTTAGTTCATTAGGACCTTTTAGAACTTGTATTTAACTATTACAGCTTTTGAAAAGCAGGGATCAGCTCCATCTCCCTCTCTTATGCCACAATAAAATAACAGAGTAGGATTTTGGTTTAGGGAGAGAGAGGGAAGGTGTACACACACACACACACACACACACACACACACACACACACACACACTTTGGAAGTATAGTTAGTTATCTTACTGAAGTATCTCAATTTTTTGGCTTAGTAACAAATTCTTTACCCTTGCACAGACTTAGAAAAATGAGGTTTTATTATCAAACACTTTTCTTTCCTTAATAAAAGAAAGTCAAGTGAGACAAATGTGAAAGATACAAAGCACACTTCTGGTGGACAGAACACCATTCTTATCTTGAAAACCTCTCAGTCACTACCCACCTTAGAAATTCATTCTTTTCACTGTTCTTGAAAAACAAAGAAAAGGTGTGTTTGCTTCAGTATCTCAACACTAGATGGCACCAATGGGGGAAAAAAATCACCTCTAACAGATTTTCATCACTAACCGTCATTGATATCGTCAACAAAAAGCTATATTTATGAAAGCCTTAATTGGTCACGAAGCAGTGCATGGTGCCAGACAATGGCAGTCATACACAGCAACATCATCCAAAGACATCTATTCCATCTGTGTCTTTTGTAACCTTCCAATAGGAGGGTTATGGAGATAGGCCATATTCCTACATCGTACACTGACTAAGGGGTGCTTCATAGGATCATGGGATTGAGAGCTGATCATGGGATTGCAGGCTAAGACTTTGTTGTTGTTCACTCATTTCCAGTCGTGTCTGTCTCTTCATGACCCCATATGGAGTTTTCTTGGCAAAGATACTGGAGTGTTTGCCATTTCCTTTTCCAGTCCATTTTATAGCATTCCATCCATTGTACCACCTAGCTTCCTTTCTGTCATGTTAATTGATCTGCTAGGTGTGAAATTGTTTTAATTTACACTTCTCTAATCAACAGTGATTTAGAACTTTTTTTATGTGACTGTTAATAGCTTTGATTTTTTTTCTTCTGAAAACTGTATGTTCATATCCTTTGACTATTTATTAATTGAGGAATGCTCAAGCCAGGTTTTGAATAAGGTCTTTAAACTCCTAATACAGAGAATGCTCCTGATCACCACACAGTGGACACACTGAGCTTCTAATATATGTTTGATAGATTTAGAACTACTCTTTTCTGTTGTATCTGGGAATGGGAGAAAGAGGAAAAGAGAAAGAGCATGTAAGGAATGCAAAATAGGATTATATATTTAGAACTACAAGGGAACTCGGGGTTCACTTAACTAGTCCAACCCTTTCATCTTACAGATTAAGAAATTGAAACCCAGAGTGCTCAAGTGATTATCCCAAGGTCATTCAGCTAGTGAGTGGATTCAGACCAGGCCTTTTGATTTCTGATCCAACACTCTCTCCACTATATTGACAAGTTCTTATGTGGACAAGTTCATTGTTTTATGCAAAATTTTCACTATTTGCATATAAAGGTCTTTTTTCTAAATTCAAAAATACATCAATATCCATGGTAAGGATTGCATCACAATTGCTTCATTTAGTTTGTGGTCAGGTCTAGGTGTCTGTTGGATCCTAGGTTGGCCACAGTATCAGGTTTCCTAGCAGAGAGTGACCAGCTAAGGACCTGAAGTTGCCAATTGCTCAGCCCATTTGGACCAAACCATCTGTGTTTTTTTCCCCCTGCTTGGGATCCTTGAAGGCAGGCTGCTTTTTTATTTTAGGTTTGTGGTTTGGTTTGATTTTTCTTTTTATTGAAATATGAGATCTCTTCAAGAAGTTGGTTTCCCCCACCCCCTTTGTCAGTGCAAGGTGACAGATTTTTCCTATTCTACCTTCCCTCTTTCAGCCTCTGGGGAGATTCATTGAGGAATTTTAACGAAAGTCTTTGCTCTGGGCCTTGGCAGATGTCTTGGCTGAGGAAGTAACTCTCCAGAACAAACACTCCTGGAAGGAGCACTTCTAAGCTTAGAAGACTGTTTTAAGAATGAATAGGTGGGGGAAAAGAGATGAATAAATAAAGCATGGCCTTACAGAAATAGAATAAACCCCAAGATGAAGAATGATGACAAGGAAATAGGACAGGGGAAATATTTCTTTCTCTCTTTTTTTCTGATGACGATTTTTATTTGACCTAACTTGGTGATATTGTTATAGGAACTCCAGGTGAGGAAACTCCCTCTATCAATGCAGATTAGCACCTGTTCTGCATTTCATGTCCTAGACAACTTCCTAGGGGTGTGAGAGGTTATATAACTTGCTCAGGATCACAGGAAGCATCTATCAGATATGAAACACAAACCCATATCTTCTTGACCCTATGTCCAACTCCATATGCAATATGCCATGCTTCCCCTTCTGATTGCCTTGGTTGGACAGACTATGAATTTGCTACTCCTCGCTTTGGGACTGTAAAGCAGGCAGGGGTGATGGCTTACACTTCACTCCTGAGTTTGAATGTCACCTACCCCACACTCCCAAAAGAACAGGCCTTGCATGCTGGGTATGTGTTTCTGTTTGTTTGCCTCTTTTGCAGCAGCCTCTTTTGACCCGGATGATGTCCCAGCGAAATCCCCTCCTTCCACAATCCTGAAGAATTATGTTGTTGTTGGTTCCTCCCAAATCTCAGGACAAGCCACCCTCTTCCAAGCCTCTGGCCAGAAAGTTTCTGAACCCCACCTTAGAGGACAGCATTCCACACCCACAGGGTCCCCTCATCTTGCTGCTGTCCATAGGCCCCTGCCTCCTAGCAGAGTCATCGAGGAACTCCATCGAGCTCTTGCGACTAAACACCGTCAGGATAGGTAATGAGGTTTCAATTCACCAAGAGTTTTTCTTTGGGGGGGATTACTTCCAAAAAGTCCCTTGCAAAAAGAGTAGTGTAGTCAGGGAGTTTCCTTAATATGTTTGGTAGTGGACCAATGTCCTTTACGAATTTTTCCTGAGTACCAAGGGGGAAAAGTATTAAAAATAATTCATATGCACATTAGCCTATGTCTTTGAAAAAATAAAGGCCTGCCCTGGAAAAAAATTATAGATAAAACTGATTTTTCTAGTGTGGTTCATTATTCATAATAGAGAAATAATAAAGGAAACACATATGATGGTAAACATGTATTTTGGAGTAAAGATTGTTGCACTAGGATAGGGATTACAAAGCTCTGCTGATGGATAGGCGATTTTCACAGCAAACTATATAAAAATAACATAGCTCGTGTCAAACAGTTGGCTGAGAGCTACACGCTTATAAGGAAGCTTAATTCAAAAGTCATCTGAGGAAGACTTGAAGCATATCAAAGGATGTAGTTTACTTGGATTGGGTAAAGAGCGAGTGTTTCCTAGGCAATTTGGCTCTCAGACCACTTCAAAGATTCAATCTGGCCTTCCACTAGCTAAGAGAAAGAGGATGTCAGAGAGAGGGAAGATGACTACAAATATGATCAAGAGCTGAGAGCAGAGACTGGGTAAGGAAGAGAAAACCAAGGACCATGTATGTACATATGCTAATGTCTAGAGAAAGTAGAAGTTAAATAACATAGGTGGGCAAGTGGGGCATAGACTGGGGAATCAGGGTCAACAAGCACCTGGTGTGTTTTAGGAATGTATCAAATAGTATGTAACACCCCAATGGGAGCAACAAAACTGAAATAAGCTTGGGATGCCCCGACCCACTCCCGTGGAGTCAATTGTACAGACAGGGATAGGAACGGTGACTTGATCTGAGATGTCATTAGTCAAGAGAACTCCAAAGTGAGTAAAATCCTTTTACCAATCTTCTACCCAATGTAGAACGTTAGAGAGTTGCCCAGAAGAATAAGTGATTTGCCAGAGTGTGGCTAGTATGGACTGGAGGCAGGACTTGGGCCTGGGTCTTCCAGTCTTTGAGGCTGGCTCTCAATTCACTATGGCAAAACGCCAAGTATTTACGTTAGAAAGTACCCTATGTTACCTGGCCTGTTCAGGGAGGGGAGATCATCAGGGCTAACAAAACAGATCTTACTTCTTGGTATTCTAAGGACATTTTGTCATTTGAAGAAACCCAATGAAGTGCCCTTTTTGGTGCTCATTGAACTTTTTCTGTGCCTAGATTTATTAGAATTATAGTTTTATATGCTAGGCTTTAAAAAAATGCAAACCTGTGCTGAACTGTTTAGGGTCAATACAGAAGAGCCTTAAATAGATACATTTCAAATACACATGGCTATAAGATATCTGTTTGCTGTTCAGCAAAAAGATGCATTAATCATTGAACTCCAACCCTGCATTCTCATGGCCAAAATTGAGATGTGATCCAATTCCATCAAAAGACAAGAATACAAATGCAATGGGCTTCTTTCTCTACTTCCTTTCCCACATTTGTGGCCAATATTTAGTTTGGATACTGCTACGCCATAGTTTGGTTTCTATTGTGAATTAAAAGCTTTGGGTTAGGATATAACTTGAGCTATCTTCCAACCTTAGCTTTCAAGGAAGAGAGAGTAAAGGGTCGCCAAAGAAGCGAGTGGATGTGCGTCCATCCAGGACCTCCAGTATTGAACGAAGCAAAGAGAAAGAGAACGTACTGAGCTGTGATGGGGGTTCAGAGAACAAACGGAACTCAGTAAAAGAGTCTGATGAAAACAAAGAAAACATGATCATGAATTCAGAACTCAAGGACGATACACTTTTATATCAGGATGAAGAAGCTTTGAACGATTCCATTATCTCTGGTAAGAAAACAGTGCATATTTGCACAGGTATGTCTGTCAAAGGATATCTTATGTTTTATGGGGGAGGATAGAGAGGGGAAGGTTAGGAGATAAAGAGAAGGCAAGGCTAAAATTAGAACTACTTTCTACGAAAGCTGAGGAAGTTATGTTTAAAAATTATGAAGTCATGGAGGTTGAGGATAAGAAGTACTCATTCACCAAGTATAGGAAGGAACTAGGGCAGAGAAGTGGAACTTTAAAAATGGTGTTAGGAGGAATGAAGGTGCTTTTAGTATAAAAAATAAAAGCAGATCATAAAACTTATGGAGCTCATTATTATGAGGTAGTGTAGACTGTCTGGAAAAAGATTTAGATGAAATCAAGAATCCCCTCTGTAACATGCCTGACAACCCCTTCTAGAAGAGCACAAGAGCAGTGTAGTATGGCGGGTGGAAGGAAACTGGCACTGGAATCCAGGGGGACCCAGCTCTTCTTTGTACTATGGGTACCACCTTGGGCTAGGCACTGAATCTTTCTGGTCTCCAACTCCATTTTATCATTACAAAATGAGGAAATTGTGAGCTGAGGCAGAATTTATCATAGTCTCTCTTAAAATGTGATACTCACAATTTTTTTCTACTACCCCAAATATATTTTGACTAATGGAATATAGATAGGTTGGTGTGTTCCCTCATCTATTTACTACATTTCCGTTTATGCAGCCTAAGATCAAAATTCACTTTTGTGGGAAAAAGAAGTCATATTCTTAGCTTATATTGGACTTGTGGTCAGATCCCCAGATTATTGTTGTTTCATGGAAGTCACTATTAAAGCTGATACAAAAAGAAAAGGATTTAGATTAATTCATGGATGATGGGTTCATAACTGGTAACTGAAAAAGCTACCGTTGGGGGATAAGCATATCCCTAACCATTTGAAGGTTAACAATGACCTTGCTCTCTGAGAATACATTTCTTGGTGCCTTTGTCATTAAAAAATAAAAATAAAAAAGATATTCCTTTGGTTACACCATGAGTCTGACCTGGGGCAGGGGAGAATATTTCTTATGTTACGTGTTGGGTGGTTGGTCCGTTTAGAGGAGAGGGAGAGTATAAAGTTGTTCCTGGATATCATTGACCGGGTCCGTGTCTGTCCATGTGTGATGGAAGGCTGCTGGGAAAGCTGCTATTCAAAGAAATAGACTGTTAATAGTAACTTGACTTTATAACAAGATTTTGGCCCATTTTTACTCATAGTCTAATGGAAATAGCTCTGAGTAAGAGAAAGTGTTTTTGTCCTGGATTTAGCAGGACTGCCATATGATACTGTGCAATTCATCTACTTTCTCTGGTCCTCAGTTTCTCCAACTGTCATTTTCCTGCTAACTTCAATCATTCTACTTGCTGACTTGCTAACTTTCACTAGAGAAAAGAAATTAATAAGAAATGTCTACAGGCTTCAGAAGTTAATAAACTCAAACCATCATTATTACATTTTATATGCACCTAGGTTTTGTAGTAGCCAGGTAGGTAGCGTAATGGTCAAAGCACTAGACTTGGAGTTAAGAAGACTTGAGTTTACATCCAGCCTCAGACACTTACTATATGTGTGACTAGTCACTCAACTTCTCTCAGCCTCAGTTTCCTCATCTGTAAAATGAAAGTGGTAACAGCACAGGGTTGTCGTAAGGATCAAGTGAATCAACATTTGTCATACCTGGAAGCATTATATAAGTGCAATATTAAAATGTTATGAGCAATATAATTCAAGATCCAATAACACTCACTACATTAAAAAGAATCAAGGTGCTCTGATGTTTTTTAGGAGCTTCATATATTATAAATATGAGTTCCCCTGTACACTCCATGTTGAAATCCAGTGATAGGTTACTTTGCTCAGCTATCACAATGCTTTAATTAGGGCACATGCCAGCATAAGCAGTGGATAAATATCAGCTAATGGTGATTTCTAAGAATGAGACATCTTGTTTTGAAAGCATCGCCTTAGGGCTGGGGCAAACCTGTAAACCTATTTTTAGCGACATTGCGCTGATGGACAGTAGCAAATACCATCTCATGTGGTGAGTTGATTAAGATAATTGACTACTTCCTACCGAGTATTGCAGGGAGAGTATAGTTTTCACTTGGTTAATTTACGCAGTCTCTATGATTTTGAGGTGCAAAAATACTTATAGACTAAATCAGTGGATCGATACATTATCTAGGCACCTTGTACTTTCATGTGCACATGCACACACCTACAAGAAGCTCCTGGTTGTTTCACATGCTGTCAATCAGAATTCTCCAATAACCACTATTTTTCTACATTGTTGTTATCTAAATCTATGATGATGACCTTGAGGCATTGCATGGTTCTGAAGTGGCTTCTGAATCTTTAAAGAAAGATCAAATTATATTCAATGGCATTTCAGGGTTAAGTGTTTCTTATTTTATTTAAATTATTTGAAAATGGATTATCCACATACATACGTTAATTATCAAATAGGTAGAAGAGTTAAGTGGTTAGATGGGTAGGTAGAGAGATAGATCATTAGACTGAGCATTTATCAAGCACGCATTACGGTGCCAGGAGAGGCTGCTAGATTGCTCAGTGGATAAAGCACTGGACGTGGAGTCAAGAAGACCTGAATTCGAATCCAGCCTTAGACACTTACTAGTTGCATGACTCTGGGCTCTGCATGCCTTGCATGACTCATGACCTCTGTATGCCTTAATCCACTAGAGAAGGAAATGGCAAACCATTATAGTATCTTTGCCAAGAAAACTTAAGACAGTATTGGTGTGATATGGTTCACAGGGTCACAAAGAGTTGGATACAACTGAACAGCTAAACAACAACGTGGTGCTAGGAACTGTTCTTAGCCCTAGGGAAACAAATACAACAAAAAGACAGTTCCTACCCTCAAGGAGCTTACATTCTAATAGGAAAAGTCAAGGAACAAAAGGGAGTTGAAAAGTGTTGGTTGGAGGAGCCTAGGGCAAGATGGAGAGCTAGTTCAGAGTGTCATGGTTTGAGCTAGGTTTGAAGTGAACATGGTAGCTGCTATGGGCACTTCCTCAAATGGAGGTTCTGAGGACAAGTTCATCAACTGAAAGAGCCCCTGGAGGTGGAGGTATTGCCAGCATAAGAAAGATGCTGAGGTGGTAGTTGAAAAGTAGTCCAGGGAGTCACGGTCTGAGCTGAGCATGACTAGCATGGGTACTTCCTAAAATGGAGATTCCATCGATCTTCTGATTGGCAGAAATTATTCTCTAAACATGTATTCACCTTCAGATACCATGTGAACCTTACAAAGTAAGACATTAGGAAGATTTGAAATTTCATCACAGGCCAGATAGTCTCATTTTTTTTGTTTTAATATTCAAACTAAAATATTTTTTTCAGTACAAAAACCAAAAAATATTCTAGAGGTGTTCTCTCACATTTTACCTCTGCATTCTTATTCTTGGCTCAAAAAAAGCCACTGATCTTATTCTGTCACTTTTTGCCTTTATCCATACCATCTTCTATGCTTGGAACATCCTCTCTACTCCTCTACCACACATGCACACAACTGCAAACTCTACTTGTTGACCTATTTTTCCTTCTTTAAGGCTTATCTCAGGGTCTATCTCCTTCATGAAGCTTTCCCTGATCTCCCCAGTGGAAAGTGATTCTTCCCTTTTAGGGAGGCCACCTGTTGTGATAGAAAGAGCACAGGATTTGCAGTCAGAGAATTTGAGTTCGAATCTTAGATCTGCCATGTATTATGTGACCTTGGATAAGTCACTCAACATTTTTGGGCCTCAGGTTCTCATCTGCAAAACAAAGATTGGGTAAGATGATTTGCAAAATTCTTTCTAGCTCTAAATCCGCTGATCACACCACTTGGACCAATCCAGGGTACTTACTCATTTTTTAATATCTGTTTGTGAACAAGTTCTATTAGATCACAAGCTCTTTGAGGGCAAGATTATGTTTTTTAAATCTTGTTGTTCATGGTGCCTGGCAGGTTGCCTTGCACATAGTAAATCCTTAATAAATGACGAATTACTGAGCTCACTAATTCATCTTAGCCTAAACTAAAGTCTATTGCCTACAGAACTTCAAGAGGAATACTTAACTTATTAAGCAAAAATGCATTTTCACAAGTTTTAAAGCTGCTTTATCAAACTTGACATATATATAAATACTTATACGATAATAATGTGAGGTGTGTAGTCATGAAAGTAGGCCAAAGGGGCTTCTAGTATACCAGCATTGTGTTAGCCATCAATTCATGTTACTACATAGGACCAATAATGTTACATATGTTGTATGCAACATTTTGTTGTTGTCCAGTCATTTCAGTTGTGTCCAACTCTTCATGGAGTTTTATTAGCAAAGATAATGATTGGAGTGGTTTGCCATTTCTTCTCCAGCTCATTTTGCAGATGAGGAGCTAAGGCAAACAGAGTTAAGGGTCTTGCCCGGGGTCACCCAGCTAGTGTCTGAGGTCAGATTTGAGCCCAAGAAGATGAGTCTTCCTGCCTCCTGGTCCAGAACTCTATCCATTACACTACCTAGCTGCTCCATATGCAATACATAATGTTATATACACATTAAGTTATATACACATTGTATGTATATAATACTATAATTGATACATTTTACTCATTTAAGCTGTCACTCCTTCCCAAGGACCAACCTCACCAATTATTCCATATCAATGAAGTTCTGTTGTTAACTAATAGAGCAGTGGGTGGATGTGACAGTAAGATGGTTGAGTTCAGTGACTGCCACGAATCAACTTACAGTAAAACATATTCGGATGGATAGCAGAGCAGACATTTTTTTTGCTTATGATCAGAGTCTAACACTGCAAGCTTTTAAAGGGTTCTGTCATTCAATTTTGTCCAATCTTTTTTGCTGATCTGTACTGTTCCAGCTAAATGAGTAGGACATGAATTCTCATAACCTGAGTAATTAATAGAACAGGAGCTGCAGTGTCCCTACAGCCCGAACAAAAGGGGGATTGTTCTGTTCATGAAAGAGAAATCAATATGTTTACATAATTAGATGTGGTTTTCCTTTCACATTCAGTAGAGAACAAGAACAAGGCTGGTTAAACAATTGTACAGGGCAGTGTTCAACAAGACACACTGAAGGAGCCCTTTGTATTGGAAGAGAAATACTAAGATGAGAATGTCTAGCAATTGCTCCTCCTGAGCTCTTGACACCTGCTGGTAGGTTCCAGGAGTAGAGATAAAATCAAGGGTAAATTTCATGTCATCAGGCAATTCAGTGGCTTGTCAGGCAGCCCTTAAGATCTTAACATGTCTACTTTTCCCTTTAGGAAATGTGTCTTATTTTCTGTCCTCAGTTCATGACAGAATAAGACAGAAGAAAGATGATGGTGATATAATTATGATGTAGTTTTCATTCGTCCTAACGAGTGATTTTTATCTGTGTAGGGAGCTCCCTAAGCTAGAAACTCTCTCCAATGATGCAGATTGGCGACTCCTTTCTGACTCGCAGCCTAAGAAGATGGTCTGGGAGCACTGAGCCTTGCCCAAAGTGACAAAGTCAGACTTGCACCCAGGTCTTCATGAATTCAAAGTCAGTCCTCTCTCCAAGATATGGTGCATCCTCTTATCACACCACAACATATAACAAAAATAACATGTACAACATATAATGAGACATGAAACATATAACAGCCTATAGCATAGAAGAAGGTATGGGCCACATGCAGCCTGCAGTGAGATTTATGCAGCATACCTGCAAGCATAGAAATTTACTTAAACGCTTTAGTAAAAGAAGCTGAGCTACTGCAGAGCTCTCACTAAAATGGCAAATCAAAATATATTGTCTATTGTTTCAATAAAAACCTAAGGTTGGACAGCCCTGGCATAGAATATAAGCTATGTAGCATGCAACATGCAATGTGTATCAGCACACGATGATGCATAACATATAAACTAATTACTCCTTTGGAATCCTACTCTGGGGACTCTACATGGGGGAAATCTTCAGTTCTCAAAGCATATGCCAGTGGAACATAAGTCCTGCAAGTCTTACCAAGACATATGTATCTGTTGTCCAAGGATCAGCCCAATTAAGTTCAAACGTTCAACAAAGACAGTTCAGTCACCAGGTGAAAAGTTATTTCAGGTCATTCCAATTCATGAAACCAAATCATCTACTAAGGCAGGGGTGGGGCGGGGTGGCGTTGATCTCTGTTTGTAGGGCACACCTACATTGATGAAATAAAATACCTTGAAGAATATGTCAATCGTCAATCAATCAATCAATCAACCAATCAATAGACAGCTTTTTGTGCTCAGTGCCAGGAATATGAATTAAAAAAAAAAGAGAATCCCTGACCTCAAGGAGCTTACATTCTTCTGAGGGCACAGAGATCACAACATGGTCACAGATAAAGGAAGACAGGATATAGACAAAATAATTGCAAAGTGATTTTAGGGGAAAACTATAATGAATGGGGAATCAATGAAAGCTTTTTGAAAGAGGTAGCCATTGAGTTGAGCCCTCAGGATTCCAGAGGCAAAGATGAGGAGGAACAGCATTCCAGATATGAGGCATAGGGGGGACAGATGGAATGTCTTGTGCAAAGAACAGCCATCAGGTCATTCTGGCAAGATTGTAAAGTGGGTGAGGGAACTGATGTAAACAGAATAGAAAGATAAGGCCTGTGAAGGGAGAGTGCCAAAGAAAGGAGTTTGTCATTTATCCTTGAGGCAATAGGGGGCCACTAGAGCTTTTTAATTAGGGAAATAACATAGTCAGATCATATTAAGAAGGTGTATATCTATGCGCGAGATGATGCATGGCACAGTGAATAGAGGGGCTGGTTTTGGGGTCAGGAAGACTTGGGTTCATATCCCTCTTCTGTATATAACCTTGGGTAAGTGACTTAACTTCCCAGTATATCAAAGCAGCTCTTCAAGACTGTATGTTAAAACAAATTAACACACAAACAACAAATCCCAAGATTTTATGTTATAGACAAGCTGCTGATTTGTGTATGAAATGTGTTTCCACACTGGGAGTTCTCTATATCCTATACCCCACACCCAGTGAAATCACAGCTCTAGAATCCTCCATTCCCTAAAAAAGTAGGTGTGCAAGTATTTTTAAACTTGGTGTATGTCCAAGGCATTCAGTAATATAAGTGAAGTTTAAACTTTAAATCGTAACCTAATTCTTTGTTATAAAGGTTGAATGCATGAATGAATGGATGAATGAAGGAATCAAGTATTTGTCATGTGCAAAGCACTGAGCTAAGTGCTTCAGAGACTGATAGAAGAGTAAGACAATTCCTACTCTCAAGGAGCTCATACTCTAACGGAAGAGACTGCATATATGGAAAGTTTCAACTTCAAGTTAGATGGGAAGGTCCCATGGTCCTTAGGGTACAATGGCAAAGCAGATGTTAATGCCTTTTCCACTGGTAAAATGATATCTGTTTCTCATGTTCTGGGACTTCAGCCGTTGTGGCTGTTAACACCTACAGAGCAGTGGCTGGCTGCATCTCCAAAGGAGTTGCTTCCCAGGACAATGGGCCCTGGGCTGGAAACAGCTATTCCTAAGATTCTTGGGGTAGTGGACTGTCTCCATCAGGATCTGAGAGGAGGTGGTGATGCCCAGAACCTGCTGCCTCCTGTCTATCCCTTAGGGCACCTTACTGCTTCTGCTAGGTGATTTTGCCTGTCCTGTGTGTGGCAGTTGGTCAGCAGTTGGTGGGGATGCCTGGCCCCTTCTCGGCTGGAGTGACTTCCTGATTGATAGCTGTGAGGGCTGGGCTGGAAGCAGGACTAGTGATGTGGGATGGTTCTCTAATTCCTAATTCTGACCCTAATTCTAAGGGAGAGAAATATGAGAGAAAATTTAGGTGATGTAAAAAGAAAATATATCAATAAAACTTTATCTTTAAAAATCATGATGTTAAAAACAGTTGGGAAAAAAACATCAGGGTGTCATGAACAACATTTCATGTAGAAGAGATCCATGGTAGTCGATATATATAGTCATTTAAATGAACTTTAATCATGTATTAAACAGGAAAGGTCACATAATGCAGGGTAATATTTGAACAATTTTTTGTACTCTTTACTTCAAGAGAGAATAAACATCACAATTCTCTTCATTATAGTTGGCTCTGATTTCAGTCAGGTCCCAAAAATGTGCATGATTTGATAAATCAATTCACCTTTAATGTGAACCATGAGACAAATTATTTAAAAGACTTATGGGGAAGAGTCCTACTGGAAACCAGACGTCACATGGAATGCATCGTTCATTGTTATTATTATTACTGTTTTTTAAAAAAATTCTATTCCTGTCATCATCATCCAGTCATTTTCAGTCATGTCTAACTATTCTGACCTCATTTGAGGTTTTCTTGGCAAAGATACTGAAATGATTTTCCATCTCCTCCAATTCATTTTACAGATGAGGAAACTGAGGTAAACAGTTAAGTGACTTGCCCAGGGTCCCACAGCTAGTAAGTGTCTGAGGCCAGATTTGTACTCAGGAAGATGAGTCTTCCTGACTCCAAGCCTGGCACTCCATCCCCTATGCCACCTAGCTGCCCTTCTGTTCCTGCACATGAGCTTTTCTTCAAGCAGGTCTTGGAATCATCTAAAAAAAAAAGTTACTTTTATGGTTGACACTAGGGGGCACTGGTAGCATTTTTTCCAAAAGAAGTAAGCTAGCCTTAATAGCCTGCAGTTTCATTCAGATCGTAGTATTTCGAGCTGCATGAGATCTTAGACATCGTGTAGTTCAACCTCTTAATTTTACAGATTAGGAAATTGAGACCCAACATGGCTAAATTACTTCTTCAGGTGATAGTAAGTAGCAGAGCTGGGATTTGAACCCAGGTCTTACCCCAGCGCCATTATACTTGTTTGCTTGGATTCTTGCTCACCAAGTCTTCTCATGTTCATTCAATTCCCCAAGTAGGTTTTTTTACTAGAAATAGTGAGCTGACCAACTGACACAAATAATCTGGTTCATTTAATTATATTTCTAAGTGTCAATTTTTAAGTTGACTCCTGTTTAATTTGAATGGTGTTTCTAAAAAAAAAATAAAATAAAACAAATCAGGAGAGAATAGCTTAGGGAGTCCTTAGATATCATCTAAACCAAGGAGTTAACACTGTGTGACACCTGAGCAGGAGGCTTCCCAGGAGGCTACTAGGAGGTTCAGTGGTTAGAGCTCTGGGCTCGGCATCAGGAAAACCTGAATTCAAATCCAGCCTCAGGTACTTCCTAGCTGTGTGACCCTGTCTCAGTTTCTTCTATTATAAAACGGGGATGATATCAACATTTATCTCACAGGACTTTGGTGAAGATCAGATATTTGTAAAGTGCTTCATGGAGCGACTGGCACATATAAGTGCTAAAATATGTGTGTGTGTGTGTGTGTGTGTGTGTGTGTGTATACTTCCTTCCTTTCTCTGGGTCTCAGGGAAAGAAAGATTCAGTTGGAAGGAACCTCAGCAGTCATCTACTACAACTCCAACTATTTTGCAGATGGGGAAACTGAGATACACATAAATGACTTATCCAAGGGCACACAGGGAGAGGAAGAGTAGGAATCATTTCCTAGGTAGCCCAACTACCAATCTGATGCATTCTTCACTGCACCACACCCCTACTGTACTGGCAGTCACCTGTAATTTATTGGTTCCAATGATTGGTAACCAAAGCATAAATATTGAAGATAAGCACAAAGAAGTTTGATTGGGTTGAAATGATTTGTTAGGAAAATGACTAGTCAGATTAGTTTAGTGTCACAATTTGATGCACTCTCAGAGAACTAGGCATCTAGGTAACACAGAGGATAGAGTACTGGACCTGGAATCAGGAAGATCCAAGTTCAAATTAGTCCTCAGGGACTTATAAGGGGTGTGATTCTGCAAAAGTCATTTCATGCTGTTTGAGTTTCCTCGTCTGTAAAACGAGGATAATCTCACCTACCTCTGAGGGTTGTTATGAGGATAAAGTGAGATAATACTTGTAAAACACTTATAAATACTAGCTATTATTATTAACTACACTTTGTTCCACTGTAACACCACCATCACTATCAGTCATTTGTTGGGTTTCTAATGCTATGAAGGACACTGGGTGGGTAGGAACAGTAGACTATTGGAAATCGAACTGCTCTCTATACCCACTGCTTTCTGCAAGGTTACTAATGACTTCTTAATTCCAAAATCCAAGGACCATTTTTGGGGGGTGGTTAGTCCTTATCCTTAACATCATTGACCTCTTGATCAGTCTCTCCAACCTTGTATTCTGTGGCACTGTTTTCTCCTAGGTCTCCCTCTGTCTGTCTGAAGCACTCTTTGATCTCCTCAGGGTCATTTTCCTTCTCCAGTCCCTTAAGTGTTTGTATCTCCTAAGGCTCTGTCCTTCGTTTCATTTTATGCTCTTCTTCTTGGTGGTCTCATCTGCTCCCATAGGTTAGAAGATTTTTTTAATCTTTATGCAAATTGTGAAATATAGACATAGTCAATAGACATTTATTAAGTGTATAGGGTACTATAGATACAAATAAGAAAAGGAAAGACAGTCCCTGCCCTCAAGGAGTTTACAATCTAATGGGGGAAGACAACAAACAAAAGGAAGCTGAGAAGCAGGAAGGAGTGGAGGATGCCATCAAAGGATACCTTGTGTGAGGACATGATGCTCCTGGAGTTGAAAACCAAACAGAACAACTGATGTAAAATGGAGAGTTACCGGGAAAGTTCTGAACCCTCTATTAAAAAAGACTTAGAGGAGTTTATTGCTCCACCACCAAATTTCCAATCGGAGGGGAGAGGAGTTCAAGGATACTGAGAAAGTGTTGAGTATCAAAAGCTGAGTCAACCTGTATGATGATTAGATTTCAAGTGAACGGTTTTTCTTGGGGAAGGCATGTTCATTCCTGGAGTCTAAACCAAGCAAAGTAGCTGATGGAAAATCCAGCCCCCATCTCTCTGTCAAATTATTTTTCCACATAGCCAATGCTAGACATCTCCATCTGGATGACATATCAATATCTCAAACTCTAAATATCTAGAATCATTCTTATCCCCCAAACCTTGCATTTGGGGCAGCTAGATAGCACAGAAGATAGAGCACTGGGCCTGGAGTCAGGAAGGCTCATCTTCCTGAGTTCAAATCTGGCCTCAGACACTTATTAGCTATTTGTCCCTGGGCAAGTTGCTTAATCTTGTTTGCCTTGGTTTTCCTATCTGGAGAAGGCAATGGCAAACCATTCCAGTATCTTTGCCAAGAAATTCCCCAATGGGGTCATGGAGAGTTGGACATGATTGAAACAACTGAACAGCAGCAATTAACCTGCTTCTCCTAAATTCTTGTTTTTTTATTAATGGCACTACCGCAAAATCCATTACCGATTGTTGTGTTTCTTCTTCCTGTCTCTGGTGCCTGGTGATCATCTTGCTTTCAGCACACATCTGGTATCTCTGGTTCTCCCCTTTTCCTGGTTTGGAGGAGTACACACATATGCGTGTGCACGTGTGCATACACACATACACAAAGTAACCATTTCTAGAGGAACTCGTTTCCTTGATATACATACATATTACCCTTCATACCTCTAGATTACAGTGGAAATCTTTCATGAAAACAATATTTTCTTCATAGCAGAAATATTTTAGGTGTTGCTATTTCCCCCTAAAGATGTTCACTTGATGTAAGGTCTTGGCTAATTGCATTCCCTTTATAGATTATTTGGAATTTCTTATTAGATATCCATTGTTGCTACATGATCAGCTTATGTCCTTCTTGAAGCATTTTATACCACTTCTTATACATCAGAAATATCCACAGAGAAGTAAGATCATCAACTGAGCAGATACACTAGCAAAATGCAAAACCTTGAGCAAGTCATTTCCCATTGCCAGCGTAGTGGCAAGAACACCTGGATCAAGAGTCGGAAGGCCTGGGTGAAAATTCTATCTGGGCAAATTACTTAAAATCTCTGAAGCCCAGTTTGGTCCTTTGTAAAATTGGAGAATTCAACTGAATGACTTCTCTGGCCCTTCCAGCTCTAAATCCAATGAAATCCTTCTTTTGAGCCTCAGTGTGCTCATATGAAATTGGAGGATTGATCTCTAAGCACTGATATTCTCTAATTCTTTCATTTCTAGGCTCTCTTTGCTGCAAGTAGCTCCGAAACCAGCACCCCTCTTTTCCCCTTCCCTCAACTTACTTTTATAAACAACTTTCATTCACAGTATGAGCTTGAAAGCTTAGGGATCTAGGCATAATAGCCATAACAACATTGCTTGGGAATTGGAACTCTACCCACTTTCTAGTTTCTATTTATCTTTTTAAGCAGAGAGGGAAGAGAGAAAATGAAATGAATCACAGGGAAATCCCACCCTCACCTTCTCTTCTCTGATTAAGTTCATCAACAAGGCACAGAATATTCCTCATTCTCTTAACTCTCCTACCAGCTTTACTGATTTCCAGGAAGCCTCCTCATAGAAAAGAGCAGTTCTCTAAGGATCAGCTAGGTGGGAGCTGGGTGGTGCAGTGGATAGAACACTGGGCCTGGAGTGAGGAATATTCATCTTTCTGAGTTCAAATCTGGTACCAGACACTTTACTAGCTAGGTGACCCTGGGTAAGTCACTTAACCCTGTTTGCCTTAGTTTCCTCATCTGTAAAATGAGCTGGAGAAAGAAATGGCAGACCATTCTAGTATCTTTGACAAAAAAACCCAAATGCGGTCAGGAAAAGTTGGACACGGCTGAAATGATTGAACAATAATAAGGATCAGAATAGCTAAGTAGTCATTATAATAGATCAGAATTTACCCATGGCAAGTTACCATAACATCTATCCTTAGATGTGTAGTTGGTAGCTGGTCCTATAATAGGAATACTAAAACAACAACGATGGCAGGGAATTCTAAACTCAAGTCTAACCCTGTTATTTTACAAATGAAGCAGGGAAGTAACTTGCTTGAGGTGGCATAAAGAATTAGTGGCAGAACCCTGACTGAAAACCAGTCCTCTTAGTTTCCAGACAGTTATTCCTTATACTATGCTGAACTTCTTTGATTCAACATTTCCAGTCTATAAAGCAACTAAAACATTATATAAATGTTACTTGTTATCACTGCTCATCACATTTGTACAACACTCTCATTTCTCACAATAATTCTTCGTGGTAAATGGCTTGGATGTTGATATCTTCTCTCTCCCTAATTTCAAGTGTGTCTAATAGACATGCTGACTTGGCGGCAGGAAGATCTGGATTGAAATCCCACTTTTGACACTTATTAGCTATGTGACTCTGATCAAGTCACTTAATCTCACTAAGCCTCAGTTTCTTCATCTGTAAAATGAGAATAATAGTACCTACTTTACAAGGTTGTTGTGAGGATCAAACGAGATAATGTATATTACGAGCTTTCAAAATTTTAAAATGCTAACCTCATTCTTCCTTTCCAGCTCCCTTTTATGTATCGTCTTCCCTCATTTTTGCATAAGCTACTTGAGGGCAGGGGCTCTCTTGCTTGCTTATATTTGTATCCCTGACAGTTGGAATGGTGCTTAGTAAATGTACTTACTCCTTTTCCTCTTTACTCTTTCTCTCTCCCTGTCTCTCACTTTTCCCCCATTCTTTTCCTTGTCCTTCTCTTTCCCTCCCCTTCTTCTCCTCCCTTCCCTCTCACTCTGTCCTTCTCCCTCTCCCTCATCTCTCCTTCCTCTCTTTTTCCCTCTCTTCTCTCCTCTTCTTTTCTCCCTTCTCTCTCCCTCTGCATCTCCCTCTCCCTCCCTTTAATTGTCTCTCTCCATCTCCCCCGCTCCTTCTCCCTTTCTCCATTTCTCTCTTCTTCTCCCTGTCTCATATATCTCCATTTCAAGATGATACATTGAAGTAGGGTGTTAGTAAAAGATTAAGAATTTTGATCAGAATAAATTATGTAATGCCATTCTAAACCAAATTTAAATGACTTTTGTATCTAAAACATGCATAGCCCCAAACCCATTCACGCCATCAAGATAACAGGAAACTACAGGTGACACCTTCCTCCCTCACTTTTTCTTTTTTTGTCCCTTCCCTCTACCTGATGGCATGGAACCTCTGTTGGCTGTTAGATTGTTCACACCACTTAAAAGAGATCTCCAATTCTCTTCCTTCTGGTGACATAGAGGATCGCCAGGTATCTCTTCACCCTTACATGTGCTGAAGTCCTCCATGCCTTCCAACTTCAGTGTTATCACGCTTTCCAGGCCCCTGGCACTGATCTATTGATGCAACCTAAGGACCTTTGGACTTTGCCATCCCCCCAGCTCTTCTCAATATATCCTTAGAATTTCTGAGTCTTTCTATCTGCCCTGCAATTGTATTTTCATTCATTTCCTCCTCCAGTTAATGTGTAAGATCCTTGAAAGCAGGGTTGTCTTGCTTATTCCATTTGTATTCCCAACACTTGACACAACGCTTGAAATTTAGTAAATTTAATAATCTCCTTTTCAATTACTCATTCCTTCATTCTTGCAAATAACTTTTGCATTATCCAAGACAGTGTAGAATGGTTGATAGAGGGCTAGTCTAGAAGTCAGAGGTCCAGGTTCAACATTTCCAATCCGTAAAGCATTTTTTAAAATTTAAAGCATTATATAAATGTCACTTATTATTGCCCATCACGTTTATATAGTGCTTTTAATCCACACAATAATTTTATGTAGTAAGTTGGTTAAGTATTGATATGTCTTCTCTTCTTGACCCCAAGAGTCTAATAGACACATTGACTTGGAAGCAGGAAGATTTGGATTGCTTCTGATACATACTAGCTATGTGACCATGGTCAAGTCATTCAGCCTTTCTGTGCCCTCAGACAACTAACTTTCCATGATTCTTCAACTCTTTGTTTGCCTTCATTTCCTCAATGGTAAATGGGCACACTAATAGCACAGGATTGTTGTGAAGATCAAATGAGATAGCATAGTGCCTGGCACATAGAAGGTACTAAATAAATGCTGGTTCCTTTCTCTTCCCATTTAAACATTTAAATTTGTATGTTATAGGGGGAAAAGCCACTCCTAGGATGGGAGACAGAAGACCTATCTTTGTCTTTGGAGTGCTTTGTCAAGTCTTCCACTTGATAACTATATGACCACAGACTAACCACTTTTCTTGGAAACTCTATGCCCTCATTTACAAAATGAGGGTAATAATATTTGTGCTTCCAGCCCTGAGGGATTATTCTGAGGAAAGCGCTTTATTAAAAGTATAATACTATATTAATATGAATGATTATTATTATTATTAGTGTCCCAAGTTATTTAGACTCGGTGTCTTATCTGTCATTGCTTTGTTAGTAAGGGCAAAATATATCACATGTCTACTCCTTCAGTATTATAATATTGTAAAGAGCAAATACCAACCAAACATTTATGCCAGGCTAGTCAATAAAAAATTAAATTCATCAAGTCTTTATTAAATACTTGCATGAAGGGTCCCATGCTATATTCTGTTGAAAAACCAAATTCAGATAAGAAATGGTTGTGATGCTCTAAGAGCTTATAATCTAGTAAGGAGAATGAGGAGAATATGTAACTATGACCAAAATGTGTTCTATAATAAGGGAATTGGAAAGGAACAAGTGATGTGGGAGGACCAAAGACTGAGATCCATACTCATGTGCGTTGACAGGAAAGCTGAACCACATGAGCATGTGCTGTGGCCATGCTCAATATGAGGATTTCAGATCTTAAAACAACTGCTTATTCCATTTCTTGATGACTTGAGCATTCCTTAGTGCCAATAAAACAACTCCATATGGTGGCTGCTTTAATTATTTTTTTTCTCAAAAAAGAAATCAGCCATCATATGGGAAGAGTTGCTGGCTTGTGAACAAATGCAGAAAGCTCATATGAGTGCACTGAGAAGCCACAGCTGAAGAACCACAGATGGGCTTGGGATGTGTCTGGGCAGGAAAGATTTTCAACAATTAATTCAGTGCCTTTTACATTAAGCCAACATGTACAGGAAAACCAGGCCAGTCATATTTACCAGACGAAGAACATTTGGGTTAGAGAAAAGTCTAAATTGGAAGATACTTCAATGGATGTATAATCCTATAAATGTGGATTTTCCCTTCACTGATGGAGGGAACAACCTATCCACAACTTCTCATCCTGAATTATTCTTAAGTATGTTCTTCCACAGAGTTATCTACCCAAGAGGCTGGAGGCCTTTCTCTAGCTATATTTATATTTTGTACCAGGGCAATTCTTGGTCTGCCTATCTATTATTCTTTGCAGTTAGAGGATGCTAACTCTAGCTAGCTGCCCAAGGCAGCTAGGGCCCATTATGGCTAGAGTGCTGGGCCTGGATTAGGAAGACCTGAGTTCAAATACAGCCTCAGAGATTTCATAGCTCAATGACCCTTGGAAGGTCACCTAGACTCTGTCTGCCTCAGTTTCCTCAACTGTAAAATAGGGATAATAATAGCACCTTTTTTTTCTGGAGTTGTTGAGAGAATCAAATGAAATGATATTTATAAAGCGCTTAGTATAGTAGTAGGTGCTTGATAAATCCCTACACTCTTTCCCTAACGTGTTACAAGATTGAATCCCTCTTTCTGGTCCCACTCCTTGCTCATTCTATATCAGTGACCTGCCTCCTTTTCTGATCATACTTCACCTGGATGGTATCCCTCATGCCATTTCTTGGATATACAGAATATCCCCCTAGTCTTAGTGCAATCTTAAGCTCTGTGTTTTGTATTTCTATCTATAGCATAAGTGGCCATGATCAAAAGGATAGAATATCTTTAAAGAGAGGTTATTTTATTATGTTCAAGTATAAGTAGACAAGTATTTGCACCATGCTAGCAAAGAGTCACCTAGTTGAGGTCCTTCAATGAATGTATATTTTAATCCTTATTTTGGACCTAGAACTAAACCTGGGAAAATACTTAAATAATAAATAGTTAAGAACAGTTTGTAACCAACATATCAATTGCTTGAACAATAAATACCTGTTATTTATCCAGAATTCAACCCATTAGTATATTCAAATGAAGAAATTTGCTTCAGTGCTATGCAAAGACAAATGAGATTCATAATGACAACCCTAAAGTACTATGTCTCCTGTGTCTTTTGAAAAAAACCGAACAACATTCAATATAGTTTTAGCAATAAGTACATTCTAGTTGTTTGGAAATAAGAATCCATGATTGTATTAAACTATCAAAGAATTACCTTATAGACCTAGAAAAATAGTAACAGAATTGATCTGGAAGAACAAAAGGTAAAGAATATTGGGGGAATCAATGAAAAAAATGTGAAGGAAGGCAGCCTAACATTTCTAGATTTTAAACTGTATTACAAAGCATTAATCATCAAAACAATCTGGAACTGACTAAGAAATAGAGTGGCAGATCAGTAGAAGAGATTAGGTATATAAGACATACCAGTAAATTGCCATAGTATCTAATGTTTGATAAACCCAAAGATTCGAGCTTTTAGAGTAAGAACTCAACATCTGGCAAAAGTTTCTGAGAAAATTGGAAATAAGTTTGGCAGATACTAGGCATAGATCAGCCTCTTACACCATATACCAAGATAAAGTCAAAATGGATAAATGATATAGACATAAAGGGGTATAAGTAAATTATGGGAGGATGGAAAAATATGCCTGTCAGGTCTATGGATAAGGGAAGAGTTTATGACAAAATAAGAGATAGAGAGGATTATGGAAGGTAAAACTGATCATTTTTGATTACATGAAATTAAAAAGCCTTTGCACCCAAAAAAACCACAATAAAAACCCAATGCAGCCAAAATTAGAAGGAAAATAAGATATTGAGGAAAATTTTACAGCAAGTTTCTCAGATAAAGGCCTGATTTCTCAAATATGCAGAGAACTGAGCTAAATTTATAAAAGTAAGAGCCATTCCTCAATTAAAAATAGTCAAAGAATATGAACAGGCAGTTTTCAGAAGAAGAAATCAAAGATACCAATAGTCACACACACAAAAAAATGCTCTAAATCACTACCGATTGGACAAATGCAATTAAAACACTTCTGAGATACCACTTTGTACCTCTCAGATTCTCTAACATAACAGAAAACAAAAATGCCAAATACTGGAGGGGATGTGGAAAAACTGGGACACTAAAGCACCATTGGTGAGCTGTGAACTAGTCCAACCATTCTGGAAAACAATTTGGAACTATGCCCAAAGGGGTAGGAAACTCTGTATCTCCTGTGACCCAGGAGTACCATGACCAGGTTTATATCCTAAAGAGAGCAAAGAAAAGGGAAAAGGACCTACTTATAGGAAAATATTTGCATCTTTTTTATTGTGGCAAAGAATTGGAAATTGAGAGAGTGCTCATCAATTGGAGAATGACTGAACAAGTTGTGGTATTATATAATTGTGATGGAATAGTATTGAGCTACGAGAAATGAGGAGGAGGAGGATTTCAGAGAAACCAGGGAAGATTTATATGAACTGATGTAATGTGAAGGGAGCAGAACCAGGAGAACATCATACACATTGACAGCAATATTGTAAGAATGATCAACCATGAAAGACTTAACTACTCTGATCAGGACAATGATCTAAGACAATTCCAAAGGACTCACAATGAAAAATTCTATCCACCCCCAGAGAGACAACTGATGAATTCTGAATGCAGATTGAAGCAAATTTTCAAATTCTATTTTCCTTGTTTTATTTTGTTTGTGTTTTCTTGTGCAACATGGATAATACAGAACTATGTTTTGCATAACTTCAAATGTATAGTCAAAATCAAATAGCTCACCTCAAAGAGGGGGAGGGGCGAGAGAGAGAGAGAGTATTTACAGTTCAAAATTTTTCTTAAAATGATTGTGGGGGCAGCTAAGTGGTGGCAGTGATTAGAGCACAGGCCCTGGAGTCAGGAGGACCTGAGTTCAAATCTAGCCTCAGACACTTACCACATGTACTAGTTATGTGACCTTGGGCAAATCACTTAACCCCAATTGCCCTGCCAAAAAGCAAAAACAAAAATGATTGTGAAAAGTTTTTTTTTTTACATATAATTAGAAAATAGTTAACAAAATTAATACAAAACTGTTTTTAAAAATCTATGATTATTACAGATAGAAACTTGCAGTTATCCAGGAAGTTTATCATGCCATTCCTTGGCCATTCTAAATAAATAAATGTATGTGTGTGTGTGTGTGTGTGTGTGTGTATGCTGATATATGTATGTATATATACATACACATAGATGTGTATGTATGTATTTCTATAGTGTTTGAAACAATTTAGTCTCTTAAGCAACTTAAACATTTCCCCAGAGAGGCCCTGAGTTACTGTGGCATTAATGTATTAAGAAAAATGTACAGCTGAATGACAACACTGGGTGAATTGAGCAGGCAGAGTCAGACTTTCCTCACTGTGGAATTTTCAATTTACAAAATTCATCTTTAAGTGACAAATGTGTGCATTTTTTTGGGTGGGGGGAGGGTTTTAACTTCATAAAGCTCCAGGGCTTCTTCAAAGGGAAGAAAGTTAGATTTTTAAATCATAACTATTCTAAATTTTTTCTTTCTTTTTCTCCTTCAAACACTCTTTCAGGTACATTACCAAGAAAATGTAAGAAAGAGCTTTTGGCAGTGAAGCTAAGAAACAGGCCGAGTAAACAGGAATTAGAGGACAGGAACATTTTTCCAAGGAGGACTGATGAGGAAAGACAGGAAATCCGGCAGCAGATTGAAATGAAACTTTCTAAGTAAGTAGACCCCTTTCTCCCAAGGGAAGAACCTTGCCCATGCTTAAAATTCAATTCCACTGTTCTTTCTGCCTTGCCTTTATCGTATGCCTAAATGTTGTCATACCTACCTGCTGCTCATCCCTTTTGGGGCATATGTAACTTAGGATAAGAAATTTATGGGGTTAGAAGCAAAAGAAAACTGAAGGATGAAGCAGTCACAGAATCTTGAGTCTGACATATGTATTATTCAAGGTTAAGCAGTTTGAGGACAGGATCTTTGACTTCCTCTTTATTAGGGACACATGTTTACAGAGAAATGCTTTAGGACAATGAGAATGAGTGATACTGTGTAAAATCCAAAAGGATTTTGAAGTCTAACATGCATCTGTGAGTCATCGTCAAGTAACAGAAAACTGAGTTCCAGAAACTTTACCCATGCCCTAAAATCTGTCCTTCTTGAAAGAATTAGTTCTCCTGGGCAGGAAGGAAGGAAGGAAGGAAGGAAGGAAGGAAGGAAGGAAGGAAGGAAGGAAGGAAGGAAGGAAGGAAGGAAGGAAAGAAGGAAGGAAGGAAGGAAAGAAGGAAGGAAGGAAAGAAGGAAGGAAGGAAGGAAAGAAGGAAGGAAAGAAAGAAAGAAAGAAAGAAAGAAAGAAAGAAAGAAAGAAAGAAAGAAAGAAAGAAAGAAAGAAAGAAGGAAGGAGAGCAGAAAGATGTGATTCATCAAGGTCTCTCATAAGAGGGAGTCTTAATTCAAGAACTAATGCAGGAAGAATAGAACTGATGAGTCTTATTTCTTCCCCTCTACCAAAAGAGAGAGACCAAATAGAAAAATTAGCTTCTGGGTATTGTTTGCCATATAGAGAGAGCAGGTATTTTTGGTTCTCGGCAGTGCAAAGTATCTTTGCCAGACCATTTCATTTTTTATTTCATGAGCTGCCCACATTATCCCTTGAACAGTTTCTCTAAATGATAAAGGGACTTTTGGTAAGCTGTTGTGTGGGAAGCCATTTGAATGTAATGACAATGGACTGGATGCCTCAGGCACCCATGAAATATTTTGGGGCCCAGCTTGGGTGCACTGCAAATGCGAAATTTCCTCGTCATCATGCAGATTGGCTGGCAAATTATGTACAAAAGTGAAATTTTTTGAAGCATCTAAGAGTTGGCTCATTGTTTAATTGTGGACTGGATCAGTTCATGTAAGGGTGAGTGCTCCATGAATCTGTTCATGGTCTTGGCTCTACATTTTATGGGTGACTTGAATATATATGTCTTGACTCTCCACTTGTCAGATGTCATGAACCTAGAAGAGTTGACAAATAGTTGAATGAAAGAATTGAGATCATAATAGGATGAACTAATACAATGAAATTTAAGAGGTATATAAATATGGAAGCATGTGTTTGGTTCCAAAAAAATCAACTCTACGGAATGGGGAAGATGGTGAGTAGATAATAATTTATATGAAAAATACGTTGAGGACGATTAAGTCAACTTGCAAGATCAAGTTGAGTAAACAGCATAATTGATCAACCAACCAACAAAAAACTTATGAAACACCTACCATGTGGCAGGCACTGTGTAAGCATTAGTGATAAAGACAGAGGCCAAATGTTCTCTGCCTTTAAAGAGCTTCCATTGAAACATGGCATGGGAGTGGGTGTGGGGAGGGAGTCAGTATGTACACATGCAAGGATTTTCAGAACACATACAAAATGAATATAAGGTAGTTTGGGGAGAGAAGGCAAGATAGCTAGGGGAGTCAAGAAAGGCTTCATGTAGAAGAAGGCACTTGAACTGAGTCTTGAAGGCACCAGATATTACAAGAGGAAGAGGTGAGGAAGAAATGTGTCCTAGGCATGGGAAATGGTTAGTGGAAAGAAGAGATGGAGAATCAGGTGTGAGCAACAACAATAGCCAAGGTGGCTGATGAGTAGAGTGTGTAGAGGTGAGAAATGTGGTGTAAAGCTGGAAAGATGGAAAGGGTCCAGATTGTAAAGAAATTTCAAATTTCCAAAGACGCGCATTTATATATGTTACTAGAGGAAAATCACTCTGGCTCCTGTGTAGAGTAATGGATTAGAAGGAAATGAAGCTTGAAGCAGGGAGAAAACATAGGAGGTTATTACAGAAGTCCAGACAAGAGATGGTGAGGGCCTGAACTAGGGGAGTGGCCTTGTAAATGGAGAGAAGGACATGTAGAGAAGAGATGCTGTAGAGATAGAAATGGCAATATTTCACAGGTAGTATGTGGTGAGAGTGAAGAATTAAGGCCTGCGGTTGTAAACTTAGGTGACTGGAAGGATGTTGGTACCTTCTAAAGTAATAGGGAAATTTGGAAGTGGAATAGGTGGTTTTTGGGGAAGGATAGAAATGTATTAGCACCACCACACTGTGCTCTAGTAAAAACATACTTGTAGTTCTGTACCTCGTTCTAGTGGCACATTTTAGGGTGGACACTGATAAGTTGAAGCATATTGAAAGAAGGGAAGCCATAATGGAGAATGGACTGAAAACTGACATTTGAGAATCAATTCAAGGAACTGGGGATATTGAGCCTAGAGGAAAAGAAGACTTAGGGCAGATATGATATAAGGCAATAAACATTTATTAAATACCTACTGTTTGCAGAGCACTGAGCCAAGTGTTGAGGGAGATCTAAAGTTTAAATAAGATACAGTTCTTGTCTTCAAAGAGTTTACAGTGTAGCAGAAATATAAATTATACAGATAGTATTAACACAGTATTGTATTACAAATGAATTAGAGAATTGCCAGATGTAGTACCAGATGAGAGAGGAGGTCTCTACCATTCAAGGTAGAAACTTCCTTGAGGAGATTGCACTCCTATGGGCTTTTAAGGATAAGTATGAATTCTACAAGTGAAGAGAAAGAAAGAAGACATTCTATGATAAGAGGACAGATTAGCAAAGGGATAGAGAAATAAGAATGCCTTTCCTTCCAGTTAGAGTTTGGATGCAGCAAAGAGTACATGGGAGTTAAAAGAGATAATGTCAGAAAGGTCATTGGATCAGCCTTGGATATCATACAGGTGAGTTACTCCCAGGACCTGTTTTCTTCTTTACAGGGGTTGAATGTGTGCTAATAATTGGGGTATTCATTGGGGAGATATAAGAGGGATGGATTCTCAATTCTCTTCTGGGGGAAAAAAGAGGAGCTGTCCAATTCAGGACTCCAGACAGTATAAACCAGGGGCTAGCTTGAAATGGTAACTGGGATATATCAGAAGTCCTAAGATGTGAAGGGCAGAAATGTAAATGAGAAGTTGAATGTGGTAATGGAGATTTTTCAGGCTAGGAAGTCAGTATAGGAGGGAAGGCATAGGGAATGATGATAGTTTCTTGTTCTAATGGAACCTTTCTCCTCAAAGCTTTAGTCTTTTATGGCTACAACATGCATATGTCCCCTTGGTGGGTCACCTGCACTGATTAGGCTGTGGGCTTGGAATATATAACAATGAATAAAAGTTGCAGAGTTATATTTCAGCTTGACATAATAAAAGGTTTTCTAAAAATTAGGACAGTTCAAATGTAGAATTGGGCAGGAGGTAATTCATTTGTCATCCCTGGAAATTTTAAATGTAGGCTGCATTATTTCTAGCCAGAGATATTGAAGAGATGATTCTTGCCTCAAATATGAAGCTAAGGTGAAGTCCCATTGGGATTCTAGAATTCTATGAATCCACTCTAAACTCATGGGGCTATTGTACCTACATGTACCCAGTTTTTCCTCTTTAGTTGACTTTAGTGCTATGTGTAGCATATTTCCAAATTTCATGTTAGATAGAGTTTCTTTTAGTCTGGAATGGCTAGATTCCAATATCCTGGAGTGAATTTGCAAAGCTCAGGGTCCATTATATTCCTCAGTCTACCTTGTTTTCTTGCTTATCATTTTTTATGAGCACAGGAGAGCAGAACAAAACTTTTCCTGAACATAGTGTGCTGGGAGCTATGAGATAATTCACTACCTCCCCCTCTTTCCCAGAACTCAACCAATAAAGTCTCATGTTTATGAGATGCCTGAAGGAGAACAATATCTTGGGTAGCTTGTTAAGCCCAAGGAGGCTGATGTAAACCTTCTCCTCTCCCTCTCTATTCATATGTCAGAGCCCAGATCTGAGGATAAGGTTCTCACTTAATTTCTTCTGGAGAGTACTAAGCTGGGGGAGAAAATTTAGACAAGGTACAAACCAGCTTGTTTAAGCCAGGCTCATGAGGAAGGATAGTCACACAATGAGAAATCTTCATGCTATGTGAAATAACAATAATAATAGTAATAATAATAGCTAACACTCATACAGCACTTACTGTGTACTAGGCATGTTGCCCAGTGCTTTACAGTTATTATCTCATTTGATCATTGCAGCAACCCTGAATGGTGGGTATTATTATTATCCCCATTTTACAGTAGAGGAAACCAAGAAAAACAAAGGTCAAATGACTTGCCCATGGTCACACAGCTGGTAAATGTATGAGGTCAGATTTGAACTCAGGTCTCCCTGACTCTAGGCCTGGTGCTCTATTCACTGCACCAGCTAGGATACTCACTTTGTTATGCCTGCCTACAAGGCAGAATTAGGAGCAAAGAGCAAACTTAGCAACAAAATAAGAATCACCTTTCCAATAGTCACTTCAAGTAAAGGCTGGATGATGCTGTGATATAGGTAGAATAATTATTCAGCTATAAATTAGGTTATATCACTGTTGAAGTCCCTTCTAACTCTGAGATTTGACAATCAGTTGTTCCAAAGAAGAATAGGCTGCCTTAGGAGGTAATGGGTTTCTATTCAAAGGAATTCAGGAAGGTGGTTGGACTAGTTGCCCTCTGTGGTCCTTTCTAATTCTGGGATCCTGTGATCCCCTGATGTCCTCTTTTCAGAGAGTAATTGCATTGCTCACATTTTGTTTCCACGTGATGATGTTATTTCCCTCTCAGGTGAGCTTTGGGGAGACTAATACCTGACATTATCAGTCAGTTGTGTGACATAGTAAATGGTACGATATCAGAACAGCTGGGAAGTTGCACCCTATTTCCCCTGAATACTTCCCCTGCCAGCTTGCTTATTGAAATTCAGCCATTCATTTCTTTGATTTGATTCTTTGCACTTCATTAAAATGCAGCTATCTCTTGGGATCCTACATAGTTAAGCCCTCAATAAATGCTTGACTAAGATGGTAATGCATTAAGCCTCATCAGTCATTTATATCTTGAGATAAATATGTTTCTCATATCCTTGGCTGAGAAGAAGAGATGATTTCATTTTGCTATTTTCTTCATAATTGACAGAATGGAGAAAGACAAGGATGTGAAACATCCAAGAGGTACCAAGCAAGGGACTACCTTAAAGAGGATTACTACACTTGAGCTATACTATTGGGAGAGGGGGAAGCAGTTCTTTGTTATCACAAATTAGTTACAGCAAGATGCTTTGGATCTTGAATTCAGTTCAATTGAATTCAAATATTGATTATAGCACAGTGCCTAGCACACAGTAGGCACTTAATAAATGTTTATTGATTGATTGTCTACTCTATGTAGAGCACTGCACTGGATGCTGGGAGCACAAACATGATCTGAAACACATCTTTCCATGGAATTTGCACTCCGCTAGGGGAATGGAGATGGGGAGAGATATAGCGTGTGTCTAAATAAGTAGGTTGGAAAAGAGAATGGGATGGGGAAAAGAGAAATCTGGACAAAGTACAATTAAAAAAAACTTGAGAAGAGAATAATAATTTCCAGCTAGAAAGGAGAAAGTGGCACTTGAGCTGGTCCTTTAGGGAAAGGGGAAGGAGTGAGTATAATCTCTCCTTTCCTTTCCATAATCAAGGTTTTTTTGCCTTATGCATCTATTGTGTTCTTGATTTATTCTTTTCTACCTTTTCTCATAAAATATTCCATACCCAGAATGTTCCACCCTGTTACCTCCCACCCCCACCCCTGTATCTGTCTGTCTCTGTTGAAATCTTCCACATGGCTCTTATGCTCAAATTAGAATTATAGTTATTTGTGTGCATATCTTTTCTTCAAGTCTATAAGCTCCGTGAGGAGAAGTCTCCTGTATTATTCATCTTTGCCATTCATCCTTCAGGGCACAGAGCCTAGTATATAGTAGCATTTAGCAAACATTTGAATGAATGGATGAACTGACTGAATGATTTTTTCTGGAGTCAGTCCCAGGCAGGTGCTTTTAAACAGCTCTTTTTTGGTTTGTTTGCCCTATTCTATTACAGGATCACAAACTGTTAAGTCTAAATAGACTTCTAAGTCCTAGTTCACAAAATCCTTTCCATGTATATTCCCACCTGATTTTGCAACAACCCTTTGAGGAGGAAAGTACTACAAATATTATGATACTAATTTTAGAGTTCAGGAAACTGAGATTGTGGTCAAAACTAGAAAGTAAGTGACAGAGGGAGAATTTGAGCCCATTTCCTCTTGACCATTTGCACTGTATTATAATTGAAAAAAAATGGTCTTGTTCTTGGTTTCCTGCTAGGTTTGTTATTGTTCTTTTTAATCTCTCTCTAAAAATAATTTAATTAAATTCATTTTCCTGAATGCTGTCTCCTTTAAGAGATTTTTGGTTTGGTTTGGGAGGTTTGGGGCCATTTTTCTCTAAATAAACCATCCCCTCGTAACCATAGCAATGTGCCATCCTTTTCTAATTGAATTGTTGTTGTTCTTGCTTTAAGCATCCTTCACTGATTATTAATCTTCCATTGGTGCCTAGGGCTTTGAAATGCAGTGGCTTCTGCTTTCTGAAAGCTTGTAAGGTGGTGGTTGTTATCCCCCTGAATTTGTCTCCTGCTTTACTTCTTCTCTGTCAGTTTTAATACAGTTTATTTGGGTATAAAAGACTGGGGCGTGTCTGTGTGTGTATACATGTGCATGCACTTTTGAATCTTTGCTGTAGAAATACTTAACTTTCTTTTATAAAAATTATTAAGCTAAATGACTAAGTATCTCATTTTGTTTACTTGAACTCACCCTCAAATCCCCAAAACATTTAAGGACCCCAAAAGATATGTGTGTGCATGTGGGGTATATGAATAAGCATACAGTAAAACAAATATATTGCCCATGTACTCTCAATACTACATAGGGGATGGGTGTAGTCATTTCAAGATCCAACTCAAGAGCCAAAATTGTGAAGTAGAGAAGCATTCAGCTTAGCTTTCACAAATTCCTCCCTAAATAACTATTAAATAGGACTTCAAATTAAATTCCAGAGTGTCAAAACCAACAAAAGTTCAGGTGAAACATTTTTTCAGGTCACAACTTAGGAGTTTAGCAGGAAAATTCTGTCTCACCAGAGTAGTGGTTGAGTCTAGAGCACAGTGTAGACTGTACAGGGCAGGTCAGCCCTGATGCCAGCAGCAGACTTTGGAGGTTGCCACATTGGCAGCAGCTGCAGCTTCGGGAGCTCTCAGCCCATGAAGAGTGGAGGGGTTGGACTAGTGGTTGGAAGGAAATTTGCAGGGACCGTTTGCCGGCTCTAGGTTCAGGACCCTGTTGCATTGCCCATACACAATTCTGAGTGCAGTCCCAGGGCCAAAAGGAGCAATAGTATTTGTACCCACAGGAGAGCAGGGGCCCAGGTCATGACAGAGAATAGTGACTGCGATCGATCATGGGGGTGGGTAGGGATCCTGGTCTCAATTACAAGACAGAGGGGAGTACTGGCAATTATGGCTGAAGGAGAGCAGCAGACCTGGTCACAGTCCCAGGGCCAGGAGGAGTGCTAGCTCTGGTGGCTACAGGGGAAAAAGGTTCCTTCCTGGGTAAAGACGAGAGCACAGGTCAGGAGAACAGTGACCATACCTCTCCTTAGATCACACCATCTTAGAAGCACCAAAAATGCACAGACTCCCAGAGCTAGCTCTGGAAATAGAAGCACAAAAGGCCTGAAGTTTGGGATAGTGCCCCTTCTACCATGAGGTAGAACCCAAATTTAACATAGAGCTCAAAGTCAAGAAATAGGCTAGAAAAACTGAGCAAACAACAACAAAATAATCTGACCATAACCAATTACTATGGTGACAAGGAAGATTAAGACACAAACCCAGAGGAAGACAATGAGGTCAAAGCAGCTACAGGCAAAGCCTCAAATATACATGGGGAGCAACAATTTTTAAAAAGTACACAGCTTTTCTGAAATTGAAAAACCGTCATAGAATCATAGATTCATAGATTTAGGGCCAGAAGGGTCCTGAGAGGCATCTGTCTCACTTTACAGAAGCCCTTAATCCCCCTTAAAGCTAGTACTTTCCCTCTGTTGAGTTTTTTCCAATTTATCACACACACATATGTATACACACATACAAATTATATATATAATATATATGTATACATATATATGTACACATATATATGTAAAACTTTTTTGTACACAGGTATTTGCATGTTGCTTCTTTCATTAGACTGTGAACTCCTTTAGAGCAGGGTCTGTCTTTTGCCTTTGTTGTATCTCTAGTGCTTAGCAAAGTACCTGAAACTTAGTTGACACCTTAACATGTTTGTTGAGTGACTTACAGGTAAATAAGAGAGCCTTACATCCTCCCAGGAGGGGAGAGGATGCCAGAGGACTATCACAAAAAAGGAACCAAGACTCAGAGAGGTTGAGGGTACACAGGTAGTGAGTGACTGAGCCAAATTTTAAATCTAGCTTCTCTGATCCCAAATCCAGTGGTGCCATCCTGCCTCTCTGTTTAAAACGATAATTATATTATAGTAATACAATTGTATATAGTCTATGTAATATTAAAAAGATACTACTTATGTTGCACTAAATTGGATGCTATCACATGTGGGCTGAAAATGTCTCTCTCTTAGACATTTATTAGCTGTGGAATTTCTACACAGCTGTCTTGGACTCCAGTTTGCCTTTCTCTGGAAATGCATTTAGATTTGGACCAACTGGTCAGGTATTGTATGGAGCTGAGATTTATAGATATTCTAAAGGCTATGATAGCACCCAAGTAATGTTTTAAAGTGTCGTGGTTTACCCATTTTTTAACACAGTTCAACCTGTTTTTGTAGAATATCCGTATTAGGGCGGAGCCAAGATGGCGACCAGAAAGCAGTAACTGGCGTGAGCTCCCCACCAAATCCCTCCAAAAACCTATAAAAAAATGGCTCTGAACCAATTCTAGAGCTGCAGAACCCACAAAGTGGCAGAGGGAAGCAGGGCCCCACCCCAGGACAGCCTGGATGGTCTCTGGGTAAGGTC
>CM053625.1:141971309-141986885 GCA_028646595.1 Phalanger gymnotis | reverse complement strand
AAGGGGGATAGGTTAGGAAGAAGCAAAATATAGTTAGTCTTTCACAACATGAGTGTTGTGGAAGGGTTATACATAATGATACGCATGTGGCCCATGTTTAATTGCTTGACTTCTTAGGGAGGGTAGGTGGGAAGGGAAGAGGGGAGAGAATTTGGAACTCAAAGTTTTAAAAAATAGATGTTCAAAAACATAAACAAAAAGGTTTTTGCATGCAACTCAAAAATAAGATACACAGGCAATGGGGCATAGAAATTTATCTTGCCCTACAAGAAAGAAAGGGAAAAGCGGATGGGAGGGGAGTGGGGTGACAGAAGGGAAGGCTGACTGGGGAACAGGACAACCAGAATATACGCCCTCTTGGAGTTGGGGGGGAGGTAGAAATGGGGAGAAAATTTGTAATTCAAACTCCTGTGAAAATCAATGCTGAAAACTAAATATATTAAATAATTAAAAAATAATTTTTATAAAACTTCATGTAAGAGTTATTGCTGTTTCCTTGACTCGCTGACTGTGGTAGAGCATGGTAACTGAGTGTAATCTGTTTGGGCTATGGAAACAATGAGCAAAAGCCATTTTATTTAGCAGTTGTGTGTGTGTGTGTGTGTGTGTGTGTGTGTGTGTGTGTGTGTGTGCCATGAAACAGATTTATCTGTTTTGCTTTCCTGGCACTCTGGGGAATCTCTGCCCTGTAATTGAGGCCTTACATTTTCTTTTGTTTAAAAACCTTAGGGCAAATAGAGGGCAGGCACATTCTATATTGATTGCCTTTTTTTCTATTAAATCATCTACCCTCAGAGTTGTCTCTTTATTGACCTCCATGGACTTAGCAGAACTTTGCTTCCCCAGAGGCAAGAGTGGTGGGTTTGCCAATGAATGTTATATACCAAGAGGTCAAGAAGAATGCTAAGATTTATTAATACCTTCAAAGGATTTGTTAGGGAAATGAAAAGAGGCATTGTCATGTTGGGAATCTGCAAGGGAAATCTTGATCGTGTTGGAGGGGAAAAGCAAGATAATGGAATATGATTGTTATTCCGTGAAAGGATTCTGGATTGTCTCGATGTAAGGAGCTGAAAGGTAGGCAGTACAGGACAACACAAAGTCATCCTTATCTCTATAGGCTGAATCTTTAAATGCAATGCAAAGAAGAAAAAGCATCCAAACATCCTGTTTTTTCCGAGAGTGGTAACTAGGCAACAGAAAACACAGCCTTCAAATTGGGAAAATATAGCTGGCAAAACCAAAGCCTTAAAATGCATGAAAATGAGGATCATTGATTCCAGGGGAACTGGTGCTGACAAAGGAGGTGAAGTTTGATCTATGTTCAGGATTCTTGTTAAAAAGAATGGAAAGAATTTTTTTTCAACCAATTACAGAACAAACCTAAGGAAAATAGATTTTTAGATGCATGTCTTTCTTACTATCAATATTGAATCCATTCTTTATGAATAGCCCTAGTTCTTTGATTTAAAATCTGAAAATCTAATAAGGATAGTGTAATGCTTTATAAGAAAATATTAAAGGAAAAAAATCTAAGCTTGCTTACAATGCCTGTCAATCCCAATTGCTCACAGAAGGTTACTGATGCCCAATCCCCAACCTTGAAATTGGATGTTCCTTTTTGTGTCAGAAAGAAAACTTTGTATTTGATTCGGGGTGTAGTTGGCAAGGGTGAGGAGTTAAATATGGAAATTGATAAGAGAGTAATCCAAAAATTTTATTGCAAATAGTTTAATCTGAATACAGCATTTTGCCATGTCTTCAGGTTGGTATATTTAGTCTGGGGAAAAATGTGACTTAGGGAGAGAGAGAGAAGCTTCCTTCAAGTATTCAGAGGATGATCGTGTGGAAAAGGGTTTAAACTAGTTAGGCTTGACCCCAAAGGATAGAATTAGAAGTAGTGAGGGAGAGCTTCAGAGAGGCAGGCTTCAGCTCAATATAGGAGGAAAAACTTCCCACAGCTGGAGCTATCCAAAAGTGGAACGGTATGCCTTGCATGGAAACTGGATGATCACTTGTTAGGGCCATTGATCTACATAATTGCCTTGGTGATAGGGGAGAGGTGCTGTGAACCTCTCATTCTAATCCTCAGATGAGTAAACTTTCTCTACCAATGCAACAAGTCAGTAACTTTTTCATTTTACCTCCATGCCATAGCAAGTGGTAACAGGACCAGAAGATGAGCAAGTCAGAGAAAGAAGCAAGGGTCTTCCATCACCCTAATTGCTCATCCTATTTTAAATATATGAAGTATTTATTAAAGGCTAATATTGCACCAGGGACTGTGTTAAGTGCTTGAGATACATAGAAAAGCAAGCAAAAGTCTCTTCCATTAAGAAGTTTTTCCAATGCATAAATAGGCTTTGGAAAAGATTGAAGGGAGAGTTAGGCATGATGGGGAGAATGCAGGAAGTGCCATGAGGGCTTTGTTTCTGGCCCAGAGAGGGTTGTATCAGATTGTGAAGAGAGCCTCGAATGCCATTCAGAGGAGTTTGAACTTTATATGCAAAGGGAGACCCTGAAGATTTTTAAGTAGAGATGATATGGTTGGACCTCTACTCAAGAAAGACTTTTTGGGTAGCAACAAGGAATGAATCAGAGTGGCAAAGGAATAGAACTGAGATGTGTCAGGAGGACGTTATAACTGTCCAAGCAGGTAATGTTGAGGTTTTGCAACAGGGTGATGGTAGTGGAAGCAAAGAGAGTGGATCTATATAGAAGACGAGAGGCTGTAGAAATGGAATCAGAAGAATTTGGTAGCTGATTGTGCTGACAATGTAAAGTCACAAAGCACTTTATCTCAGTGCTTTTATACAACATCATTGCATGTGATCTTCACAACAACTGCGGGAGGCAGATACTTCAAGATACTTATTTCCTCTCCCCCCTCCAATTTACAGAGATGGAAACTGAGGCTCAGAGAAGGGCAGAGACTTGCCCAAGTTAATACGCCTTCTAAATGTAAGAGACAAGATTCAAACTCAGCTCTTTCCTGGCTCCAGGTCTGACCATCTTTCTATGACACTCTGCTGAGAAAGAGAGAGTTACCAGAAATTATGGGGAGATTACAAACAGGGGAATGAGGGCTAATGGTAGTGTCACAGGTAGAAAGAATAAAAGCCAAAGAAGGAATGGCTATGGCAACAGAAAAGGATTTGCTGGGTTAGCATTTACCTTGTGTTTTTGGCTCTCTTTTGTCAAGCTGACATTGACTATGCTCAGTGATATCTCAGTGGTACAGTGCCACAGAACTGTGAGTCTGCCTGCTCTAAAACAAATTCCACATTTTACAAATATGAGTCTGTCTATCTTCACTCTGCCTCACTTTCTCATTCTCCCTCTGGTTTTCCCTGCTTTTCTATTCTCTTTCATCATTTCTCCCTTTGAGCTCGGTTGGTGATGTACTGGAACCACTGATGAGGCTCTGACCACCAGGATGGGCAGTGCCAGCCTCAGGCCTTTACATTTCTGTTACGCCTGGAACAGAACCTAGTTTCCTCACAGTTTGTTCAGGTAGAGAACAAATGTCTGTAGGGGAAAGTGAGGTAAGCCAACTGTTTTTTTCCCTGTTGAGAGTAGTCTCCACTGATTGGAACAGCTCTTTCACAAAGCTGAGTCCTGTGAGCAGTTGCTCACTTCCCCCATGGAGGGGCAAGGTTAGCCACAGTAATGCAAAGCATGACTAATAGCAACCTGACCCTCACTACCTGCGAGGGAGTAAGGCCCATTGGCCAGCCAGTCGCCCCCCTTTTCAATGGGATTGCACTAAATGAAAAGTGTGAAGAGGAAGCCTTTATTGTGCCATCAAAATAGCCAAGGTTAACTGAGACATGGGCTACACCACCCTCTCTGTAACAGAAATGTTCATGAAAATTTGAGTGTAAATGGATGTTTTCAAAATCAAAACCTATTTTCCCCATACCTTCCATTCTACTTTCCAAGATAATCCCAACCCTCATTTATGCAGGGTCCTCTGTAGGCAGTAGCTCACTTTAGTTTGAGGTTTCTTTGTTCTCTTGGTATGTTGAGAGACAAAGCAATGTAGTGGAAAGAACGCTGGACTTGGGAGTCAGAAAACCTGGAATTAAGTCTTGGATCTGATTCTCCCTCACTGTGAGACATAGAGCAAGTCACATCACCTCTCTGAGCCCTAGTTTCCTCATCTATAAAATGGGAATAATTGTGCTTTCACTGCCTAACTCACAGGAGTTAGGAGAAAAGGCTAGAAAATGCAATGTAAATATGAACAATTATTTGTTCTTCAGTCTCCCTCCCCAAATTGCGTTCAGTAAATAAATACTTAATTACAGCTAGGTTGCCACTATTTTCAGAACTTATAATGAATCTTTTTTAAAGGAGGATTTCCTTTTCAACTTGAGAAAAGTTCATACTTTCTTATTTAAACAGGGGCTGACAATGATCTATAGAGTGAGGGAAGGTGGGGGGTGATGGGTTCTTCCTCCGATACTGCTTATGTTGTGTTAGGTCACTGGCTTCAAACTAAGGTCCATTGGTACTCAGTCTTTAGGCCACATGAATATTTAACTTCCCACATTAATTACCTTCACTTCTGTCCTTGTAAAAGGTAGACCCTGGGAGCATTGATACGTGGGAGAAGCTACCCATGAAAGGAGAAAATTAATAGATATTATAAATAGAACATTATGTATGTCCATGCATATATAATATTCAGATTGGCACTAGGGTATATAATATTATTAGTATTATAGTGTTTCACATTAATTTTCTGCCAATATCATAGCTTTTGTTTATATAACACTTTAATGGTACAGAGCAGTTTTTTCATATGTCATCTCATTATTTCTTTTCAGAATTTGTAAGTGGCCAGGCAGATATAATTGTCCCCATTCTACAGATGGGAAAAATAAGGATGAGAGAAGTTAAATGACTAGTAAGTGGTAGAACTGGAATTAAAACTTAAGTCTTCTGACTTTTTGTCGTGTAATGTCTCTCCCAGGAAAACCAGAGACTTCTGGTGATTAGGAGCAAGACTGGGCTATAGGTAGGGTCTTCTTTTCTTTTCTGACAACGTGTTATATCTAAGCATTTAGAAAAAAATAATGCCTACATTAAGAGAGCAAAAAAAATTATTATATTACTGTCTTATACAAGAATGCTATTCTGTGAGTTAATTCAAGAGGCACTCTGGTCTAATGAAAAGAATCTCAGGCTAGGAGTCAGGAAAGCCAAGTTAAGCTACTCATAGCATGGTGATCTTCTCACACCCATTTAGAGCTATGACCAAAGCAGGACAATCATGGCTTTTCTATAGGTACTGTTGACTTTAGAGAGCTTGAGTCAAAAGGCAACCCCTTCCTATCTCTACTGCAGAAGGCATGGGGGAGTGGCTCTGGATCCGCAGAAGGGAGGATGAAGGTACAAGGTGTAGGATTCCCATCACTGCCTCTCTTACATACACACACACACACACACACACACACACACACACACACACACACACAATCACGACCTCTCTTCCACATTCCTGTGCCAATGCTATGTGTCCATCACAGGACCAGCCTTGCTGGTGACTACTGCCCCTCCATAATCTGGAGAAGGCAAGCATCTCTTCTTTTATCATGCCAACTGAGACCCTACCACCCAAGCTAAGATTGAGGATGTAGGCAATGTGGGTATAGGAGATGGTCGTTGAATCTTCAAATTTCCAACACTTCGATGCACTAGGTACCTTGGCATGAGAGGAAGAGAAAAAGCATGGGGCTGCCTCACAATCATACTGTGGTTTTGGGAGCAGGATCTTAGTCTTCTGACATCATAGCTCCAACCCTGGACTAAGACATGATTCCACAGTGGAAAAGGGGTATAGGGGAAGGTAGAAGTGAAGGCAGGACCTGAGGATTTGAGGAATGGTGGCGTCCTGACAAATAATCTTCTCAGCGTGGAGGGAATATTCAATTCACATTAGAATCTCACTACTCCTAAATTTTGAAGGATCTCAGTTCTTTATCTTCAATGCTGGGTCTTTGTTAAGGGTAGGAGGAAAAGACTAGTACCCAGGGACATATGTGGGGTGACAAGAGGTTTAGGACAGTGTGAGACTCTGTCTTCCCCCTACCTATTCTTTCTGCCACTCTCTCCCCATACCCACAATGGGGGCAAGATCATATAGCCTAACTAACATTTATTTATTGAGAATAATTGGTTAAGATAGAAGCTCTAGATGATTTGCTGGGGGTAAGCTTCATCTGTAGCCCCCCTTTCAGTCTCAGTTTTTCTCCAATGTCCTGGTTTCTCTGCCTTGCCTCCTACTACTTTCACCTCTCATCCTTCAGTTCCTTTCCTGACTCCTGCTCCAGTGGAGAAAATTACTAGCTGTGACTCTGTACCAATCTCCTCTACTCCTGCTGCCGAAGCCTTCATCATACCTATGTGGATTATCACAACAACCTTCTAGAAGGTCTTCTCACTTCCACTCCACTCCAATCCACTCTTTATACAGCATATTTTTTTTCCTTATGCATGTTTCTAGTCATGCTTCTCATTTAATCAAAAACTTTAAGTAGCTCCCTATTGCTTACCTAATAAAGTTCAAACTTCTGTCTGGAATTCAAAATCCTTCATGATCTGGCGGTACTCAATTTTTCTAATTTTATATTATTCCCCTTTATATACCTGTTGTTCTAGCCAAACTTAACGGAGTATTCTCTATTCCTCTCAAACTCATCCTGTGCTTTCTTGTATCTATCTTTGTTCAGAAAGAGGACTATACTAACATTCTCTTCCCCCCACCCCAGGCTTCTTTGCTTGTGTGTATATGTATATGATGTATGTGTGTATAAAATATGATGTATGTATGTATTTGTATGTAAGTGGATCCCAATTCAAGTATTACATCCTCTAGGAAGCCTTCCCTGTTATTTGTTGGTTAGTAATTCCCTTCCCCCTTGGACCACACCAAACACATTGCACTCTTTTCTGTGCCTCTCCAAGGCACTTATGTAATAGAATTATCAGCATTGTTTTATTCCAGTCCTAGAGAGTGAGCTATATGAGGGCAAGGACTCTGCCAGAGGTGCTTTGATTGAATCCAAACTTCATAGAACAAATCCCCTTAATAAAAGGATTTGTTCTGTAAAACTTGAAACCAGTTAAAAGCTGTACCTGAGGACCTAGAAGGCCACATGTGGCCTCGAGGCTGCAGATTTCCCACCCATAAACTTTCTGTCTCCCTAAACGACTAATGCAGAATTTTCGACCAAGTACTAGGTTTTGTGTTTTGAATCAAAATGGAATAGCTTCACTTCCTTGAACCTCAGTTTGTTTAGCTATTAAATGATGGTGTTGGATTAGATGATATCTAAGGACCCTCCCAGTTCTGTTGGATTTCCTCAGGCAGGAAATGATCATTAGTAAATTCAAGAACTCTTCTCTTCTTTATTCAGTTCCAAAGCTTAAATGTTAGCTAGTTTCAGTCCTGCTTTATGTCTTGCCCCAGACCTAAGTGTTGGCTGAGTTATGTTTGGTATTTATTCCAAGTCTGGTAAAGTTTAAACATACCTCTGAAAGGTGAATACAATTTAGTAATTGACAGTCTCTAATAGCCTGTAATGAACAGCTATATAAACACAGGGTTACTTATTGGGTATTTAGAACTGAGGGTATCATTAACTGCTTCTTTGTTCTTCCAGGTTAGACATTATTCTCCATAAAGAGGCACTGTAGTGTAATGGGGAAAACCTTGGATTTGATGGCAGAAGATCTGAATTTGAGTCCCAGCTCTGACATTTAACAATCTACATGATATTTGTCATTCTTACAATGTTTGTATTATCTGCCTCAGAGGGTTGTTATGAGGAAAGCACCTCAGGTGGGGACATAGGAGTGTGACCTATTATTCAATGTTAGCAGGGACACAGGTGAGAATGAGCTCGGGATTAGAACAGTTTCCCTTTCTATGATGAAAGGGATGTTCTCTTTCATATGTATTGAATGGGCATGTGTTGCAGCAGAAAGGAAACTTGAATATGAGTCTGGAGCTTTGGGTTTTGTTACAGTTTGAGCAAGTTACTTCCACTCTGGGAGACTCAGTTTTTTCTTAAGGGGCTGGAGTGGCATAGTGGAAAGAGTACTATATCTGATGTCAGAGGACCTGGCATCATGGTATATTGGATAGAGGGCTGAACTTGGTGCCAGGAAGACCTGGGTTCAGATTCTGTCTCTAACACTTCTTAGCCGTGTGGCCTGGCACAAGTCACTTAGGTAAAATCTACAAAATGAACAATCACCTCATCTGTAAAATGAAGTGATGGGACTTGATCTCTAAAGTCCCTTTCAGTTGTAAATCTATGATCCTAGGACTAGATAGATGTTCCCTAAGGCTCCTTGCTGCTGTTACAGTCTGAGGCTCCTTCTAGCTCTAACATTATGATGTTCTGAAGCTCTTTCTGGTTTGGATAGTCAATGTTCTAAGGTCCCTTCCAGCCATAACATTTCATGATTCTTGTTAGTTACACAAATGGCACAGAATGTAAATTAGATGATTCTTCTCTCTCCCATCTAAGCATTTGCTGCCTAGTCATATCAAGGACACAGTGGGTTATAGGGATAAGTATTCAGGGGTAAGTTGAACAGAAATTCCTAAGGGTTAAGGACACATCTGAAGTTGATGTGAGGTTGATTTATATTCTTATTTAACTATGGTAAAATCTTGAAGACTGTAAGGGGGCAAATGACTTTTAGTATAGGTTCATGTCGAAGTCAGTTTAGGAAGACTATATTATTTTATTTAGAGGGGCTACAAACTAATTAAAGGGCCAGCAAATCTTTTTGATGAAATATAGATAGAAACCTCATGGAGGCAGCTGTTTTGAGAGAAGGTAAGATACCTCATACAGAATACAGTTGGGAGTAATATCTCAAAAGATGCATGTTGCTAGAAAAGAGAAAAGGGCTTAGGAAGCTAATAGTAATAACCCAGGTTTTATATGGAATTTTACAGGTTTAAAGTGCTTTATAAACATCTTATTTGTTGCTCAGTATATCATGTCAGGATAGGTTTTGAAAATTTACAAATTAGAATACCGAGTCAGAGAATTCAAGCAACATTCAAGTTCATACAGCTGAGTAATGGTGAAACTAAGAATTGAACCTCAATCTTGGGTCCCAAAACTAATGACCATTTTATATACCTGAGTCAGCACAAGTCTTGCTCTAGACACAGGACCCTATGGACAGGGATCCCAGGTCTCGCAAAGCCACTTCTAGAGATATATATGGTAGTGGAGGAGGGGCAATTATAGGGAGGTGCTCTCCTCAAATGTAGCTTGTAGAGAGTAATCAGAGAAGTGGGCTAATTGGCAGCTTTCTTTTTAAACTAATTCCTACTAGGTTTTAGCATCTTACCAGATGTTTAGTGCCCACATAGTTTCGTCTGCTAGAGGACTACATTTTCATTGAAACTTGGGAAGAAGTCTTCACTTGATCACCCTATCCTAATTATAGTTCTGCTCATAAATCCAATTTAGTTTGGTTTGTTTGTTCCCCTGGCCCTAAACATACCACAGTATGGCTATTGCCTGCCCTGAAATATACATCGAGCAGTGTAATGGAGGCAGCTCATACCTGCTTCCAAGAACTGATTGCTAAGTTTTCATTGTGAGCATTTATACCTAAGAAATCAGCAAATGCTACATATCATGGCTTAATTTATTGTTTTGTTGATCGTCCAAACTTAAAGTGACAGATAAAATGTTGATAATGATGTTAAACTTGAGTGTGTTGTGTGTGTATTTTTTGAGAATTTGTTGTTAAACATTTATCAGCACATCCCTGCCTCCAACACATGACAAACTCAAGTCTTCTTACACTGTTAAGTCCCATGCAGGGAAGCATATTTTATTCATATGTGTTTCCCTGGAAGCATCCTTCATGGGTCTCTATTAGAAAAAGTTGCCTAGTTGGCAGAGAATTCAAAACCCTTTGTTTTATCATGGTCACATAGCTAGTGAGTTTCAGAAGTGAAATTCAAACACCTTAGAGAAAGTACTCAGGGAATATTTGTTGAATGTGTAAATGAATGAATAGATGGCAATATTGTGGGTGTCTTAGAAGTACCCTAGCCTGAAACTTAGTAACATTGAGTGGCCAACAAGGGGAAGGTGTGGCAGATTGGAAAATCAAGTTCACTTGATCCAGTGTTACAGATGTTGAAACTTGACCTAGAAGGATTTGAAAAGTTGGAGTAGAAATCTTGAGTCTGACCTACAGTACATGGTGAGTGAGTCTGAAGCCCAAATGTGTCCTATGCTCATGTCATCCTTCTAGGATCTGACACATTCGTGATAGATTTCTTTTTTTACAAGTTTAACATAAGATGTCTTATTCATATGACCATAATTTCTGTTTTTCAATTTAGTCCTCTTTTCCAGAGCTGTTAAATTTTGTTTGTAGCTAATGTACTCAGCTCCCACAATTTGCAGTGTATTTACTATAATTTACAGCAATTTTCTCAGAAATGCTCAGTAAGTAGAGACTCAGAAAACTCCAAATGTCAGAACTGGTAGAGAGTTGAGAAATCATACTGACTAGATGTGTGATTTCAATTTCCTCATCTATGAAGCAGAAGGGTCAGATTAGGAGATATAACAGAAGTGTACATAGAATCAGAAGACCTGGATTCTAAACCTGGCACAGTCACTTACCACCTGTGTGACTTCTCCCTGGGCCTCAGTTTTCTCATCTGTAAAAGGAGGGGGGTTGGACTAGTTGACTTCTAAGGTCCTTTTCCACGTGACCTAAGTTCTAACTCCCATTCTGCCTTTATCTGCGTGTTAGACTCAAACAAGTAACATCCCCTATTGAGCCTTAGTTCCCTCATCGTAAGACTAGGTTGAACTATCATGGATTGTGAGTTCTTTCCAGCTCTAGATCATGACCCTTCAATCCTTCCAACTCTAAAATTATTTTTAAAGAGAAATGTACCTTTACTAACTGATATAGATGAAGTCCCAAAGTCTCTAAAGTGGGGACAGCCCTGTCTGATGATGCTTCCTGAGTGATTCATGGGCAGGGGATCCTTGCAAAGTTTCAGTTACCAGGAAGGATTCCCCCAGAAATAGCTCAGTCAGCTTGCCGTGGGTGTTGCATTTCTGTATTCCCCAGCTGAAGCATCTCTCTCCAGGAAGGGTTTTTGCCTTGTTAGGAAGCAGCCCTCATTTCTTGCTCAGCTTGGAGATGATTTTAGACATGTATTTAAAACCAGGCTGCATTCAGTTGTCAGAGCCTCTTGGGTAATATGTACTTTGCAGGGAAAAGAGAGCCAGCCTTCTCTTCTTCATGGAAGAGTCCACCCCACCTCCACGCCCCACCAAAGCTGCCTCTGCTTTTGGATGTAAATAATGGATTGTTGGTGTTGCCCATGCTCTTATCCCAGCTCTCATCCTCCCCTTCTTCGAACGTTCTTCTCTGCTTTCATCTTTGGGAAATATTATGAAGTGCACAGTTCACAGAGTTTCTCTTTTGCACCTGTCTCATTTTAAGGATCAAGCCTCATCTCTTCTACAAAGTGTCCCTAAATTCACCTACCCAGCACCACCACCACCTCCCATCCCTATCCCCATCCCCACCACTGTCTCCATTTGCAACACTTTATTATATATATACCCTCTTTGTGCTGGCTTATCTTGCATTGGCCAGCATCCTGCCACATACTTCTGTGTGCTTTTTTCTGTGAGTGTTTGGCCTCCTCTGACTAGATTGTAAGTCTACCAAAGGCAGAGTCTATGTTTTCTAGGTTTTTTGCTGTCTTCTCCCCTTCACTCACCCCTCTCTACACAGGAATGTGAATAGCTAAGGCACTCACTAATGAAAAGGGGTCTTTTGTGACTCTCTGATGAGCAGATGAACCAACAGGGGATTGTATGTGATATGAGACCTCATGGATGTCTCAGTTCAGTGTAGTAAACATTCATTAAATGCTGATAGTTTACAGTGCCTCTTCTTGACACCAAGGAAAAGCTAAAAATAATTGTGGTGCAATTCCTGCCTTCATGTTGGTCTCAATCAGACATCTCCTGCAAAAAATGATGCTGGTTTTCATATAAGCAAAGACTCTTTGAGTTGGAAGAGATCTTCAGGGAACATGTCATCCAACCTATAGCTGAAGAGAAATCTTTTTGAAGCATACAAGCAAGGATGAAAGGGGTCCTCTAGCTTCTGGTTAAACACTTCAGTGACAGAGAATTCGTTGACTATCATGACATCTCCATTTGACTTTTGGACAGCTCTGCTTGAAAGAGGAAGTGTCTCCTTACACAAAGCTGAAATCTGCCTCTCTAAAATGTCTATCCACTGTTCCTAATGATAATTAACAACATAATGTTTTCAAGGCATTTTACATACATCTCACTTGAGCTTCATGAAAAACCCTGCGAGGTAGGTACTATGTGCATTTGAGACATGCCGTGGTAAAGTAAAAACCAGTCTTATCAGCTGCTTTCCCTACTAAAATATTGTGTTTTGATCAAGGGACTTCCCTAATAACTTGATGAGTTTGCATGGAAATGAGCCTTCATACCTTCCAGTGAGAGAGGCAGGCAGCCTCAATAGCAAGCAGGATGCAGGCAGTACACCAGCAGACTGAGGAAGGAGCCCTTGAAGATAAACTGCAGTAAGAATTCATCTTCTTTCTTGGCATTTTCTTTTGAAACTGGTCGATTTCTTGTTCTCAATGAGAAGAAGAATAGAGACATTGATTAAAGGAGAATCAGGGCCCCGCCCATCTAAGAGATGAGTTTGAGAAAGACCTTAACTTGCCCAAACAATCTCAGAAGATAAGAACATAAATGACCATTTGGTTGGAGAAAATGTGAAAATACTTGGGAAGAATAGGCATCCTGACTGCAGCCCCTCTGAACATCTTTCTGTTCCTACTTCTTGTAGGCATCTTTCTCTTGCCACCTCCCAACCCCCAGAGGATAAAAGGCTAAAGAGCCCCTCATCTAGTCTAGCTCACTCAGTTCACAGAAAGCAAGATGCAAAGATAAGACCATCCTCATGCATAGAGCAGCACTTTGGAATTAAATGACTATCTGATTTCTATCATTGCTTCCTCATCTATCTGTGCTGCAGAAATTCAGCTGAGACTATTTGAAGATACTTTTTATCTTTTGGCCCATGTTCTGACCATGTGGTCATTTTGGTGGAAAGCCATACTGATTAAGGTACATGTATCATATAGTTCCCTTGCTCTCCAAGCAATCGGTTTATATTCTGTATCTTGTGCATTATGTTCTTTTATCATTCACTTTACCTCATTAAATGTCATTTTTAAGCTTAAAAAATGAGAAATGCATAACAAATGCTAAAAATAAGAGCTTGATTTATTGTTTTCTTGATTGCCTAGACTCAAGAAAGTGATGACAAAAATATTAATGCCAATTAAACTTAAAAGTGTGTCCTGCAACTAGTTGTTAAATCCCTAAATCCCAGAGTAGGTTTGAATCCTGCTGACTATCCCAAGACAGGTAGGTGGTACAGCATATAGAGTGCAGGGCCTGAAGTCAGGAAGACTCATCTTCCTGAGTTCAGATCTGGCCTCATACTTACTAGCTGTGTGACCCTGGGTAAGTCAGTTCCTCATCTGTAAAATGAGCTGGAGAAGGAAATGGCAACCACTCTAATATCTTTGCCAAGAAAACCCCAAACAAGATCATGGAGAGTCAAATGTAACTGAAAAATGACTGAAAAACCAAACCCTAAATATAAGATTCAGAGAGGCTCAACTCTTCCACCCACCATTGTCTTGGTGATCCTAGACAAATCCCTCTGCTTTTCTCAGCTTAATGACTCAATTTCTCACTGTGCTAGTTAGTAATCATAATTAAAAACTTGTCAGCCTTATGTTTTATGTTCTTCTGAGAACCAGGGTTTTAATCATACCTAGTATAGCTCACTGTCTTCAGAGTCAGCCAAGAGAGCATGGTATTAGATGACTTAGGGACAAAAGGCTAAAACCAAAATCCATAGAGAGTAGTCAAGTGTCCAGGGTCACCCAATAAAGTGGCAACATGACACAGTGGCTAGAATGCTGGACCTGGAGTCAGAAAGTCCTGAGTCAGAGCCTTCCTAGCTGGATGGCCAGATCAGTAAGTCTCTTAACCTCTGTTTGCCTCATTTTCTTCCTCTGTAAAATTGTGGTAATAATAGCATCTACCTCCCACGGTGGTTATGAGGATCAGATAATATTTGTAAAGGATTTTGCCAAAGTTAAAGCACTATGTATATGATACCTATTGTTATTAAGTGTCAAAGGTGAGATCTGAACCCAAGTCTTCTTGATTGGTAGTCTGTACACCATGATACACTGCCTCTCCTCAATCTGCCCATTAGAGCTAACCAGAACAAATAACAGGAGGCAACCTGCTGTAGTGCAAACCTGTCTGACTCAGTTTTCTTATAAATAAAATGATAGTCTGTCTCTAAGATTCCTTTCCAGCTATGACATTCTGTGGTTCTTTGAGTTCTCTACACACTTCTCTTATTTCTTCCATCATTCCCAAATTGATACTTTAGATATCAATGGAAGGGACCATATATTAGTCCATGGAATCTAGAACTGAATGAGACCTCAGAGACCAAGAAGTCTACTCCCTTCCTTTTATTTTTGTTCGGTTGTTTTCCATCAAGTATAACGCTCCAAGACTCCATTTCAGGATTTTCTTGGCAAAAATACTGGAATGTTCACTATTTCCTTTTCCAGATCATTTTGAGGATGAGGAAAGTGAGATAAACAAGGTTAAGTGACTTGCCCAGAGTCATACAACTCCTAAGCATCTGAGGCCTGATTTGAACTCATGAAGATGAGTCTTTTTGACTCCAGGCCCATGATTTATCTATCCATACCAAAAAAATCCCATTTTTATTTAAGGTTTTGAGTTCCACATTCTATCCCTTTCTTCCTCCCTTCCTTCTCCCTTCCCTAAGATGATAAACAATCAGATATAGGTTATACATGTGCAATTATGTATTACATTTCCATATTAGTCATTTTGTGCAGGAAGATTTGAATAAAATTTTAAAAAATAAAATGAAAAATAGCAAGTTTCAGCCTGTATTCAAACAATATCTGTACTTTCTCTGGAGGCTGATAGAGTGTTTCATCATTAGTCCTTTGAGATTGGCTTGGATCATTGTGTTGCTGAAAATAGCTAAGTCATTCGCAGTTCTTCATTAAACAATATTGCTGTTATTGTGTCCAGCATTCTCCTGGTTCTGTTCAATTCAGTATGCAACAGTGTGTGTGAGTCTTTCCAGTCTTTTCCTGAAATCATCCTGTTTGTCATTTCTTATACACAATAATATTCCATTACAATCATATCTCACAGCTTGTTTAACCATTCACCAATTGATGAGAATCCCTTTGATTTCCAGTTCTTTTTTTATTGTAATTAAATGGATTTTTTTAAATTTATTTTTAATATGTTTAGTTTTCAGCATTGATTTTCACATGCGTTTGAATTACAGATTTTCTCCCCAGTTTCCACCCCCCCACTCCAAGATGGCGTACACTCTGGTTGCCCTGTTCTCCAGTCTGCC
>CM053625.1:141946989-141970809 GCA_028646595.1 Phalanger gymnotis | reverse complement strand
GTCCCAGATCCCCTCCAACATCCAACATTTTCCTTTTTTTGTCATATTAGCCAATCTGATAGGTGTGAGGTGACACTTCATTTGTTTTAATTGTTTTAATTTTCATTTCTCTAATCAGTAGTGATTTAGAGCATTTTTTCATATGACTATAGATAGCTTAGATTTCTTTGTCTGAAAACTGTTCATATCCTTTGACCATTTATCAGTTAGGGAATGTCTTGTATTCTTAAAAATTCAGCTCAGTTCTCTATATATTTGAGAAATGACTCCTTTATCAAAGATTCTTATTGGAATTTTTTTTCCGGTTTTCTACTTTCCATATAATTTTGGTTGCGTTGACTTTGTTTGTGCAATTTTTAATTTTACATAATCAGAATGATCTATTTTAGATTTTTTAACGCTGTCTATACCTTCTTTAGTCCTAAATCCTTCCCATATCCATAAAACTGACAGATAAATTATTCCATGTTCTCTTAATTTGCTTATGATATCACTCATTATGTGTAAATCATCTGCCCATTTTGACCTTATCTGGGTGTACAGTGTGAGATGTTGGTCTATACCTAATTTATGCCATACCGTTTTCCTGTTTACCCAGAAGTTTTTTGTCAAATAATGAGTTTTAGTTCCAAAAGCTTGAGTATTTGGGTTTATCATTTATTAGATTACTATGGCCATTTACTATAATGTACTTTGTACCTTATCAATTCCACTGATCTACCATTTTATTTCTTAGCCAGTACCAGCTTGTTTTGATAATTACCATTTGATAATAAAGTTGGAGATCTGTACAGCTAGACCACCTTTTTTTGCACTTTTTCCATTGATTCCCTTGATATCCTTGAGATTTTGTTCCTCCAGATGAATTTTGTTATGATTTTTTCTAGTTCTGTAAAATATTTTTGATAGTTTGATTGGTATGGCACTGAATAGATTAATGTAGGTAGAATTGTCATTTTTATTATATTGGCTTGGCTTACACATGAGCAATTAATATTTTTCCAATTGCTTAGATCTGACTTTATTTGTGTGAAAAGTCTTTTATAGTTGTGTTTATATTGCTCCTTGGTTTGTCTGGCAGGTAGACTCCCAAATATTTTATAGTCTACAATTATTTTAAATAGAATATCTCTATCTCTTGCTGCTAGGTTTTGTTGGTAATCTATAGAAATGCTGATGATTTTTCTAGATTTATTTTGTATCCTGCTAAAGTTGTTAATAATTTCAAATAGTTCTTTTAGTTGGTTCTCTAGGATTTTTGAAGTATACCATCATTTCGTCTTCAAAGAGTGATAGTTTTGTTTCTTCATTGCCTATTCTAATTACTTTAATTTCTTTTTCTTCTCTTATTACTATACCTAACATTTCTAGTACAATATTAAATAACAGAGTTGATAGTGGGCATCTTTTCTTTACCCCTGATTGTATTGGGAAGGCTTCTAGCTTATCTTCATTACAGGTAATGTTTGTTGATGGTTTTAGATAAAAATTACTTATCAGTTTAAGGTAAGTTCCATTTATTTCTATGCTCTCTAGTGTTTTTAATAGGAATGGGTTTTATATTTTGTCAAAGGCTTTATCTGCATCTATTGAGATAATCATATGATTGTTGTTGGTTTTGTTATTGATACTGTCAATTATGCCAATAGTTTTCCTAAAATTGAACCAGCCCTGCATTCTTGGTATAAATCACACCTGGTTATAGTGTATGATCCTTGTGATACATTACTGTAATCTATTTGCTAGTATCTTATTTAAAATTTTTGCATCGATATTCATTAGGGAAATTGGTTTATAATGTTCTTTCTCTGTTTTGGCTCTTCCTAGTTTAGATATAAGCACCATATTTGTGTCATAAAAGGAAATTGATTGTACTCCTCCACCCATTTTTCCAAATGGTTTATAGCATATTGAGATTAATTGTTCTTTAAATGTTTGGTAGAATTCGATTGTGAATCCATCTGGCCTAGGAGATTTTTTTCTTAGGAAGTTCATTGATGATGGCTTATTCAATTTCTTTTTTTCTAAGATTGGGTTAAGTATTTTATTTCTTCTGTTAATCTGGATAATTTATATTTCTGTAGATATTCATCTAGACTGTCAAATTTATTGGCATACAATTGGACAAAATAGCTCCTAAGAATTGTTTTAATTTCCTCTTCATTTGGTGGTGAAGTTACTCCTTTTGTTTTTGATACTAGTAATTTTGTTTTCTTCTTTCCATTTTTAAAATTAAATTAACCAATGGTTTATCGGTTTTAATGGTGTTTTTATAAAACCGGCTTCTAGTTTTATTTATTAGTTTAATGGTTTTCTTACTTTCAGTTTTATTAATCTCTCCTTTGACTTTCAGGATTTCCAATTTGGTGTTTAGTTGGGGATTTTTACTTTGTTCTTTTTCTGTTTTTTTTTTTTTTAGTTGCCAACCCAATTCATTGATCTGCTTTTTCTCTATTTTATTGATGCAAGACAGGGCTGTCCAAAATGTGGGCCCACAGGCCACATGCAGCCTGCAGTGAGATTTATGTGGCCCACCTACGAGCATAAATATTTACATAAATGCTTTCGTTAATGAAGCCAAGCTACCACAGAGCTCTCACTAAAATGGCAACTCAAAATATATTGTCTATTGTTTCAATAAAAACCTAAGGTTGGACAGCCCTGATTTAAGCAATTAGAGAGATACATTTTCCCCTAAGTATTACTTTGGCCACATCCCATAAATTTTGGTATATTGTCTCATTGTCATTTTTCTTTAATGAAATTATCAAAGTTGTTTCTATGATTAGATCTACTAGATTATTTAATTTCCAATTAATTTTTAATCTCTCTTTCCGTTTTCCATTATTGAATGTAATTTTTATTGCATTGTGATCTGAAATGGATGTGTTAACTCTTTCTGCTTTTCTGCATTTGGTTGTGAGGTTTTTAATGTCCTAATACATAGTCAATTTTTGTATAGGTGCCATATACTGCTATATTCCTTTCTGTTCCCATTCAATTTTTTTCCAGAGATCCATCATATCTAACTTTCTCAGAATTTTATTTACCTCCTTAATTTCTTTCTTGTTTATTTTTGGTTAGATTCATCTAGTTCTGAGAGGGGAAAGTTGAGGTCCTCTACTAGTATAGTTGTATTATCTATTCCTTCCTGTAACTCATGCAACTTCTCCTTCCAAATTTTAGATGCTATACCATTTGGTGCATATATGTTTGGTATTGATAGGACTTCATTGTCTATGGTCTCTTTCAGCAAGATATAGTTTCCCTCCTTATCTCTTTTAATTAGATCTAGATCTATTTTTGCTTTTGCTTTGTCTGAGATCATGATTGCTATCCCTGCTTTCTTTGCTTCAACTGAAGCACAATAAATTTTGTTCCATCCCCTTATCTTTACCATGTGTTCTTCAGATCTGTTTCTTATAAACAACATATTGCAGGATTCTGTGTTTTAATCCATTCTGCTATCTGCTTCTGTTCTTTGGGTGAGTTCATCCCATTCACATTAATAGTTATAATAACTAACTGTGTACTTCCCTACATGCTATTTTTCCTTGTTTATCCCCCTCTCGCTCTTATTTCCTACTCTTTCCCACCTCACAAATATTTTACTTCTGATCACTGTTTTTCCCAATCTAGCCACCCTTTTGTCAGTTTCCCCTTCCCCTTCTATTATTCCTAACCTTTTTTATTTCTTTATAGGGTAAGATAGATTTCTATATCCAACTGAGTGTGTGTGTTATTCCCTTTTTGAGCCCATTTTGATAAGAGCAAGGTTTAAACTTTGCCCGCCACATGCCCCTCTGTTTTCCCTTCCATTATAATAGCTCTTTTATGTGGTATAATTTGCCCCATTCAATCTCTCCCTTCCTTCTTCCAGGGCAATTTTCTTTCTCACCCCTTTATTTTGTTTTTTGGGGTATCATCCCATCTGTCACCTTAAATCCATACCCTCTATATATGTATATATATGCATATACACATATGTACATATGTATGTATATGTGTACGTGTGTATATACTTTATATATACATATATACTATACACTCATACATATGTATATATGTGTGTATATATACATACATATGTGTGTATACTTCTAATTGCTCTTATAGTAATAAAATTTTTGAGTTACAAATATTATCTTGCCATATAGAAACAAAAATAGTTTAACTTCATTGAATTTCTTTTGTCTTCTCTTTCTTGATTCTTTTTTACCTTTTTATGTTTCCCTTGAGTCACATATTTGGAGGTCAATTTTTTTATTCAGCTCTGATCTTTTCATTAGGAATGCTTGAAAGTCTTCTATTTTGTTAAATATCCATTTTTCCCCCTTACTCATCTAATAAAATGAAGGAGTTGGCTTAAATGATCTCTTAGGTCCCTTCCAGTTTTAAGTCTGTGACCCCATGATGCTTTAGGCCTTTCTTGCAAAGAACAGCTTTGTGGAATTGGAAGCACCCCCCACTCCCGCAAATGCTTGATGATCGTGTTCAAATTCTCAACTTCAAAGACCGGATCTGTGAGACAGAGAGGTAAAAAACACCTATTCTTTTAACCGACTCTTCCACCCACCAGTGCCAGGTGATCCTAGGCAAATCCCTCTGCTCTCCACTTAGTGACTCCATTCCTTACTGCACGAGTTAGTAATTACGGTTAAAAACTTGTCAGACTTATGTTCTATGTTGCTCTGGGAACCAGGGTTTGAGTCATACCTGGTATAGCTCACTGTCTTCAGAGTCAGCCAAGAAGAGTATGGTATTAGACAAGTTAGAGTGAAAAGAATAAAGCCAAAACAAACAGCTGGTACAGAAGGGGCTAATTTCCTGGCATGGATGGCCTTTAAAGAGCTTTGGAAGTTTTGGTCCAGGATGACCGGCTACCTGTTTTCAAATACTCCAGAATAGATTTTTTTTTAAAAAAAATTGTAAATGTTCTAGCACCATGGGGGTAGTAGATAGTGTGATGGAAGTGATGAAAGAAAGATCTGGGTTTAAATGCTACATCTGACATTCATAAGCTGTGTGACCATTGGCAAGTCACTCAACTTTTCTGAGCTTCAGTGTTCTCATCTGTAAATCAGGGATGGTATCTATAGTTCTGATTACTGGTGAGACCATGTAAGTAGAGTACTTTACAAACCTTAAAGCTAGTATGTAAATGTCAGTCACCATCATTATAAGTGGTTCTGTGTCTTTTTTGGGGGGCCTGAAGAAGAGGCACTTGTGTTTCTGAGGCCTGCAGAGGAAAGAGCAACATTCCATTGATAAGTCAGTTCATTATCTGAGAAGCGAACTCTCCACTTCCCATTTCCACATCCTCTGGACCCCAGATAAGCCACTTCCAGGTGGAACAGTTGCTTTCTTCCCTGTCATGCAATGAACTCTCAAGGTAAAAATGTGGCACAATGGAAAGAGCACTGGCTTTGGAGGCCAAAGATCTGGGATTACGTCCAAGTCAGTTAACTGGCCAGATCCCTTCTCTGAGCCTCAGATTACTCATCTGTAAAATGGAGGGAATACTTGTAACTACCTCCATAGATTTTTTTCAGAAGTATCATAATGAAAGCCCTTTGTAAACCATAATATTCTATGAATAGCTGAATTACTATTATTAATTAATGATAACAATAAATAAATGTACCCAAGGAAGAATGTGATGGAGGAAGTAAGGAATATTTGGAAATATGACCCTTATTTTGTGATACTACGGAGGACATAGGTGCTTTCCCCACCAAACACTCCTCTACACCAATGTCAGAGACAGAACATTAGCCTGGGAGGGCACCGGCTTCAATCCTCTGGAATCCTGACTTTCCATCTCTAGGTCTTAAAGTACTGAGAGCTTAGTGATAGCTTAACTTTTAACCTTATCTGCCCACTCTGTCCCCCAGGCCATTGTTTGTTATTATTATTATTATCTCCTGTTTCTGTAGAGCTTTACCGACTATAGGACGCTTTTCTCACAACAGCCTTCTGAGGTGTATTATAAAAGTATCATTTTCTCCCCATTTTACGGATGAGAAAACTGTGACAGATGTAGAAGAACTTTCCCAAGGTCACATGCCTTAGAAGCAAACTTCAAGTCTAGAGATCTTTTTCCTACACCATGTTACCTTAAGAGGAGATACTCATCTCCTCTATATTGAATTTAAGGGAAAAAAATGAAAGTTTTTTTTGTTTTGGTTTCAGTTCCATGAAACATTTGCTTTTCTGCAGAGCCAAAAGTACCCCTTGGGTTGTGGGTACAGATGTTCAGTCTCAGAGAACTTCTTAACAATGTCCTCCACTCTGATTTTATTGCTCTAAAGTATCCTGCTGTCTGGTTAACAGAGCTCAGCCTGAAGGGATAAAAGCTGGATTGGAACGACTCAGATGCTACCTGCAGTTAATGTACCTATCATTTGTGGCCATACTATTGGGGAACCTTTGGTTTTTCCATCTTCTTTTGGGAGAAAACCAAACTCCTGTACTCAAATAAGTGTAGGCACCAGCTGCAGACTGGTTTGTTTGTTTTTAAGCTTTTCTGTGTTATGTCAGTCTAGTGAAGCTTGTGGACACCTTCACACAATAATGTCCTGAAATACACAGAATAAGATACATGACATTACACAGGAAAGCAATTATACTGAAATACAGTTATCAAAATATTTTAAAAACTAGATCACAGAACCCAGGTTAAGAACCCAGACCTTAGGCCATCAGTCCTTTTCTAGCAATGAAAATTCTTTCTAGATCCTAAAAGCAGTTTTATTGGGATGTGTATATGTCTGTGTATAGAATCACTGTAATAAGAGCTACTCACACAAAAATACTTGGGGGTTTCACAGAAGTTATGCCATGCTCCTTGGTGGGCTAAGCCTTCAGTGTATTCTATGAAGGTATTCACTGTGATTCAAAAGTCAGGGTTCCAGCCTGTTGGTTTAGAATATCAAGGATGGGGAAGCTGTGGCCTCAAGGCCACATGTGGCCCTCTAGGTCCTCAAGTGTGGCCCTTTGACTGAATCCAAAAGAATCAAGACGGCCACATGTGGCCTCAAGGCCACAGATTCCCCATCCCTGGTAGATGATTCAAGATAGGGCATGAGACTTTACCTCTTGAGATCTCTATAGTTAAATTAGGAAGCTGAATTCAGGTATATCAGTGTATTATCAATATATATCAATAAATTGAGATGGAGTAGAATGAGGGAGAGTCAGGGTAAGAGGAAAGGAGAGAAAGAAAAAATGAAAAGGAAAGAGGGAGGAAGTGGGAGGAGAGAGACAGAAACAGAGATGGAGAGAGAGGTCTGGGAGAGAGGGAGAGAAAAGGAGCAGAAGGGGGAAGTCAAAGCTTATGGGGAAAAAGGGCTTCTCTGGTTTGTACACTGGGGCGGAAGCTGAGACCTAATGCTGTCTTGGGGATCCAGTGTCCTTCCTAATAATATATGGGACTCAGACCTGAATATAATATTTCAAATACAGCCTGACAGGATGCTATTAAGAATTTGAGAGGTTGACATCCCAGCTGGGGAAAAGATTGGTAAAGATCATGAAGAATCCTTGGCAGGAATCTGGCCCAAAGGATTCAAAAGAGGCAAATTTGGCAACTGATGTCCAATCAGACTTTCCCAAAAATGCTTCGTGCCTCTTCTGGAAGAGAAGGTGGCTCCCACCTACGTTATTAGCAAACACCAAAATTACTTAGTGCAAACAGGCTTTTGACTTCAGTATCTGTCTTGGAATTATTCAGAAACTAAGGATTTCACTATTAGGGAAAGCAACGCCTACCTACGGATTCCCTCCCATGGCTGTGGGTTGGAAACAGCTTTCTGGCATCCTTACTGTGAAACATAGAAACTTGTCTAATCCTAACCCAAGGCTCTTTAATAGCTTTGAAATGATGGTGATGGAGCAGACTTTACCTAAAATGGGCATGGAGTTTTGGTACCTGCAGGTTCAAACACTGAGGTTACCCATCAGGCTCTCTAGTCTTGGCAGGCTCTGATGAACAGCGTTCATGGCTAATGTAAATCCAGGCCAATTGTAGCCATTTTTTCCCCATTTTTCTCAGATCTTTCTCCAAAGGTTACAAGATAATACAATTTAGATACGGAACAGACCATAAGCATATCAATCCAGTCCTCTCCTCTCATTCTGAGAAAACTGGGTCCTAGGGCTTTTCCCCCCACTTTGTTATGTACATCATCATTAGTTAACCCCATTTATCCCTTATTATATGATCACATGCAATCCAAGCTGCCCTTTCCCAACTCTAACAATCCCAAATCACCAACCAAGGGAAGGCATGTGAATAATTAATAGTACAACAACAATCAACTGAAGTATCCTAACATTAAAGAGAATCAAAATTGTGTGTGCGTGTGTGTGTGTGTGTGTGTGTGTGTGTGTGTGTGTGTGTGTGTGTTTGGTGGGGAGAGAGAAGAGGGAGCCAGTTACCTAGAACTGACTAGGGGAAATAGGGTTGATAAAGGTGATGGCTTGGCCAACTGGTCCTGAAAATGATCGGATACACCTAGCTGTACAGTCCACCCCATCCCACCATCACTAAGGTAGTGCCTTGATCAAGGGAAGCGATGGTTCTGCTGTCCTTTGCCCTCGTCAGGCTCTATTTGGAGTATTATGTTCTGGTCTGGGTACCATATTTTAGGAAGGGCACTGATTAACTGGCACAGGTCTACAAGAAAGCAACTAGGATAGTGGGTTAGCTGGAGAGCATGCCAAATGAGGGTCAGGCAAAGGAAGTAGAGATATTTAGTCTGGAGAAGAGAAAACTTAGGGGAGACATGGTGTCTGTTTTCAAATATTTGACAGGATAGAAGGATGAAGTTTGTTCTGCTTGACTCCAGAGAACTAAGAGGACAGGTGGAAAGGGTAGAAGTTGCAGAGATAGATTTAAACTAGATTTAAGGAATAACTTTCTAACAATTAAATTGTCTAAAATGAAATATAACTTGAAAAATAGTAAATTCCATTTCAAAAGGAGACTGGTTAACCACTTTTCAGGAATACATAAAGGTAATTCCTTCTTGGGTACCCAGTGGATTAAATGAAATATGAAGTCTTTGCCTATTCTGAGACACTTTCATTCCTTTCGTGTGAATTCCCCTTAGACTTCCCTTTTGTGACTTCTTTTTTTCTTGAAGTCTATACTGCATGTTTCCTTTAACCAGAAGTATGTGGGTAAATGTTTAACAACTAACTCTCCAAAAGTTCTATAAGTTTAATTTGCATTATTATTTTCTCCATCACTTTTTAAAGCCTAGACAATCAACAAAATAATAAACCAAGCCATGATTTGTAGCATTTTGCTGATTTTCAATGTGTCAATGCTCTGCTCTCAGTGAGCTAGTATGAGCTGGCTCTCGCACACTCCTGTCTTTAACCTGATTTCATCTGAATACCAAAATCTGTATCTATCATGTCTTTTAGGACGGCAATGGGGTGGCTTCGGCCTAGGATTCTTTATATTCTACCCTGACCCTTCCCTCCCCGCATGAAGGTAATTAAATGGACAGGAAAACAAGATTAGGTATCTCTAAAGATGATCGCTCTTATCTCTTATACTAAAGAAGTTGCTTATACTCCCACATTTCATGTACACAGGTCAAGATGTGAGCCAGCACACGAGGTATTTTATCTGCTCTGTGGTCCCCCTTTCCAAATTGCTCTGTGCATTATGAACAGTGCCTTGATGTGGAATGTACTTAATAACTATATGTTGAGTTAATCTGATTTGTATTTGGTTTATATTGTGTAAACAGAAGGGGAGAGAGAGCACAAAGCAGATGGGCAGATGTCTGTATAAAGATTTATGTTGTTTCTTTTGTTGGTACTTCTTCCACCCCCATATAACTGTAATTAGCTACAACGCATACAGGCTTTTTTAGACAGCTTGGCTCAGAAATAGACTGAGGTTTCCCTCACCAGTACCTCACTGTATCTACTGCAGCTAGCATGTCAGAGGCAGAAAGGAGGTGCCTGTGGTCCCAATCATTCTGATTGATAAAAGGGTTTTAAATGAACCACAAAGGTTTTCTGTGTAAGGGAAGCTGCAAGAGACGTTGGTCTGAGTGATTTGATAAGAGTTCAGAGCTCCCTATATTCCTCATGAATTTAATGAATTTTGGCCTTCTAGGGCTAAATTCATCAGCAATTTCTTTAAGGGTCTCTAAATCTTAAAAAAAAAAAAACAGAAATATGTGGTCTCTAGGACCAATCCAAGCTCACAAACTTTATTTATTAAATGACCACTACATGCCAGGCAATGTCGTGGGGTGGATAGAAGACCTAATCTGGTGTTGGGAAGATCGGCATTCATGTCTGCCTTTGAGGCATAGAAGTCGTGTGACTCTTGGCAAGGCCTTTCTGTGCTCCAGAATATCCTCTAAGACTGAAAATTGAAGAACACTTGCTAATCTGAAATTGGCAAAGAGAAGTTTCCTTACCTGGAATTAGTCACCTACACTAATGGAATGTGAAGACAAAATGAAAACCAGACTCTGCCCTCCAGGAGCTTCCACTCTACTGGACCAAACCATGTCCAGTATCATTTCCAAGTTTGTAGAAATGCCAAGAAAGCATTTTCTGGGCTGGTTGGGACTAATAAATTCTTTCCTATGCAGCTGACAATTTGCTGTTAATATTAGAATTGGTCTGTGTGGTTATTAAGAGGTCCTTCCTCATCCCAAGAGCCTTCTCCAATACACAGTTGTTAATATTAATGAACTTGGGCTTCAGATAACTCAAGAATTGCATCTGGGTGGTAGAAAGGCTCAAGGTAACTCTAAAGCAAATGCTAAATACCTAGGAGTTTTGATTGGGACCTGTGTCTGTCCCAAGGGCTGTTTTCAAAGCACACAACGTAGATATTAAGAAACATTTTTATAAAGTAACTGCTAGGGATGGGAAATTCCGCCAGGGGGTATTCATTCTGTTAACAATACAGGAAATATCCAGAAGCTATAAAAAAGACATGAATTCTGTGTGTTGGGTGTGGGAAGTGCCCTAGTTTAGAATTGTATGAATGAGGGATTAGCAGTCAGTCTCATTGCAGAACTTGTCTATATGTGAGCATCCTTAGGCTTTGGAGCTTAGAGCTCATTTAGTCCAATCCCCGAGGCCAGCTGGGAGATGACTTGCCCGTAGTCATGAAGGTAGTTCACAGCAGCTCTGGGATCGGATTCCAGAATTTATGACACTAAATGCAGTGATCTTAACTCAGAGGAATGGGTGGCGATGGGCGTATATTCTGATTTGGGGACTTAGTGTGAAAAGGAGATGTTGGGGCAGAACATGATAGAATTCTAGAGCTAAAAGGGACCATAGAGACCATCCAGTTTTGTATCAGAGACATCAAAAGATGTGTCTAAAGTCACACAACAATCTAGCAGAGCCAGGAATAGATGCAAAGTCTATCGACTCCCAGAAGAGCCCACTTTCTACAATGTGCCTCCCCCCAGCCATTCCCCCCAAATTTATCAGGCGGAAGCTCCAGGTTGGGGGAATCTGCAGAGAACCCAGAGGAAATGGTGGTTCCTGGGATCTGAAACATTCATTTCCTACCTGGTCTCTTTATTGGTTTGCTTGGTTTGATTTGTCATTCTGACACAGATTTTCCCTCTTGGGGAGAGAAGAAGATTTCGGGAAATAACATTGTGTCCAAATAAAGAAATCCTTGCCACTCCAGCTTCCCTTCGACTAGGGTTAGGCTGAGATGTTCTCTTTTATTGTTCCCATAAAGCACCTACTCACAAATGTCCAGCATATTTTCAATTTGTAACTGTTCTCAGCTCTTTCATGGCTTGGAGAAGTCAGCCGTTGGTGCTTTGAGACTCCCTTATTTCTCCTGTGGCCACTTCTCCAGTCCAATGCATTTTCTCCTTTTCTACTGACATTGCTTAATTGTGTGGTGTTTATTGCTTTTGCTTTAGGTCAGGGCTGTCCAACCTTAAGTTATTTTAGGGCCACATTAAAATAAAATAATTATTCGAGGGCCACGCCCAGAATAAAAAATGCAGTACACTATTAACGTATTTTCTATTAGAAAGTGGAGGAATGCTCTTCATCCATATGGCAGGCGAAGGCGCGAAGCACAAAAGCAAACACAAAACAACAAAGCAACCACACAACAGTAAACAGTATAAAGGTAGGTACATACTGACTAGTCTGCATCGTACAGGTGGAACGCATCCCATAGATTGATTGAAAATTCCATGCTATATGTTTCATGGATAATACTGCTTAAAAACACCAAAGAAAATTAACATCAATGAGATTATTTATTAGTGATGGAATTAAAAAATTGAATAAGTATTCCATGCAAATTATTATTTTTTTTTCTCTTGTGAAAATTAAAACCCACAGGGCGGGCTGCATAAAATCGCACCGCAGGCCATATTTTGGACAGCCCTGCTTTAGGTCTTCCCTGCTAGGTGGGTGCAGTGAGCTCTCAGGGTGCAAATTTGGCATTTTTTTTCTGGTTTCCCACCCATCCACCACCCCAAGCTGTGTCCTGAAGAATTGCTGCTGTCCAAAGAGACTCTTGCTTATGGCAGCAATGACCTGACCACCTGTGGAGCAGATATCCTGTGCCTCAGCCTCTGGCTCTGGGTCTCATTCTGGCTTCATCATCTCTCTCTAAAGAGTTCTCTCAGGGTGCCAGAACTTTCTATGACTGGGTTAGGCCATGGCTACCCATCCTACCCACCTCTGATCCCTTTCCCAAGAAAAACTTACATATACATACATTTTAGAAGGAGGTAAGAATATCAGAAGATGAGGAGGAGGAAGAAGAGGGAAAAAATGTGCAATTGAGTAGCTTTACCCTGAGGAGTTTGGTCTTCCATAAGAGCCTTGGATGTCTCTATATCTTGGGTTTTGGAGTTTTAGGTAATGCACCGTACTTATGGATTTTGCGATTTATGGGCATATTTAACAATTTATCCCCATATAGATGGTGTGGGTATTCTATTTTTTTTTAGCAACTATAATGTGGAAATGAAGGCAAGGCATTTGACTTAAAACATAAAAAAAATTAACCACATCAGTAAGGAGAGAGGGAGGAAGGGGGAGAAAGAGAGAGAGAGAGAGAAAGAGAGAGAGAGGAAGAGAGAAAGAGAGAGAGAGAGAGAGAGAGAGGAAGAGAGAGAGAGAGAGAGGAAGAGAGAGAGAGAGAGAGAGAGAGAGAGAGAGAGAGAGAGAGAGAGGAAGAGAGAGAGAGAGAGAGAGAGCTCATTTATTAAGTACTTACTATGTGTCAGGTACTGTTTTAAGCACTGGGAATAGAAATACAAGCAAGTTGGGCATGGCAGGCCTGGGTGTTTCCTCAAATGAAGGTTAAGGGGAGAAACTTATCAGTTGGAGGAAGGGAAGCAGATCAGGGTGTGAATGAATTTGTTGACTTTTCTATGCTGTAGATATCAACACCCATTAGTTGTTAGCTGACACTGGGGAAAGAGTATAAAGAACTGAGGTGGAGACCTTACTTAATTGTGTGAGCTTGGACAAGCCTGTGTGAGTGAGTGAGTGTGTGTGTGTTTCTGATCCTCAGGTTTGTCATCTATGAAATAAGGATAGATTACTTAATATTAACCTCTCCCAAAGGGTCTCTCATGGGTTTTTAAGAGGTTTTTAAATTCTAAAGCACCATTCACATGTGAGTTCTTGTTGTCCAGTGAATGGAGAGATCACCTTACTTGGCTGAGCAGATGCAGTGGGCAGATGCTTATAAGAGTACAAACAAGGATTTCAGATCAGACAATTCTTATCTTTCTCTCCTAAAACTGCTGCTCCCATCTTCTTTCTCAGCACCTAAAAAACCCTTCTGGGTGTATTTCAAATAGCCACACTAATTACAGATGAGAGAGCTTGTAGCATTTCATCCTTCCAAGCCACATGTAGGCATTCTAAGCTATGGATATTTCAATACATCCTCAGGGCTTTGGGTGGGTTCTTAATGAGAATCATTGGATTTAGACTTGAAAGAAGCATTAGACACTAGTCCAACCTTGTAATTTTACAGATAAGGAAAATAAGACTGGCCTAGAGATTCAAGGGTCTTGCTTAAGGTCAAACCAACAGTAAGCACAGATCCAGGATTTGATTCCAGGTCTCCTGATTCCAAATCTATGGCTCTTTCCCCAGTACCATGATACCTCCTTCATCCAGTGTCTTTATCCTATTTGAAAATTCCTTTAAAATAAAAATCTGATGCATCTGGAAAGGGAGGTTTGGGATTTGGATTGTTCTGACCACACAGAAGAGAACGCAGGTGTAAGAATCCTGGAGTCTTTGGAGACAAGCCCTCATAGAACCAGAGTTCTTCCTGTTCAGCTTGTGAACTGTGTATGGCCTTTCCCACCAAATCATAGCCAGTGAATTGTTGGAGGCGGGAGGGGTGGCCAGGGTTCAGTGATTATCGTATAGGGGAAGTGGGGGAGTTGCAGAAGCCTCCCACAATGTAGACATGAAATAAATACAGAGGGCAAAGAAGGGGAGAGGAGGAAAGAGGAGAGAGAGAAGGAAAAAGAGAGGGAGGAGGGAGAAATATCTCCAGCATATCTGAATGTTCCAGCATGTGGGGAGGGACTGCAGCATTCTAAGGATGATTCCTTGCTTTGTTCTGTGATGGGGACTCTATAGAAGCTGAATATTTCTGGAGGCAGCATCATCATCATCTGTACAAGTCTCTGGTGGGAACCCAGATTCCACCACCCATTTATTGTATCCGTAATGTAGAGCGGATGGCGGAACTGGGCCGCTTTGCTGTTCTGACCCCGTGCCAGCTTTATTTTGGTGACAATAAGAGGATCTTCAGCTTAGCATTAATTTTGACTAATTATTCCCCTCCTGACAAGTCTTTTATTTTCTGCTGCTCCCTTTGACTCCAGCAATGAAAAATGAGTTATAAAGACAACAATAATGTGTCTTAATATTGCCAGTCTTCCTGCAATAGACATAAACATTCCATCTCTGGGTCTTGGATGCTTTTCCTAAAACAGCTAGTGAATATGTGTGGGGGTGGGTGAACATTATATGCTTGGCTCCTATTAGCAATATTATCTGGGGGAAGTCTCATTTGTTATTCAGGATGAAAGCATCCTGGCCCCGATTGTCTGATTTTGAAACTCAGTCTCCAGGCTGCACGAGGGAAGGCTGGCAAGTGGATGTGAAGCTACATTAGACACTCCCCTCTGCATGAGGTTGTAAGCAGTGCGGGATTTTCACTAGCAGGCGAGTACCGTGGAGGGATTGAGCTGTCAGTCAGCAGCAGGGGGATCTCTTACAGGTTTTCCTTCTAACCAGATTATCTTCTGCTGGAACATATCAGTGGTGACTCTGAGGGAAAAAAAGCAAGCAGGCAGGACTAAGGCTTGCTACCATTGTGGAGTTAATTGCTGCTCAACCAGGAAGACTTCTTGAATGTATCTACTATTAGCTGTAGTGTTTTGTTACTGAATGAGGTGGATGTTGATAGGGTCTGCTTTGGGCCAGTAGAATCTGAAGATGAAGATGAAGAGGATTTATAAATTTCTTGAAAGGACTAAAATGCTAGCCTTCTAAACTACCAAACTTTCCAGAGGTGCAAAGAGAAGTTTGTCTAGATCTAGCCAAGGAAGAACCACCAAAGATATAGTTTATTTATTTATTATCCTCCTCCTGCTTTCTGGAAGGCAAAGAGAGACACTTTCCTACCACAAATCCTCTGTGGATATCTTGGGCAGCCACTATGGTACAAAACGTAATTTTGGTGTTTTTCCGCAGACGACTGAGCCAAAGACCTGCTGTGGAGGAACTAGAAAGAAGAAATATCCTGAAACGTGAGTAGCTGTTGATTCCTCCAGAGAGACCTTGCATGTGTGTGTGTGTGTGTGTGTGTGCATGTGTGTGTGTTGTATGTTAACACTACTGGATGAATCTGTCTTATTAACTTTTCTGTGCAGTTAGGCAGAAATTCTAGTTTCCTTTGAAAGATAAATATTCTACCAGTATGTATTATATTATTAGTGTTTCTAGTATGGTTTGAGTAGGTTAGATGTTTGTGTGAAATCATTTGGGAAAAAAATGTGGAAAGTCCTTTTAAAGTCCATCAAAGGTAAAGGAAGCATTTTTACTATTCTTGAAGTTTTTCATAGCAGCTATACTTTAGAAGAGTTAGGTAATGAATCTTCCCAGAAGAGTAGAAAGACCGACATTAGATTGGCTTGCAGAGCAATAATTTTAAAAGCAATTTTCTTGGCAAGTAAGGACTTTCTGAATTTCCTTAATGTCCATAGAAATTTCAGATGGGGGTGAGCAGAGTATAAATAAATGTTGCAAATCAGAGAAGGAGGGCAGCACTTGCACTCACTAGAACTGGAGGTTACAACAAGGCATGGAGCTCAAGGAATGAGAAAATAAGTTATAATGTTTATTGTTTCCCAAGGCTTGTGTTTCCCAAGAACTTTTCTACTGTTATCCAAACACCTATCTGATTATGCCCGCATGGTTATATAGAATGTGAATGAATACAGGAGACACGAGTAGGGATATTTTTCTTGTCCCTCAAAGTCATAGGTTAAAACCAGGTCAGATCCCTTTAGAGTCCATTGATTTTGTCTGATAATAAAAAGCTTCCTAAGTGCTTGTTTTAACCAGACAATTCTCTATGTAATTGTCTAGGCAATGGAGTTTATTTTTCTCTCATACAAGCATAAAGCAGTCATTTTCCACAAAAAGAGAGGTCCTCGGAGCCTGAATTTTACGAGGGCATTATTTCCTCTTTTTTTGTAAATTACACTGGGGACATTGTCTAAAGTTTGTATTTTGGTGCCGGGATGGTCTTACCTCAAGGTAGACCTGATGTTGAATATTTTCATTAACAAGCTGGCCAAGAAGAGTCTTGGTGACCTGCTCATGATTCGTTCCTCAAAACTTGTATTTCTTGTTGCTTTTTTTCCCTCGATGATTCCTTTTCTTATTCTTCATATGTAGCATTTAAGAATTGAACATTTGGATGCTTATGGTAACTTAAAATATTTGGAAGCTACAGAATGTTAGAGCTGAAAAAGGGTTGTCAGAGTGGTGTGAAGAAAGCCCTAAGGATTACGCCTTCCCTTATGTTAACTAGACTAGCTGTCAGGATGAAAAAATTCTACATTTATGACATTGCTTAAGCCAAACAGGCAGAGAATGGAAACTATGTCAGTTATATCATTTGTTAAAGGTTTGATTCACTCTCTAATTAAGCACATTTGTCCTTAAAACTCATTATAAACACAGGGCCAAGAGGTTCATGGCTTAGATAGGGAATGGAGTTGACGTAATCCAGGGTCCTCAGCCTAAGAAGCACATTTCTATTGTACAGTTGTAACATCTTCCTCACTATCGTGGGTAGTGGAGTTAGTACTTTTTAAAAAGCATAGTGCTTATAATTGTGTTCTTGTAAATGCTAGTCTTAAATATAGCCACAGTGCCAGGCCAACTGAATACACAGTATTCGTAGGAACTGCATATTCACAACAACTCCTGTTCAAAGAAATAGTAAAATAATGAATTTCCTCTTCTGTGACCATGGAAATCTAGCCACAGATAGCAACTTCTCTCCATTGTCTTCACGTAGACCAGGCTTAGCCCTGAAGCATTCTGAAGAGCTAAGAGTAGGAGTTGCTGAGAATTTCACTACTAGAGATTTTTCTTCTTTTTCTTCCCTTTGTGTGGGTGTGAGATGAGATACCATAAATGGTATTAGCCCTGATGGGAAGCACTTTCTTTCCTGATACATCAGGTAGGCTCTCCAGAGGACTTTTCTTGCCACATTCCATTTTCTGGCATGTAGATATATGATTTTTGTAGTAGCACCTATCTGTTTGATCCCCTCCTTGTGCAGGGGACATATGCTAATAATGCCTCCCATTTCTCTAGTGCTCTAAGGTTTCCAACGTGATTTCCTTACAATAGCACTGTGGAGTAGCAAAAGGATTTCCCCTTTTTACAGATAAGGAATCTGAGGCACAGTGGTGAAATGGATTGCTTGTAGTCACAAAAGAAATAAATGCTAGGATTGAAATTCAAGCCCAGATTCCCTTACTACAAGTTTCTATTTTACCAGACCATCACATGGGCTTTTGTCCTAACTCTTACCTGTGTGTGAGGTAAATGCAAACACAGATACTGATAAAAGGCCCTTCCTTGGATTGCTTAGTACCCTCTCCTGGAACCACTAGTGTATTAATAAAATATCAAGAAAGATAATGGGGCAGGGAAAAATTAGTTCCGCCAAAGCTTCCTTTTTAAACAATGCCAGCAGGGGGAAGCTCCTCTGTAGAGTTCCTTCAAAAGAATTCCTAATTGCAAGCTTGTATTCATGAGATGTGAACAGTGACCTGGCCTGTGAAGAGCAAATGAATCTGATTTCACTTGATTCCTCTCTAATATTAGACCTGTCCATGAAGCACACCTAGTGCTCCACACTCGCAAAAAATTCATTTTGTTACACTATTACTAAAACCTCTGTAGGTTTCAGAGTGGGGTTTTACAAAGTCCCAATTTTAATATCAGTTTTTCAACAAGCAGCCTGAAAATTTATGACTGCTTTCCACCCATCACACAAAATCATTTTAACCTCATCAAAGAATATGCACTGTATCTGACCAATAAAATGACCCAGAACAATTCTAGAGGACTCATGATAAAATGCTCTTCACCTCCACAGGAGGATCTAATGACCTCCGAGTGCAAATTGAAGCATATTTTTTTTCTCTTTTTCCCCCACAACATGGTTAATGTAGAAATGTGTTTTGAATGATTTCATATGTATAACAGGCATTGTATTTCTTGCTTTTTCAATGGGCGGGGGAGGGGACAGAGGGAGTAAAAGGATTTGGAACTGAAAATAAAAATAACAAAAGTAAAATAACAAAAAAAGAGATAATTTTTCTTAAGAACTAATGACAGCAAATTCTTGTTTTCCTTTGAATGAAATTCCAAATTAACCAGCATTCAGAGATACATCTTTAAAGGAGGATTACACTGAGGCATGTAAACCACATGGCTTATTTTGGAAAACAATTTCTGTGTGCTGCCAAAGGAAATCCTGCTGATTTATAGAATTGCTGGTAGTTCCATATCTGTTTTTCTAGGTCCCAAACTATGTTCAGGTCGTAGGCACGGATCTTTATTTAGTAACCAATAGCATCAGAAATAGGAAATCCATTATCTCATATCCCAGGGCAAGGCATACATTTTACACACTTTATAGCTTTCCAGTCTATTTTTAGCTTCTGTGTACAGGAGTGATCATGGTTTGAATGTTAACCAGTCACAACTCTCAAAGCAAAGCCAGCGTAAGTTAGGATTTCAGGTTTTTTTTAAAGCAATTGGAACAAAAATTTCAAGGCTTCAGTAATAGAGGCAATTGTGTGTGTCTGTACTTAAAATGAAGCTTGAAAATATAAATTCTAAGAAAGCCCATTTGCTCTGAATCCTTATTAGTTTCAAGTCCCAGCTTATGAATAAATCTATTTTAAAAAAGCAACGGGTACTGGTTAAATTATTGTAACATAGGTACATTGTACCTGGTTTTCTTGAAAATGATAGTTTCTGTAGCTCTTTCAGATTTGGATGAGGGGACAGGTCATAGATTTAGAACTTAATGAGATCTTGGAGGTCATCTAGTCCAACCCCTAATTTTACAAATAAGGAAAGTGAATCCTAGAGAGGTAAAATAACTTACTCAAGGTCACAAAAGTAACAAGTGGCAGAGTTGGAAATTGAACCCAGATCCTTTGATTCCAGACCCATCACTGTCTGAACTGGGACTCAGGAGACCTGGGTCCTAGGACAGACTTAGAACATTTTAGAACCTTAGGCATCATCTAGCTCAACCCTATCATTTTATAGATAAGGAGACTGAAAGTTACAGAAGGGAAGTGATTTGCTTAAGACTACATAAGTATTAAGTAGTGGACCTAGGATTCAAATCAAGAGTCTTCTGACTCCAGATCAGCCAGTCAATCAATAGTTAAGCACCTAATACGTGCCACGTTCATGTTCAGTTGTTTTTCAACTTTGTTGACCCCATTTGGTGTTTTTTTGGCAAAGATACTGGAATGGTCTGTCATTTCCTTCTCCAGCTCATTTTAGATATAAGGAAACTGAGGCAAACAGGGTTAAGTGACTTGTCCAGGGCTACACAGCTAGTAAATGTCTGAGGCCAGATTTGAACTCAGGAAGATGAGTCTTCCTGACTTCAGGCTTCTGTTTACTGTGCCAGCCACTGTACTAAGCCCAGTGTTTTTGCTACCACAGCAGACTCTCTCCCCTTTCTAGCTCTGCCACTTGCTAACTGAGAAGTCCTGGACAATTTTCTTTCCCTCTGAGACTCAGTTTCCTTGTCTGAAAAAAATAATGCATTGGACTAGATGATTTCTCGTATCCCTTCTAGCTTCAAAAACTATGATTCTGTAAAGTGTTGAAGATGAAGCTAGTTCAGCTGATAGCAACAAAGAGCAATTTTGTGGATTTGGGATTGTTAGAGTCTCTGGCACCGTCCAGAATACTTAGAGCAAAGAGCCATGTAGAAAGACTAGAGAACAGCAGCATAAAGCATCCTGTGGTATTCCAGCTTCTAGCGATGTTCAGCAGAAAGTTTGGCTGTCCTAGAAGAAACTGTTCTTTTGAAATGAAGACAGTTATATCTTTCTTTGTATCTTCCACAGAAAGAAATGATCAGACAGAGCAGGAAGAAAGACGGGAAATCAAGCAGCGATTGACAAGAAAGGTAATCAAAACCTATCCTATTTTATTTCTTTAGGAAAATATGACCCCAAGCTAACTAAAGCAGACAGTACAGAGATATCTGACCCTGTTGTTAATTAATGCAGGATGTCTCTCTGTGACCCTGATGAGGAAATACTTAGTGTACAGTATGGTATGGGTTCTATTGAAGGAATTTGCCTATCTGTGGAAATCTAGTCCTGAGAGCACTAACAAAGTCACACCTACTGGGCACATCTAGAAGAAAGACGCTTTACCTTCCACCAGGGGCTAGGGCTCCTCTGAGCAGCAGGTGTGTTCATGCATTAATTTCACTTGTTAACTTCTCCAAAAGGGCCAAGTAGAAGTCAAATGTCTTCAAGATCCGTCTTTGAGAACTCCATAAACCTACCCACAGCAAAGTTCACACACACACACACACACACACACACACACACACACACACACACACACACACATTATCTTGAATATGGAAGGCCATAACCATAGGGACATTGGGGCTTTTAGTCCACAACTTACTGTTGTTATGGCATTTTAATCGGTCTAAGAACTTCTGTGGTTATACAATGTCTAACAATGACAATAACAATAATAAATAGCTCACAGCTATATTGTGCTTCAAGACTGGCAAAGTGCTTCTGAGCCTCACCAAAATCCAGTGAAGGGGATGCTATTATTATCACCATATTTCAAATGAAGAAACTAAGTCTCAGAGCTTGACTTCTCTGGAGCCATACAGCTATTAATATCTGAAGGAGCATCCAAACCTAGCTCTTCCTGACTCTCAGTACAGCACTCAGTCAATAGGCATTTAGCAAGTGCCTGCCAAGCACTGTCAGGCATTGGGAATATAAAGACAAAACTGCAATGGCCTACCCTCAAGGAGCTTATGTCCTCTAAGGAGAGCCCCCATGTTCATACAGAAGCAGGTACAAAATAAACATGTTGAGTCTGTGCAGTTTTGCTGCTGGTGGTGTTCCTACGTTTGTGAGGCTATTTCAGAAGGTGGCTAATGTCAAACTTGCTGGTGCCCTGCTATGAGCTAGTTTACTACTGGATCCTGAAACTGCAAGGATGTAGAGTTGTTAAATTCAGTGTTGCTGCACACCCCACTCCAGACTGTACCACAATTATAAAGAGTTCTTGTCTGTTTGAAATTAATGCATTATTCTATATGTTTTGGACTTATAGATATTAAATGCACAATTACATTTATGACCATAGAAATTACAAAAAAAAAAAATTCTTCCCAGAGTGGTACTTACTCCTTGGGAAGCAGCCCTTTCTACGACATAAATTCAAAATGTCAGTGAGTTAAATGTGTGTGGCATTTGGTGTTTGGGCAACTGTTTGATGGATTGCCAAGACCCAGAAAAGTCATCTTCATTTTGAAGATGAGCCTCTGGTAATATAGTTCCACAGATTCTAGTGCCAGCCTCATGCTCAAAGCTGCTCCCACTGGTAGGACTAGGCAAGACCCACATTCTGCTGGCAAAGCTTGGAAAGCCTCCTTGACGGCTTCATTCTGCTATGGAAGTGATCCCACGTTCTCTTTTTAAAGATATTTTCATTCCTTAAACCTTGTCAATGGGAAATCGTTTAGTTTTAAGTTCTTGTTTTCATTTTTCATGAACTTTAGTCATATTGATGGTAAAGAAAACCTGCTTGGAACAGTTTGTGAAAAATACATAAACTGGTCTTGTGCTGATTATTTTTAAATTATTCATTTGTTTATTGATTTTAGCTAAATCAGAGACCCACAGTTGATGAACTTCGAGACAGAAAAATTTTGATCCGATTCAGTGATTATGTGGAAGTGGCGAAAGCACAGGACTATGACAGACGAGCAGACAAGCCTTGGACAAGATTATCAGCTGCAGATAAGGTACAGAAAAACCTTTCAGAATTGGTCATAAATGGGAAAATGTCTTGCAATCTGTAAGTCAGAACTGAGCATAGGATTCTGCAATTTAGATCTGGAAAGCAACCTTAGAATTCATGGGATCGTAGTTTGAGAGCTGAAAGCCTAGCCTCAGAAGCCATTCTCATCCAGCTCCCTCATTTTACAGAGTAGAACACTGAGGCCCATTTAGGTTAATGGGCTTGTTCAAGGTCACCAAGGTAGCAAATGATCTAGTGCAGCCCCATTTAGCAGATGAGGAACCAGAGGCCCAGAAAAGTTAAATGACATGCCCAGAGTTACCCAGGTAGTGAGGAGCAGTCCTCAGAATTTTAATCTAATCATTTCACTCTAAACCTAATGTTCTTTTCCTCACACCATAACCTTAATATAACGTCCCTGTGTATCTTTATTGTGTTATGTCTCTCATCTCATCCATATGCTGTCATCTAACCCTTACTCCACTGTTACCTATCCTTTCTTATGGTTAAAGATGCTATAAACCTTTTACTTGAACACTTCAAAAACTCCATGATTTCTTTACTATTGTTTGTTTTCTAATACATGTCAGTACCTTTATGACATAGTAGACCATCTCATGAATTTAGCAAAATACCCATAAAAATTGTCTGGTGACCAGCTGTCTGAGAGGAGCCATCTCTACACTTGGATAGCTGAGTTTTTGGATCACAGATATCTAGTTCATCATCACTAGCTGGATACTCACATTCTTTCCAGCACAGAAGAGTAAGCTAGGGTTTGTGATCTACTGGCATGGACTTTGGGAACCCAGGGCCATCTCTACTCCACAATGAAACATGGAAGGAGGACTTGGTTAGAGGAAATCTTGCTTAATCCATGTAATCTATATGCCCGCAACCTTTCACTTGGAAGAGAGAGGAGGAGAAAGAATAGCCTGATGACCTCCTTTCTGCTATTAGATAAAATATATTGAGAACCGCCCTTCCCTCTCCTGCTCCTTTTGAGGTAGAAGCTACCTTCCCTATAGTTGTGGTATAGGACAAGAGTATGTTGGTAAATGTTTAATAACCAGCTCTTCAAAAACCTCTGTGGGGGGTCCAGATCCACCCACAGCCCGCACCCAGAAAGCTGCCAGCATGCTGCAAAAACATCTACCTTAATAAGGAGAGCAAGGTGAAGGG
>CM053625.1:141909027-141946489 GCA_028646595.1 Phalanger gymnotis | reverse complement strand
GTGACCTAGAATCACCACAAAGAGCGACTTAAATCCACTTGGTCTAAAAGCCTCTGCTGTCCCAAACATGTCACTCAAACTCATGTCTAAACTAAGCCCTCCCCTGAGGCAAGGAGGCACCAAGGACACCCAAATCTTGGGCCTGGGGCTTAGCACTTAGCAAGATTCAATGAAATAGCTGAATCACTCAAAGCAAACAAAAGCCAAACTCCTCAAGAGCACCTGTTGAACTAAGTGCTAAGGAGCCCATTTTGCTTCCCAACATACTATTAGATAAAATATATTGAGAACTGCCCTTCCTTCTCCTGCTCCTTTTGAGGTAGAAGCTACCTTCCCTATAGTTGTGGTATAGGACAAGAGTATGTTGGCAAATGTTTAATAACTAGCTCTCCAAAAACCCAGGGCACATTTTAAAATTTAATGTGTATTGTTAACATTTCCTCCATCACTTGATTAAATCTAGACTAGACAATCAACGAAACACTAAATCAATCCTTGTAGGATTTGCTGATTTCTGAGATGTAAATACTCATACTGAAAATTTAACATTTGGCTTTCAAACCTGTATTTCCTGGGTGTTAAACAATGGACTGGAATAAAAAGTACATATTCTATAGAAGTGTATGGCAAAGACCAAAGGCATGCCATTGTCGAAATCAGGGAAGAAAACTCTTCTCTGATGTCCATGATAGTGAAAAATAATGAACAAATTAATGGGCTGTGTTTCCATCAATACTACATTTGGAATGTAACTTGGAAACTGAGAATTAGAATTTGGAGCCTGAGGATACTTTCTTTTTTAATTTTAAAATCTATTTCGAACTTAAGCACTACAAAAATATAATTTCCACATATACAATGGAACACAAAAGAGTGAGTCTATATGAAACCATCGCCCTCTTTAAAAAGTATGTAAATTTTACACATTACTTTCAAAATTATCCTGCTTGTGCTTACTTATGAATATCCTTTTGTTCTCTTCTGTGTATTTCAAAACCGTTTCTTTCACTTGACCTCTTTTTTGGGCAGGAGTATCACTATTCCTAGGTCACTCCCCAGCTCACTGACCCTTCCATTATCTAAGATAAAGAAAGAAAACCCCTTGTGAAAAACAAACATAGTAAAGCAAAATAAATTCACACAGCAGTCATGTCCAACAAAGTGTATATCTCCTCCTTCTGTCCATCACTGCTGCCAGATGGTATGTAACATGCTTCATCGTGGGTCCTCTGGAGACAAGGCTGGTTGTTGCTTTGATCAGCGATAAATCTCTCGAAGTTGTGTTTCCTTACCATGTTATGCTTGCATAAATAGTTCTCCTAGTTCTACGTACTTCACTCTGCATCAATTCTTACTACTCGGGATTCTCTGGAACAGTCATTTTCGTGATCTTGTAGAGCACAATTATACTCCATTATACTCATAAGATATACTTCATTTGGCCATTCCCCAAATGTCTAAGAGGCTATTTAAGATGCCTTCTTAGATTCTAGTTCTTTTCTCCTCCTCTTTTTGTTTCCCTGTTGAGTTTGATGTATTTTCATATTTTCATTTATTAATGACCATGAGTTGCAGTGACACTAATTAAAGTAGCTAGGAACCAAAAGTATAAATAATCTTTTAAATGAATGAGCTAATTGTTCTATCCCACTCTAGGCTAGATCTTATTCATTTGTGTATAGGCTTTCTGAACATAGTTGTTGAATTAAGTAGATATAAAGATATCTGTATGTTTTAACATAGAACATTAACAGAATTATTGGTAGAAACTTTAGTCATTATCTATCTCAAATGAATTTCTCAGGGTTATGAGGAGTAATAATACAGGATGACTCTTGCAGTAGCCCTAAATAAGACCCCTTAAATATGAGAAAAGATTGGACTCTCACACAGATTCCTCTACTGTGCCTTTTCTTCCCCCTAAAGGTACTGTCTGTTTGGGGCCTCCAGGTCCTTCTGTCATGTTCTTTCCTCAGGATAAGGGTCTTAGGGTTGCTGGAGGCATGCTTCTGCCCCAAGCAAGCCAAGAAATGAATGAAACCATCGACAAGGGGATCAAATAGCAAAAGGGACTCGAGCCCACTGAGCCAGGAAGCAGAAGGCCTGTGACCTAGTTCCGGTACTGCCACCTAGTAGTTATGTGATATTGGGCAAGTCCTTCCCCACTCTTGGCTTCAGTGTCTTCCTCTACAGAATGAGAGGGTTGGGCTAGGTGATCTAAAATCCTTTCCCACCCTAGAAACTTTCTGATTCTGAAAGAAAATGTCTCTGGATTCTCAACTGATGTTTTGTATTTTGTGTGTCCTTTAATTTTTTATGTGTTTCCACCTGTCAGCTTATTTAATAAAAAAAAAATAATGTCCTGTTTTGAAATTTTAGGCAGCAATTCGTAAAGAACTAAATGAATACAAAAGCAATGAAATGGAGGTACATGCATCAAGCAAGCATTTGACAAGGTCAGAGTTGTTGGTTTGTATTATGTTATTAACATGGTTCAATATGGCATTAAAAAAAATCCCTGAATCTGCAAATTGAAGAGCCACAAGGACTCTATTCCAACTATTCTGCTAAGGCAGCTTTAGTTGGGACAAAATTAGCATTTTTTTAGAGAACTGGGTTAGATCTACATCTGTTGAATAGTCTGGACCTGAATGATCCTAAATTAAAAGCACAGTTTTCACTTGAAAACATCTTAAGGTCAAACATAGGAAGATAAGAAAACATTGGTCCCTGGTTTAATAGTAATATTATGATTGTGTCAAATTGACTTTAGATTCCATATAACATCAAAATTATTATTATAAACAATCTGCAATTTATTTGAAGTAGGTCTAATAAAGTTCATTATTTCTAAAAGGAGAGAGGCAGATAGATGGCACAGTGGATAGAACACCAGCCCCAGAGTTGGGAGGACCTGAGTCCAAATTCATCCTCGGACACTTAACACTTACTAGGTGTGTGACCCTGGGCAAGTCGCTTAACCCTTATTGCCTCTCCAATAAATAAATGAATGAATGAATAAAAGGATATCTATAAATTTTATTTTAAAATAAGATAAATAGTACTTTAAAGTTTAATTTAAAATATTTGGAAAATATAGGTCCTAACCTAATATAGGTTCCTACTTCTTCCCCACTCTCCTCTCCTGCATACTGCTATCATTATGTCATTCTTTTACTCAGAAATCTTCAGTAGGTTAGTTGCCCACTGACTAAAGTTCAAATTCCTTTGGTTGGCATTCAAGGCCCATTATAGTTTTGTGCTTCTCTATCCCTCCAGCCTTTGTTAGCCAATTTCACATTCAATGCTCTAGTTAAACTAAACACTGTACTCTCACCATTTGCTGTGCCTGGAATACCCTCTCTCTCTGCTTCCCTCTTATAAACTTACATGCCATCTTTTTCATGTGGCCTTCCCCAGCTCCTGGTTAGTAATATTTCTCCTCAGACATCACATAGTATTTTGCTTTGCCCGTCCTCCACTTTTCATATACTTGCATAATAGTGTGCATTGTAATTTGTGCTTGTACCTCATCCTTAACAAGGGCAGTGGCTGTGTATCTTACCTAAATTTTGTGTCTCCCTTGTGCTTCATACATTGTGGTACCTTGGTATTTGTTGAATAAATAAATACTGCAAAATACTGATAGAACAATATATTTACTTTCCCTCTCTAGATTCCACAGGCCATAGAGATTTTCTTCTGAGAAGAATTTGTCAATTTTTGATACCACCACTGATCTTTCATCAGGGAACTTCCCCGAAGTTCCGCTCATGATAACCTGATGTTTATGTGAGCCAAGCAGGACTGCACAGGTGAACTCTGCCGCACTTACCTACCTACAAGAGGAGTCACTGGAGGGTGTTTCACTCTTTGATGTCCAAAGAGTGGTGACCCATGGAGGTGGGAAGATCGGTTGAGGAAAAAGACTGGAGTTAGAAATACCAGAAGAAAACTGCTGTTCTCCTTTAATCCTTGTTCAAACTTTACTGCAACGTAGCAGGGAAGAGGAGACGCCGTGCATGCACAGGCTTTACCATCCCAAGGCCTCTGACATCAAGGACGTATGATGCACTGTCATTCAGTATTACGTTGATGAGACATTTTTATTCTTATCACAATTAGTTTGTAAACACTTAAGTTCATGTTATACAAGATGATTTAATGTATTATAATTTTCTTTTTTATATAACGTCTAACAAGAACACAGCTGCAACATTTTGATTCCTGTTAATTTGTTCTTTAATTAAATGACTACTTATTGCAGGAAATGAACACAGCCTTAAAATTTTCTTGGGGTCGGACCAAAGAAGAAAGCAGTGAAGTTAGTCACATCCTACTATTCATTCGTCAAAGTCTGAAAGACTAAAAGCATGAAAGAGAGCCACAAGATGTATTCGTGTGTAGGTGTTTTGGGTTGTTTGGAGATTACACACACACACACACACACACACACACACACATATATTTAGATTCTGTGATTAGCTTTATCTCATTAATCCATTAGGTTAAACAAACGTGTTGAAAATTTCAATTAACCAGGAAATAAGTAATGACATTAGAAAATTCCAATGAGCAGAAAACTTCAAACTTTTACTTTGAGACTTTGCAGAGTCAGGCAAAAACCTTAACCGTATTTTAATACTAGCCGATAGTCTCACACATAAGCAAAAGCCTGCCTTGAATGGTTAATGAGGAGAGTGGAAACTACACTTGCAAGAACATGATTTTATTGTTTATCAGGGCTTAAAGGGAAGGGTCAAGATGAACAAGAGATTATTTGAAATATGAAAAGCATTATCCTGCAAAACTTGTTGCATGGATGGTAACCTAAAAATCTTGTACAGGGTTATAGTATAGTAGAAAGAGTGCCAAGTTTGGAGTCAGGAGCTCTGGGTTAAAATTCCTGCTCTGTCACTTACTATGTGTGTGATTTTGAGTTATACTAGATGACCCTCAAAATTCCTTCCACCTCTATATCAATGACCCCATGATTTTATGAGTTCTTGCCACATGCTTCTCTTTTTTCCTTCCTTTGTCTTCTATCCTCTTTTCCCCTTATTCTAACTAATTGCTTTAAGTCTTCCAGTGATACCTGTGGTCATCGCCAGACTTTGGTAGTGGCACTTGGGTCAAAAAATTACTTACTGCTTCCTTCCCCTGCCACATTGAGATACTATTAAGCCATCTGTTAACCTGTGTTCTCCTGTGATGAAAGCAAAAGCAACCACAATTCTGCTAAATCGGATCACTACAATTCATACCTCGACACTGTTTTATTTACTATAGTAAATAATATATACAAAACTATATTTTGAAACTTTGATATTTATATTAGTGTGGGGACTCCTTCCAATGACATAGAGGGAAGCTCCTCTGTGTTTTAGTATAGCAAATTAATAATCATCTGGTGACCAGAACTGGGTGGCTCCAGACCCACCAACAAAAATGTCACAGTTGAGCCTCTACTTTTTCCTTTCTGGAGAACTACCCAGGAGAACTTGTGTTCTGTTTGTGGAGCTTTCGAGAACCAGAGTGGATCACCTCTGTATCAGGATAAGGCAACAGAATAGGAATTTAACAGAGCAAGATAGAAACTAAAATTAAATTAGCTGCCATTCAAATGTAGTATTCTATTTAAAAAAAACTTTGAAGATGAATCCATTTGGCCTTCAGTATATTAAATAAGGGGAACAATTTAGTGTTTGCCCAGAGGCCACAGTATGTCTTTCTGTTGTTGTTGTTGTTGTTGTCTTAATGTCTCCTTCCATCCAGGTAATGGATCCAGGTAATCATGCGGTCCGGGCTTGAAGTGGGAAAGCACCATAGTGAAGGGGTGGGACTAATTTTTCAGATCCTGAGCCTACATAAAGCCTCCAAACTGTCATTTAAGCCTTAATTGATAGTGAAGTTTTAAATATGTATAGGGCGGTTTTTTGCTTCTTTATGAATCAAGTTGTAAATACTGTTCTAGTATTAGCAGTTGAATATTCCACTCTACTTAACATTATTTTAGTATCTCTTATTACATACTATATCCTACCTAGCTTTGATTTACTACTTAACAGTAAATCTCACGTTGAAGTAAATGTATGTTTCAGGCTCATCTTAAGTAGAGGAACAAAGGTTAGAAGACTTGAACATGGCTGGCCCTCAGCAAAACTGTGAAACAGTTAAATATTTGAATATCTTCTATACACACTGAGATGAGAGAAATCATATGACATATAGCCTCAAGGAACTTAAAACAGAATAGAATAGAAACAACCTATGAGACAATTAAAGATCTCTGGATTGATATTGTAAGGACACTTGAGCTCCACTGCTGGCTACTAGCTATATACACAAACTTTCTGGTGCTGTGAAATGAGGGAGTCGAGTAGGTGATTTCTGAGGTTTTGTCTAGTTCTACAACTTAGATTCTATGAATTAGAAAATAACTGCGGACAAAAATGACTGCTGAATTGTAGTTCTGACCATAGGTATAAAAAAAGTTCAAAAACAGGAGGGATCAAAAAGGACTGAAATAACAAGCAAGACTTCACGGAAGAGGTGAGTTCAGCCTGATGGTTGAGTAGTAGTATCCTCATAATTAGAGATGACATTTATGTAGCGTTTTAAGGCTTGCAAAGTATTTTATAAATGTGATGTCATTTGATTCTCACAACAATCCTGGGAAATACATACTTTACAGATAGGGAAACTGAGTCTCATAGAGGTTAAGTGATTTGCTTGAGTACTATGTTTGAATATCATGTGCTAAGCGCTGGAAATACAAAATACAAGAAAAAGAAAGTCTTTATCCCCAGAGAACTTATATACTAATGAGGAAAGACATCATAATAGAGTAAACCATAAACATGAAACATAAAGCAGTAGGGATGGGAGACAAAATTTAGGGCTGGCACTAGAGCACGAACTAAGGCTGAAAAGGAGGATGATGATGTGTACAGAACAAGAAATGACTCGTGTGAGGAAAGCAGAGAGTGCATAGTATAGAATAGTAGGAAATAAAGCTGGGCCCCAGATTGTTGTTTGTCCTTCTTTCTTGAAGAGGACCATAACATTAGAGAAGTGATGACATGGCTTGCAGTTGACTTTGAGTGAGGGAGGGCTGTGCAAGGTAACCAGCCTCACTTTCTCCTCCCTGACACCAGATAGATATGCTGGATAAGGAAGGAGAGAAAAGAGGGTGGGGCCAAAAATATTAGTTGTAGAAAAGCTGTGGTGATAGTGAGGAAATAGTAATCTATATGATAAGGCCCTGTATTAGGTCTTAGTAGGAATGAAGAAGAAAGGTTAGATAAGAGACATTTTGAAGGAAAGACAGCAGTGAAGAAGAGAGGAAAGGGCAACAGTTAAGAATGGTTCCAAGATTTCTAAACCATGAGACTAAAAAGAAAAATGTCACTAGTGACAAAAATGGGTTAGCTGGGAAGAGGAACATGTGAGGGGAAAATTAGGAAGTAGTTAGATAATTGTTTGAGACACAAATAATTGCAGGTGATAACAATATATCATGGCACTGAGCAATAATAAATAAAGAACTGGAGGCTGGTAGGAAATGTAGATTTTTGAGTTTTCCACATATAAATAATATCTATAGTTAGAGGTCAAATGGAGAAAGTGCAAAAGACAAAACATTCACCCAATGTGAGAAGTTTGTCTTTCTGCATAGTTCTTAGGAACCAATGCATTATTCCTTTTTTCCTATAGGGTTTCAATCTGATTTCCAGAAAGGGTGCTAACTAAATACAGCTACTAAGCATATGGAATGAATATGAAATTATACCTCCCTGAGTAAATTTTAGATTCAAAAGTCTTAAAAACTCAAGAGAATGAATCCTTCTGGTAGAATTTTAGACCTGTGCCCTAGAAATATTGGGCAGAGGGCCACCTACTCTGCCAATCTGGGAAGCCATTCAGCCTTGCCCAAGAATTCTGGTCTCTCTAATTCTGCCAAAATAAACTTCCATTTTTCTATATAGCAGACTCGTTACATTCAGTATGACTTAGGAAGAAGATGAGTTTAAATTAATGAAAATTAAAATTTTGTCACATTTTAATATGATTAGTTCATGATATAGACTTTATTTGAAAATAACAGAAAGCTACAAACCAATACCAATAATCAAACTCAATTAAGTTAGTATTATAATTTGTAATGGGAGATTGGCCAGTGGAACCGGTTTTCAAGAGCAGGTGCAGAGTGCCACTGATGTAAAAGACTAGGGAGTCTGCGTCTTGGAGAGCCATGACAACATCTCACGAAAGTTCCCTAGAGAAACTGGAGCATTGCAGACATTCTGTAACTGGTTCCAGTTGCTAACTATATGGTGGATAACAACTTCTTGGATGGGCTGTAGTTGTGGAACCAGAAGTAGAGGCAACTTCAAAAAGCCTTTGTCAGCCTCTTCTTCCTGTGTTGGTTGGACCTTTTAAAATTGGCTTGACTTCCCTGATGGCTTTCATTGAGAGACAATATTGTAAGGCAAGAGGCCTCTAGCTCGCTCCCATCCAAGGCTGACATGTGACCCTGTGAATATGACATTTGTTCTTTAATTTTTGGGGAGGTCGAAGGCTATAACCTTGTGTTCCCACTGCATGCTCATATAGACATGGCTCATTGGCCAGTCCTGTTACAAAAACATAATATCTTCTCTAATTTGTCATAAATGTGGCAGTTCCTTTAACAAATAAGAATTATTTTACCTAGAAATTGTTGGTCAACAAGCAAATAATTCTTAAGTACTTACTATGTGTTATGTGTTAGGCACTGTGCTAAGTGCTGAGGATACAAAGAAAGGTAAAAAACCCAAAACAACCCAGTTCCTGCTTTGAAAGAGTATAAATTTAGAAAAGGAAAGGCATTAGCAGCTGGGAAGACTGGGAATGGCCTCCTGCAGAAAGTGTAATTTGAGCTGAATCTTGAATGAAGACAAAGAAGCAGAAGTAGGGGGGAGGGGTAGAACATTCCAGGTCTGGGGAACAACCAGCGCAAAGGACTAACAAGAACATAGCTGCAACATTTTGATTCCTGCTAATTTGTTCTTTAATTTTGAAGAGATGGCAGATAGAATGTCCTGTTTGAGGAATGGCAAAGTGAGCCAGATTAACTGGATCACAGAATGCATGGAGGAGAATAAAGTGAAGAAGTCTATAAAGGTAAGAAGGGGCCAGGTTATGAAAATCTTTAAATGACAAGTGGAGGTATTTAAATTTGACTCTGGTGGTAACAGGGAGCCACTGGAGTTCAGTGAGTAGAGAAATGACCTATATGAAAAGACATGAACTTCAGAAAAATTTTGTTGACAGCTAAGTGAAGGATAGATTGGAATGGGGAAAGATTTGAAACAGGGAGGTCAGTGAGAAGCTATGTAATATGAGCTCTGGATTTAGAATCAGAGCTGGGCTGAAATTTTGACTCAGCTACTCTGTGATCTTTGGAGCTTTGACTAAGGTCTCTTCTAGTTCTAAATGTTTAAATTCTATTATCTATTGTTCAGCCTCTGAGCTCTTTATTTTTTTAATGTTAATTTTGTCTTTATTTTCACTGTCTACAAATAAGACCCTGATGCTTTGGAGAAAAATCAGTTCCAAATTTTTATCAGAAGAATCTTATATATTATCAAAATCAACAGAAACTATCAATTAGTGAGTGGTGTCTATATTAGTGAGGTATTCATTTTGTACTAGTTTAAATTTTCACAGATTATACCCCACTAGGCATTAAAATAGCAATATGCATTTAATTTATTGAAGCAATGCCTTTGATCCTTTTAAATAACTTATAATTCTTGCCATTACCCATGAAATGTGTTTTGTTTCAATTTAGCAGAAACACATCTTCAGTTACACCCATTAAGCAGTTACTAAGACACACACTGACAGAAAGAACAGTACATTACATTGACTTCTAAAAAGTACATTTGTTTGAATTACAGGGAATTCAAAATTGATTCATCCAGGGATAACTTATTTAGGTTGTTGCTTAGTGATCTAGGAATTAACATTGAATGTCACAAGAGGTCCATCTTGTGGAGAAGAGAGGTAATCACCAATATAAATTCTTTCAACCTCTTGATGGGAAATAAACTCCCTTGTGGTCAGGTTCTACAACTGTAAAACAAAGAAGATGACCTAGATAATCTTTAAATTCCCTTCCAGTTCTAAAATTCTAATAATAACATTGTTTTGAATAATACATTTTAAAAAAACCAAATCTTTTGAAAATTCAATGTTAACTTTATCATCCACATCGTATAAACATATTATATAGGTTATATCATAGAAATAGATTATATGAATTAGTCAATAAACATTTATTAAGTGTTTAATGTGTGCCAGGCACTGTGCTAAGCACCAGTCAAAAAACAACCCTTGCCCTTAAAAAGTTTACATTCTAATTGGGGAGACAACTTTCTCTTATGTTCTATGGCCTCATATAAAATATAATGTATATATGATAGAAAATGCTAAAAGTAGTTTCACCTAGACTCCAAAATTCAACACCAGAGTTTTTTCTGTTTTTAACATCTAATAATTTTAAATCCTTCATAAGATGAAATGTTACTAAATGAGCAGGAACCCATTATTACTTATGACTTTTTGAGATCCTCTAATGTTAAAACACTTCACAATCTGCATCCAGTCTACTCTTCCAGGCTCAGTTCACATGGCTTTCCTTCATGTACTCTAGCTAAGCTGGCCTTCTTATTATATTCATGTCCCAGCTCTATGCATTTGTATTGGCTATCTCTTATGACTGGAACACATTTCCTCCTCACTTTTACCTACTTTCTTAGCTTTCTTCAAAGTTCAGCACAGGTGTCACCTCCTATGAGAAGCCTTTCCTGATCTTTATTGGTAGCTCTCCCTCACATTAGCTCATATTTTTTCCTTATTGTTAATGTATTTCATCTGATAGGAGAATGTATGCTCCTTAAGGGCACTTAATAGGAGTGGCTGTCCACCCTTCAGTGACAGGGAGTCTTAGTAGGAGCTTAATGTTTGTTAAATTTAATTAACAAGCCCTTCTACGTGGTCCTAAGTAGCTCTATGTTTATATCCAAATTCCAACAAATATTTATTCAGCACCTAAATGCAGACGATGGACTAAACTCTGGAATTAAAACATGGTTTCTGCCCTGAAGAAATCTATACTCTAATAGGGAAACATGACACAGTGTCGAAACAACAAAGAAGGAAGACAGGATAGAAGATGCCTTATATTTGTTCAACGTTGAAACCTCATAGACAGAATCTGAGGGCAACTTCTGTTTGCATTTCTGGTAGAAATATGCTTTTCCTTACCATGATCCTGTGGGGTGGCAGCTACTATTATTTTCATTTCTCAGATGAGGACGCTAAAGCTAGAGGCAGGATGTGAAGCATAAGTCTTTCTGCCTCCAAAGTTCAGTGATCAACACGTGTAGTCAAGAGAGATCGTCTAGTCAGAAGAAGAGACAAATAGTCGTTGTCGCTGGACACTCTTCTGGAGGAAACTAAGATGGCCATATGTTGATCTAACACGAAGAGTAAGGAGGATGCTATATATTCCTACAGCATGAATTTAGGGTGTCAAGCCTGATGACTTTACTTACTTCTGGCGATTTTGGGGAGTGCAAACGATGCTGTCAGAATGAACCCAAAAGGTGCTGGTAGGGAGTATTAAATCAATGGTATGAAATGGAAAGACAAAGGACCACTTTACATCCCTGCTGCCAAATACAAAATCACTATATCTTAATGTTAGAAGGGACCTCAGATTTCTAGTTCAACCTATAATTAGATAGGAATCTTTTGTACTACATCTTCAATAAGTGGCTGTCCACCCTTGAGTGATAGGGAGTCTAGTATCTCCCGAGGCAGTCTATTTTTTAGACTTTCTAATTCTTACAAAGTTTTTACTCAGAGTTAAAATGTGCCTCTTTGAAGCTTTTAATCATTTTTCCCTATTTTTGCTCTCTGAGGCCTAGTAGAACAAGTCTATTCTCTCTCTTACACACACTCAAGTGGTTGAAAACATCTTTTCCTCAAGTCTTCTGTTCTTCTTAGTAAAGATTCATGTTTCATTCTTGTACAGCAAAGTCTCCTGTCCTTCTGTCATCAAAGCCACCATTCTCTGGATTCCAATTTATAAGTGTCCTCAAAGTGTGGTGCACAGAATAATACTTCAGATAAGTCCTGACCATAGCTTGATGATGGGTCTGCCTGCCTCAAGTTTCTCCCCAGTCCAGTACATCCTCCATTTAGCTATGAAAGTGATGTTCCTAAAGTACAAGTCCAAACATTCCACCTTCATAGTCAATAAACTTCTATCACCTCCAGGATCAAAAATAAAATCATCTATTTGATGTTCGAAACTCTTCACAACCTAGCCCCCTACCTTTCTAGTCTTCTCAAAACCTCATTCAATGACACTGGCCTCCTTGCTGTTTCACAGACACTCCACCCTTGACTCTGGCTGGGCATTTTCAGACTGTCCCCCATTCCTGGAATGTTTTCCCTCCTTATCCTCACCTCTTGGCTTCCCTAGTTTCCTCCAAGTCCCAACTAAAATCTCACTTTCTACAGGAAGCTATTCCTCATCCCTCTTCATTTTAGTGTCTTCCTTCTGTTATTTCCTATTTGTTCTGTGTATAGCTTATCTGTACATATTTATTTGCTTGCTGCTTCAGCCATTAAACCGTGAGCTCTCTGATGGCAGGGAATCCTTGAGGGACTGTGTTTTGCCTTTCTTTGCAACTAATAAATATTTAATGACTGACTTCTTTGCAAAATAGAGGCAGGGAGCAAAGAGAAAAAAAAAATCTGAGAATATGATGAGAATAGCCCTAAAGAAGAGATATGACAACCTACTTCTTTGCAAAAGTACGAGTCCACAGATATGGGAAACTGAATATAACATCTGATTTTTTCCCTTTCCTTCCTTTTAAAAAATTCTGATAAGGAATAGTTCCAGGGGAAAGGGAAAAAGCCAAAGAGAAAACAGAAATAATGACAAAATCTATTTTTAAGAAAGGATATGGTAGAAGGAAATAAGTGTAACTATAATTGTGAATGATGCGAGTTCACCCACAAAATGGAAGAGTATAATAGACTATAATAGAAAGAATCTAGCACTACGAGAAAAAACTTTTGCTCAGAAGAAAAGACATTTGAAATGTAAATATTACATACTTAAAAATGAGGAGTTGGAGCAAAATTTATGGTATGATCTTAGATAAAGTAGCATTTAAATATGTATATGTATATACACACATGTATGTGTATATTTTAGATATGCACCAAATGGGATAGCATCTTATTACTTATGAGAAAAGTTAATAAAATTAAAGGGAAAAATAGCAAAACTATGAAAGTTAAGGACCTCCACGTAGCCCTTTAAGAAGAAGACAAATTTAATTTTTAAAAAGATGAACAATAAAAAGTTAAGAAATTGAACAGAATTGTAGAAAAGTTAGATATGATTTATCCTGGGTGATTACTGAATAAGAATAAAAAGATACATCAATATTTCTCAGCTTTGCATGGCAAATTTCTGAAATGGGACTGTGTATGGACATGAAAAACTCATAAGCAAACATAAGAAAGAAGAAATATTAAGCACATTTTCATCTTTCACCACCACAATGTACTCTTAAAAATCAAAATTAAATTCAAACTTAAATGTGGAGACAAGATATTTCTAAAGAATATGTTTGTCAAAGGACAAACCATGGAAACAATAATTTCATCAAAGACAATTAAAGGAATAACAAAAATTCAAATACACAAAGATACAGATCTATATACAGACAGGTAAAGAGATCTGTATTCACCTATTGATTGTAATTCAGGAATCAACAGAGATAAATCATATCTAACTTTTCTATAATTCTATTCAGGGCCTTAACTTTGTTGTTTATATTTTTGTTAAATTTGTCTTTTTTAAAATTTAAATTTATTTTTAGTTCCACATTCATTTCCACAAATTTTTGAGTTCCAAATTTTCTCCTTCTCCCTCTCCTCCTCCCTTCTCATGCCAAGATGTCATGTAATCTGATGTAGGTTCTACATATACCATCACATTAAACATATTTTCACAATAGTCAAGTTGTAAAAAAAGAATTATAACCAATGGAATGAACCATGAGGAAGAAAAACCAAAAGAAAAAAAAATAAAAGAGAGTAAATAATTTGCTTCAATCTGCATTCAGACTCCATAATTCTTTCTCCAAATGTGGATAGCTTTTTCCATCATGAGTCTTTTGGAGTTGTCTTAGAACCTTGCATTGCTGAGAAGAGCCAAGTCTATCAAAGTTAGTCATCACGGATGTTGTGTACAATGTTCTTCTGGTTCTGCTCCCCTTACTCAGCATCAGATCATATATATCTTTCAAGGTTATTTATGAAGTCTGTCTGCTCCTCATTTCTAATAGCACAATAGTATTCTGTTATATTCATATACCACAACTTGTTTAGCCATTCCCAAATTGATGGGCATCCTCTTGCTTTCCAATTCTTTGCTGCCACAAAAAGACCTGCTATAAATATTTTTATACATATGAGTCCTTTTCCCACTTGTATGATCTCTTTGGGATACAGACCTAGAGGGGGTATTGCTGTGTCAAAGGGTATGCATATTTTTACAACCCTCTGGGCATAGTTCCCAATTGCTCTCCAGAATGGTTGGATTAGTTCACAACTCCACCAACAATGCATTTGTGTTCCAATTTTCCCACATCTTTTCCAGCATTTATAATTTTCCTGTTTTTTTTAATGTTAGCCAATCTGACAGGTGAGATGTGGTACCTAAGAGTTGTTTTCTCTAATCAATAGTGATTCAGAGCATTTTTTCATGACTATACATAGCTTTAATTTCTTCCTCTGAAAACTGACTGTTCATAACCTTTGACCATTTATCAATTGGAGAATTACTTACATTCTCATAAATTTTGATTCAGTTCTCTGTATATTTTAGAAATGAGGCCTTTATCAGAGATGCTGGTTGTAAAAATTCTCTCTCAATTTTCTGCTTCCCTCCTAAATCTTGGTTGCATTGGCTTTGTTTGTTCAAAAACTTTTCAATTTAATGTAATCAAAATTATGCATTTTGAATTTCATAATGTTCTCTATTTCTTGGTTGGTTATAAATTCTTCACTTCTCCATAAATCTGACAGGTAAACTATTCCTTCCTTTCCCATATTACTTATAGTATCAGCCTTTATATTTAAATTGTGAACCCATTTTGACTTTATTTTGGTGTATGGTGTAAGATATGTATATGTGTGTAAGGTGTGTATGGTGTAAGTCTATGCTCAGTTTCTGCCATACCATTTTCCAGTTTTCCCTGCAGTTTTTGTCAAATAGTGAGTTCTTATCCCATAAGCTGGAGTCTTTGGGTTTATCAAATAGTAGATTACTATAGCCGTTGACTACTGTGTCTTGTGTACCTAACCTATTCCACTGATCTACCACTCTATTTCTTAGCCAGTACCAAGTAGATTTGATGATGGCTGCTTTATAGTACAGTTTAAGATCTAGTATGGCTAAGCCTTCTTCCCTAGCATTTTTTTTCATTCCCTTGATATTCTGGACCTTTTGTTCTTCCAGATAAATTTTGTTATTTTATCTAGCCCTATGAAATAATTTGTTGGTAGTTTGATTGATATGTTACTAAATAAGTAAATTAATTTAGGTAAAATTGTCATTTTTATTATATTAGCTCAGCCTAACTGTGAGCAACTGTTTTTCCAATTACTTAGATCTTACTTTATTTGTGTGAAGTGTTTTGTAATTGTGTTCATATAGCTCCTGGGTTTGTGTTAAATTTGTCTTGTTCTGAAAGGGGAACATTGAGATCCTTAACTTTCTTGGCTTTGATGTTGATTTTTCTCCTGTGATTTAACTATTTATCTGGTGCATATATGGTGACTAATAATAATAATGATGATAATAACTAACATTTATATAGCACTTACTATTTGCCAGGCACTTTGCTAAGTGCTTTATAAGTATATCCTATAGATACATACACATACACACATATACACATACATACATACATACATATATACATATATACATATACATATATATGTATATGCAGGGGGTACTAAGTTTCTAAAGATCTTGGGAGTTGTATTCTTGCCAAGCTTAGAAAAAGAGGAAATTTTCACAGATTTGGGACTGGAGAGTGGAGGTTTTTTGTTATTGTTGTTGTTTTCCATTTCTGCAAAAGTTTTATATCTTTCTGGGGAAAGAAAAGTGCTAATTACTGAACTGATTATAAACCTTGCCATACAGATTTTTCCAAGATTCTTTAGTGTAAAACATTTGAGAAAGCATTCAACACATTACAACTGCATTTCTTATGTAATTCAATGCACAAATTCTAGCACTTGTTACTATGGATTTTTGACAAACATAATCCAGTACATTTGCTAAGGACAGCAAACATTTAAATTAAGGAGGTGGAAGGAATAAAAGAGAGATGTCTCATATCTCTATCTCAATAATTATAGAGATCAGACTTCTCATTTGAACCAATCTTTTAGAGAAATGAACTAGATGTCAACAAGGCCTAAACTAACCTTTATTATTAAATACTCAAAGACATTTTAATTCAGGGTGAAAAGCCCTTGATCAAAATATAAATGAATGAAAGCCATTGTAATGACATGATCTAATGCCACATAGAATGTAAGTTCAGATTGGTTTGATATTGGTCATGCCTTATATTAAAAAAAAAAGCAAGCCAATTTGGAACTCTGGAATTCAAGTGCCTAGCATTAGAGAGAAAGGAGTAGAGACCTCAAGAGCTGAGCAGAAAAGAAAAATGTGGAACAGGGGCAAGAGGCAAAACAAGAAAGAAAAAGTATGACTGAGCTGCGATAGTGAAGAAAGAAATTAAGAAAGGCAATTGGTTTCATAGTCATCTCAGAGCAGAAGATTCAGGCTGATGCCACCAGCTATATCCATCTCTTCAGACTCAGGGAAATTTCAAGAAGAGGTCTATTCTTCCTCCAACTTTTCTTCCTAGTGCCTATTAAGACACTATAACAAAATCTGGTTTTTTTACCCTAATATTCCCTTGTAACATGAATTTTGTCTCAACCACAGTGGGTTAACTAGAAATAAATAGAAATTTGAGACAGGGAGCCAAATCTCTGCCTAAATATTAGGAATTTTCCTGAGGGTGCTAAACAACTGTGATCTTAACTTTTCTTTTATATAAACTCCCTAAAGCAGCAGAGGACAGAACCAGGGGACCTCAGAGGCCATTATATTGTTCCTAGGCTCAACAAAGAGCTAATTATTATACTGTAGTTGATTGCATTTTCAGAGATAAATTGGTGGGTAGGATAGGGAAGAAAAGGCAGTGACATTTTTTTCTGATCACATGCACTCTCCATAGCTTTAGCTACTAGTGTTACAGAGACAAAGAGAAGTTAAATGAATTACTCATAGAGCTTTTAAAAAGAAGAAGAAAATACAGCAATTAAAAATCCATACATAAAAATAGAAATTCTGAAAAAAGAAGTAAACAGATCCTCTGACTTGATATATAAAACTAAGCTTTAGTTTTTTTTGGGGAAAAAGCTAATAAAAGACATAGTTAATCTGATTAAAACAAGAAAGGAAAACCAAATTAATATATTCAAAAATATAAAAGGACTCATAACAAATGAAGCAGAAATAAAATTATTTCACCCATGAAATGGATTCTTTTTTATGAAAATATAAAGTATTCACATTAACAAAACAAGGAAAGAAAATGGATTAGTCATAATTGAATTTCTGAAGGAAAAACTTAAAGATTAGACAGATATCAAGTAAATTCTTTCAAACATTCAAAGAAAAATTAACTTGAATGTTACATAATTAAAAATGATTAAAAAGATGTACCTACATTCTTCTATAGAGAAATATGAACCTAATACTTAAACCAAAGAGAAAGTAAAGAAAGAAAACCATAAACCAATATCTCTAACAAATGTATGTATACATGCAAAAATTTTGAATACTACATTAACGAAGATGCATAGAAACATTGAACAGATTTTACACAATGACCAAATTAGATTTAGGCCAAGAATGCAGGTTTTCTTCAGTTTTAGGAAAACCATAAACATAATAGACCACATTGAAAGCAAAAACAATGAAATATTACTTGATTACATCATTAGATGCAGAAAAAACTTTTGATAAACTAAAACACCCATTTACATTTTAAAAAAAAATTTATAAAGCAAAGGAATAAATGGATTTGTCCTTAATATGGTAAACAATAGCTGTCTAAAATCCAGTCCGAGTATTATATGTAATGAAGAAGTCTTTCCAACAAGATCCGCGATAAAGTAAGCATGTCATTGTCACCACTATTCTATGTTAGAGTTCCAGAAATGTTAGTTATTATAATGAGGTAAGAAACTGAGGATACACAAAAGAAACAAAAGTATTGCTTTTTGCAGATTATATGATCATCTACTTAGAGATCTCTGGAGAGTACACTAAAAATTAATTAAAATAATATCTCCAGGAAAGTAGCAGGATAGAAAATAAATTCATAAAAAACATCAGGCTCTTTGTATATATACAACAAAACCCAGAAGGAAGTAAAAACAAAAGAAATCCCATTCAAAATAACTAAAGAATGTATAAAATTTCTAGGATTCCAAATACCAAAACCAAATTCCTATAACAGAAATTGTATCAATATAACTACACAACATTTTACAGACTAAAAGACAATAAACAATTGTAGATATTAATTGTACATGACTAGATCATGCTAATGTGTTAAAATGAAAACATTACTTCAATAAATTTACCAATTTAATGACATAGCAATCAAATTATCAGTGGGTAACTTTAAAGAACTAAACAAAATAACAGCAAAATTTATCTGCAAGACAGAAGGTCAAGAATTAAGGGGGAAAATGCAAGAAAAAAACATAGGAAGGAAATCTAGCAGTAACCAGATTTCAAATTGTTCTAAGAAGCAATAATCAGCAAAACTATTTGGTAAATGATTACAAACATTTCTGAAAAGCCAGTTATCAATGGAAGAGACAAGACAAACTAGAAGCAATCAAACCTACTATTAGAATATTTGATAAACCCAAGAATGCCAGCTATGGGGAAAGGAGGCACATTTAACGAAACACAATTGGGCAAAATGGAAATCAGCATAGACTAAAACCTTGAGGCAGGAGACAAGATAGTGGAGTATACAAACAGCAGCAGCTTCAGGATTTCTCAAATCAAAAACAGTAAGTGGATCAAGCAATTGGTTAGAAAGAGATCAACGGGTAAACCTGTGCATTGGGTGCAGGACAGCGCATTGTTTGACAATTCCATCACAGTTCCAGGTTGGAGAGGAGCATTTGCTATTGCAGGGGAGTAGGAGACTGGAGAAGCAGTATCATTTGCAGTCACAAGGGATCAGGAACCCTGAGAAGCAGTATTGCTTCTGGTCCCGAGGGAGCAGAGATCACACCTTTCCTAAGATCACACCACCTTCGAAACAACAAGAACTTCCAGCCTTCCAGAACAGGCTCTGAAAACATTAGGATGAAAAAGCCTGAAGCTTGGGACAACATTACCCCACTGCCATTCTAGGAAGAGGGACCGATTTTAATATAGAGTTCAAACTCAAGACATAGCCTGGGAAAATGAGCAACCCCGCCCCCCCCCCCAAAAAAAACCAAACAAAAACCTCAACCACAAAAAGCTACTAGGGAAAGAGAAGATCAAGACACAAACTCAGAAGACAACACTCTCAAAAAATCTAAAGGCAAAGCTTCAAAGAAAAGCATGAATTCAACACAAGCCCAACAAGAATTCTTTAAAAAGCTAAAAAATGATTCTCAAAATCAGAGTGGTAAAGGGAAAACTGAGAAAAGAAATGAAAGTAATGCAAGAAAATTATGAAAAGGCAATTATTAATACATTGATGAGAGGCACAAGAATACTGAAAAAAATAACACCTTAAAAAACAGAATTGGTGAAATGAAAAAAGACATACAAACTTCACTGATAAAAGTAACTCCCTGAAAGAGCAAAGAATAGTTTACCTGTTAGATTTATGGGAAAGGGGAAGAATTCATGACTCAACAAGGGACAGAGTGAGTTACAAAATGCAAAATGGATCTTTTTGATTACATTAAATTGAAGTTTTTGTATAAACAAAGCCAATGCAACCAAGATAAGGAGGGAAGCAGAAAATTGGGAGAAAATCTTTACAACAAGTATCTCTGGTAAAAGGCCTCATATCTAAAATATACAGGAAACTGAGCCAAATTTATAGGAATACAAGTCATTCCCCAATTGAGAAATGGTCAAAGGACATGAAGAGGCAGTATTCAAAGGAAGAAATTAAAGATATCTATGGGCATATGAAAAAATGCTCTAAACCACTATTGATTAGAGAAATGCAAATCAAAACAACTCTTAGGTACCTCATCTCACCTGTCAGATTGGCTAACATGACAAAACAGGAAAATGATAAATGCTGGAGAGGATGTGGGAAAATTGGAACATTGCTACATTGCTGGTGGAGTTGTGAACCGATCCAGCTGTTCTGGAGAGCAAACTGGAACTATGCCCAAAGGGCTCTAAAAATGTGCACACATTTTGACCCAGCAATGCCACTTCTAGGGCTATATCTCAAGGAGATCATACAAGTGGGAAAGGAAACTGTATGTACAAAAATACTTATAGCAGCTCTTTTATGCAGTGGCAAAGAATTGCAAATCAAGGGGATGTCCATCAATTGAGGAATGGCTAAACAAATTGTGGTATATGAATGTAATGGAATACTATTGTGCTATAAGAAATGAGGAACAGATGGACTTCATTATAACCTGGAATGACTTACATGAACTGATGCTGAGTGAGCAGAGCAGAACTAGGCGATCATTATACATGATTACAGCCACACGATATCTGTAAGGACTAACTTTGATAGACTTGACTCCTCTCATCAACGCAAGGTTCAAAGACAGCTCCAAAAGTCTCATAATGGAAAAAGCTATGCACATCCAGAGAAAGAAGTATGGATTCTGCATGCAGATTGAGGCAAACTTTTTGCTCTCTTTTTTTTCCCCTTTTTTAAAATTTGGTTTCGTTTCTCCTTTCTCATGATTCATTCCTTTGGTTATAATCCTTCATTACAACTTGAATATTATATAAATAAGTTCAATGTGAAGGTATATGTAGAACCTGCTTTGAATTACATGCTGTCTCAGGGGTTTGGGGAAGGAGAGAAAATTTGGAACCCAAATGCTTGTGGAACTGAGTGTTGTAAACTAAAAATAAAAATAAATTGAAAAAAATAACTCCCTAAAGAGGAGGTTGGTCAAATAGAAAAAGAGATACAAAAACTGACTGAAGAAAATAATTCCTTAAAATTAGAATCAGGCAACAGGAAGCAAATGACTCTATAAGCCATCAAAAAACAATTTTAAAAAGCCAAAATAATTAAAAATAGAAGAAAATATGAAATATTTCATTGGAAATACAACTCACCTGGAAAATGGATCCAGAAGAGATAATTTAAGAATTACTGGATTAACTGAAAGCCGTGATCAAACAAAAAGCCTAGACATCATCTTTCAAAAAATTATCAAGGAACACTACCCAGATATCCTACAAGTAGAGGGTAAAATACAAATCAAAAGCAACCACCTATCACCATATGCAAGAATTCCCCAAATGAAAACTCTAAGAAATATCATAGCCAAATTCCAGAGCTCCCAGGTCAAAGATAAAATACTTCAAGTAGCCTTAGAAAGAATCCATTCAAATATCATGGAGCCATAGTCAGGATCACACAAGAGTTAGTAGCTACAATGTTAAAGGAACAAAAGGCTTGGAATATGATATTATGGAAGGTAAAGAAGGTAGGATTACAACCAAGAATAACTTACTCAGCAAAACTGCATAATAAAAATCCTTCAACAGAAAAAAATAGATAATTAATGAAATAGAGAAGTTTCTTTTTTAAAAAAATAGTTATACAAGTGTAATTTAATGTATTTGGTATTTTATTTTTCCCTGTTTAGATGTAAAAACAATTTTAACATTCACTTTTAAAACTTTGAGTTCCAAAATCTCTCAATTCCTCCCCCCCCCATCATTGAAAAGGGAAGTAATTCAATATAGGTTATAAATGTGTAGTCATGCAAAACACTTCCATACTAGTCATGTTGTGAAAGACTAACTGTATTTCCCTCCATCCTATTCCCTTGCCCATTTATTCTCTCCTTTCACCCTGTCTGCCCTCAAAAGTGTTTTGCTTCTGACTACCCCCCTCCCCAAATCTGCCCTCCCTTCTCTTATCCCCTTCCTCCCTACTTTCCTTTAGGGTAAGAAAGATTTCTATACTCAATTGAGTGTGTATATTGTTCCCTCTTTGTGCCAATTCTGATGAGGTAAAGTTTTCCTCTCCACTGTAAAAGGTTTTTCTTGCCTCTTTTATGTGAGACAATTTACACCATTCTACCTCTCCCTTTCTTTTTCTCTCAATACATTCCTCTTTTACCTCTTAATCTTATTTTTTAGATATCATCCCTTCATATTCAACTCACCCTTGTGCCCTCTGACTATACATATTCCTTCTAACTCCTCTAATAATGAGAAAGGTCTTGAGCTACAAATGTCATATTTCCATGTAAGAGTGTAAACAATTTAACTTTAAAAAGTCCCTTGTGATTTCCCTTTCCTGTTTATGTTTTTGTGCTTTTCTTGGATCTTGTATTTGAAAGTAAATTTTCTATTTGGCTCTGGTCTTTTCATCAAGAATGCTTGAAAGTCCTCTATTTTATTGAATGTGTATTTTTCCCCTGAAGTATTATGCTGTTTTGCTGGGTAGGTGATTCTTGGTTTTAATCCTAGCTCCTTTGACCTCTGGAATATATTCCAAGCCCTCCAGTCCTTTAATATAGAAGCTGCTAAATCTTATGTTATCCTGATTGTAGCTCCACAGTACTTAAATTGTTTCTTTCTGACTGCTTGGAATATTTTTTTTTTCCTTGACCTAGGAGCTCTGGAATTTGGCTATGATATTCTGGGAGTTTTCATTATGGGATTTCATTCAGGAGGTAATTGGTGGATTCTTTCCATTTCTATTTTACCCTCTGATTGTAGAATATCAGGGAAGTTTTCCTTGACAATTTCTTGAAAGATGATGTCAAGGCTCTTTTTTTGATCATGGCTTTTAGGTAGTCCAATAATTTTTAAATTATCTCTCCTGGATCTATTTTCCAGGTCGGTTGTTTTTCCAATGAGATATTTCACATTGTAAACTATATTTTTTCATTCTTACAGTTTTGTTTTATAATTTCTCATAAAGTCATTAGCTTCCATTTGCTCCATTCTAATTTTTAAGAAATTATTTTCTTCATTGAGCTTTTGGATCTCCTTTTCCATTTGGCCAATTCTGCTTTTTAAGACATTGCTGTGAGGCAGCTAAGTGAGTGACACAGTGAGTAGAGTACTAGCCCTGGAATCAGAAGCACCTGAGTTCAAATCTGGCCTCAGATATTTGACACACTTACTAGCTGTGTGACCTTGGGCAAGTCACTCAACCCCAATTGCCCTGCCTTCTCCCTCCAAAACAAACAAACAAACAAAAGACATAGTTCTCCTCATTGGCTTTTTGGACATCTTTTACTATTTGGCCTAGTCTATTGTTCAAGGTGTTATTTTCTTCAGTATTTTTTTTGGGGGGGGGGTCTCCTTTACCAAGCTGTTGAGTTGTATTTCATGACATTTTTGCATCACTCTCATTTCTCATCCCAATTTTCCTCCACTTCTCTTACTTGATTTTCAAAATCCTTCCTGAACTCTTCCATGGCCTGAGACTAATTCATATTTTTCTTGGAAGGTTTGGATGTAGGAGCTTTGACTCTGTTGTCTTCTTCTGAGGGTGTGTTTTGATCTTCCTTGTCACCAAAGTAAATTTCTATAGTCAGAGTTTCTTTCCATCGTTTGCTTATTTCCCCAGCCTATCACTTGACTTTTTAACTCTTTGTTAAGGTAGATCTCTGTTTCCAGGGTGGAGGGCACACTGTCCCAAGCTTTAGGGGTTTTGTGTAGCTGTTTTCAGAGATACTTCTAGGGATCTGTATGTTCTTCCAAGTTCTTCCAAGGTGGTATGTTCTAAGGAGAGGTGTTTACTCCTCTTCTAGCCTATGCTCTGGTCTAAGAGTAAACACAAGCACTTTTTTCCACTCTGGAACTGTGAGGAGGGTCCCTGTTCCACTGTGGCCACAAGCTCTGCTATGGTAGTGCTCCTCCTCACCCTGGGACTGCCCGTATTGTGACCTGGATCCAAGTATGGGCAAAGCAACAGTCTTGCTTCAGTGCTAGCAAAGGGACCTTTATAATCTCCTTCTGACCAGTTGTTTGACTCCCTTAACATCTGTGGGTTGAGAGCTCTGGAAGCGGCCACTATTGCCACTGATTCAGTCACTCCCAAGGCCTACTCCGGTTTGCTGGGCTAGGGCTGTTCTGGTGCAACCTATGCTAGAATGTGCTAGTCTCTCACCCAGGTCCAACAGACCTTTCCTGCTGACCTTCTAAGTTGTCTTTAGTGTCTGTAGGCTCAGTTGCCCTGGGTTTGCTGGGACTCGGTCTGTGCTTCTCTCTCATGCTGGTGCAACAGACCTTTTCTGTCAACTTTCCAGCTTGTCTTGGACTGGAAATTTGTTTCACTCTGGCTTTTTGTGGGTTGTGTTGCTCTAGAATTTGTTTAGTCATTCTTTAAAGGTATTTTGAGGGGTTGGAGGGAAAGTTCAGGCAAGTCCCTGTCTTTACTCTGCCATTTTGGCTCCACTCCCAAAATAGAGGACTTTCAAGCATTCCTTATATAAAGAACAGAGATGAATAGAAAATTTCACTATCAAATACAATATTCAAAAGAAGCATAAAAATGTAAACATGAAAGAGAAATCATAAGGGACTCAATAAGATTAAATCTTTTATGTTTTTTCTTGAAAGATATAGAAAGATAATACACATAATGCCTACAGCTCTGTTAATATTAGGGCAGTTAGAAGAGAACTACATAGACAGAGGATAAGAGAGTGAATCAATTATATTGGGATGGTCTTTTAAAAAGTGAATGGGGGGAAACGGTGGAACAGAGAGGAAGAATGGGGAAAATTATTTTATTTTACATAAAAGACACATGTAAAGAAGAGCTTTCACAGTAAAGGGAAAAAATGGTGATGTGGGGTGGGCAATGTTTGAATATTGCTCTTATCTGAAGTGGTTCAGATTGGTTCACATACTCAACAGGTTATAGAAATCTATATTACACAACAGAGAAATAAGACAGGGAAGGGTTAAAAGAAAGGAAGTGATAAAAGGTAGAACAAATTAAAAAAAAGGTGGAGGTCAGAAGCAAAATAGACTTCAGAGGAAGGGCAGAGTAAAGAGAGAAAAGGATAAAACAACAGAAAACAGGATAGAAGGAAAAGTACAAATAGTAATTATAACCGAATGTAAATGGGATGAATCCACCCATTAAACAGAATTAGATAGCAGAATGGATTAGAAATCAAAATCCAATAACATGCTGTTTACAAGAAATACACTTGAAATAGTGACACAGTTAAAATAAGGGGCTTGAGCAGAGTCTATTTTGCTTCAGCTTAACTAAAATAAGTAGTGGCAACAATCATGATCTCAAGACAAAGCAAAAAAAACAAAAAGACCAATTAATGTATAAGCAGGGAAACTATATCTTGCTAAAAGGCACCAGAGACAATGAAGTAATATCAATACTAAACATATGTATGCACCAAATGGTATAGCATCCAAATTCTTAGAGTAAAAATTGAGTCACAGGGGGAAATAGTAAAACTTTCAGTCCTAGATAAATCTACATAAAATAAAAAAGAAGTTAAGAAGGTGAATAGAATTTTAGAAAAGTTGATAGATCCCTAGAAAAAATAGAATGGGAACAGAAAGTAGTATACCTTTTCCTCAGCTGTACATGGCACATTCACAGGACCTTAGGTAGGGCATAATAACCTCACAAACACTTCTGGGAGCCAAGTTGTTGGAGTAAGCAGTAAGTCACTCTCATCCTCCCTAATTGACTTTGAAAAACCCAGAGAATATTGCCCCAGGAAAAATAATGGAACAGTGGAGCCAGCAGAAAGACAAGGTCTTTTAGCTTGGTAGGCTAGGGGAACTAACTGTGACTGAAGGGGACAGGTATAGGAAAGAAGGCATCCTAGCAAGCCAGTGGCAAGCCCCACCTCAGTGGACCAGTGGAAGATCCTGAGCCCCAGGCTAGAGGAGCAGGCAAGCACCAACACCAGGCACACAGCAGCCACCACCACCAATGCCAGCTCAGCACCAGACAAACTACCAGACCACTACGGAGAAAGAAGAAATCAAGAATTGGTCATGCAACTAAAAAAGCTAGAAAAAGAACAAATTAAAAATCCCCACTTAAATACCAAATTAGAAATACTGAAAATCAACGGAGAGATAAATAAAATTGAAATTGAGAAAACCATTGAACTAATAAATAAAACTAAGAGCTGATTTTATGAAAAAACCAGTAAGATAAATAAATCTTTGGTTAATTTGATTTTTCAAAAGAAACCAAATTACCAGTATCAAAAATGAAAAGGGTGAATTCACCTCCAATGAAGAGGAAATTAAAACAATAATTAGGAAATATTTTGCCCAACTGTATGCCAATGAATTTGACAATCTTAGTGAAACAGATGAATAATTACAAAAATACAAATTGCCCAGATTAAAAGAAGAGGAAGTAAAATACTTAAATAACCCCATCTCAGAAAAAGAAATTGAACAAGCCATCAATGAACTCCCTAGGAAAAAATCTCCAGCGTCAGATGGATTTACAAGTGAATTCTATCAAATATTTAAAGAACAATTAATTCCAATTCTATATAGACTATTTGGGAAAATAGGTGAAGGAGTCCTACCAAATTCTTTTTATGATACAGATATGATGCTGATATGTAAATAAGAAAGAGTCCAAACAGAGAAAGAAAATTATGGACCAACTTCCCTAATGAATATAGATGCAAAAATTTTAAATAAATTATCAGCCACAAGATTATAGCAACTTATCACAAGAATAACACACTATGACCAGATAGGATTTATACCAAGAATGCAGGGCTGGTTCAATATTAGGAAAACTATCAGCATAATTGATCATATCAACAACAAAACTAACAGAAACCATACAATTATCTCATAGATGTATAAAAAGCTTTTGACAAAATAAAATACCCATTCTTATTAAAAACACTAGAGAGCATAGGAATAAATGGAGTCTTCCTTAAAATGATAAGTAGCATCTACCTAAAACCATCAGCAAGTATTATATGTAATGGGAATAAGCTAGCAGCATTTCCAGTAAGATTGGGAGTGAAACAAGGATGTCCATTATCACCACTGTTATTTAATATGATACTAGAAACATTAGCTTTAGGAGTAAGAAAAAGAGATTGAAGGAATTAAAATAGGCAAAGAAGAAGCAAAGCTATCATTCTTTTCAGTTGATATGATGATATACCTAGAGAATCCCAGAAAATCAAGTAAAAAACTACCTGAAATAATAAACAACTTCAGCAAAGCTGCAGGATACAAAATAAATCCACATAAATCATCAGCATTTCTATATATTCCTAACAAAACCCAACATCAAGAAATAGAAAGAAATTCCATTTAAAGTTACTGTAGACATTATAAAATATTTGGAAGTCTATCTGCCAAAATAAACCCAGGTACTATATGAACACAATCACGAAACACTTTTCACACAAATAAAGTCATATTTCTAAATAATTGGAAAAATATCAATTGCCAATGGGTAGGATGAGCTAATATAATAAAAATGACAATTCTATCTAAATTAATTTACTTATTCAATGTCATACCAATCAAACTACCAAAAATTATTTTATGGAGCTAGATAAAATACTATCAAAATTCATCTGGAAGAACAAAAATACAGAATATCAAGAGAATTAAGAAAAGAAATGCTAGGGAAGGAGGCTTAGCCATACCAGATCTTAAATTGTATTCTAAATTCACAATCATCAAAACTACTTGGTACTGGCTAAGAAATAGAGTGGTGGATCAGTGGTATAGTTTAGGTACACAAGACACAGTAGCCAATGACTATAGTAATTTACTGTTTGATAAACCTAAAAACCCTAGCTTCTAGTATAAGAACTCACTATTTGACAAAAACTGCAGGGAAAACTGGAAAACAGTATTGCAAAAACTGGGCACAGACCAATATCTTACATCATATGCCAAAATAAAGTCAAAATGGGTTCACAATTTAGGTATAAAGGCTGATACTATAAGCAACCTGGGAGAGGAAGGAATAGTTTACCTGTCAGACTTATGGAAAAGGGAAGAATTTATGACCAAATGAGAGAAAGAGAAGATTATGAAATGCAAAATAGGTAATTTTGATTACATTAAATTGAAAAGTTTTTGAACAAACAAAGCCAATGCATCCAATATTAGGAGAGAGGCAGAAAACTGGGAGAGAATTTTTATAATCAGTGTCTCTGAGAAAGGCCTCATATCTAAAATATACAGGGAACTGAGCCAAATTTATAAGAATACAATTCTCCAATTGATAAATGGTCAAAGAATATGAAGAGTTTTCAGATGAAGAAATTAAAGCTATCTATAGTCATATGAAAAATGCTCTAAATCACTATTGATTAGAGAAATGCAAATGAAAACAACTCTGAGCTACCACATCATACCTATCCAATTGGCTAACATTAAAAAACAGGAAAATGATAAATGCTGGAGATGTGGGAAAATTGGAACACTGATGCATTGTTGGTGGAGTCATGAACTGATCCAACCATCTTGGAGAGCAATTTGGAAGTATGCCCAAAGGGCTATAAAAATGTGCACACCCTTTGACCCAGCAAAGCCACTTCTAGGGCTGTATCCCAAAGAGATTATAAAAATGTGAAAAAGATTTGTATATACAAAAGTATTTATAGCAGCTCTTTTTTGTGGTGGCAAAGAATTAGAAATTATGGAGATTCCCATCAATTGGAGAAAGACTGAATAAGTTGTTGTATGTGAATGTAATGGAATACTAACATGCTATAAGAAATGATGAGCAGGACTTCAGAAAAACCTGGAAAGACTTATATGAACTGATGCTCAGTGAGGTGAGCAGAACCAGGAGTATACTGTACAGTTACAGTAACATTGTACAATGACTATCTTTTATAGACTTAGCTCCCCTCAGCAAAGCAAGATTCTAAGACTACTCCAAAAGGCTCATCACAGAAAATGCTATCCATACCCAGAGAGAGAACTACAGAGTTTGAATGCAGACTGAAGCATACTATTTGTTCCCTTTTTGTTGGTTTGTTTCTTCTTTCTTGTAGTTTATCCCATTGGTTCTAATTCTTCTTTACAACATGACTATTGTGAAAATATGTTTAATATGAATGTATATGTAGAGCCTAGATCATATTGCATACCATATTTGGGAGAGAGGTGGGAAGGGAGGCAGAGAAAATTTAAAACACAAAAGCTTGTGGAACTGAATGTTGAAAACTAAAAATAAATTTAAAAAACAAAAGAAAAACCTTGGAAACAAATGCAGAAAAGCAGAAATATTAAATGTCCCCTTTTCATACACCATAATACAATAAAATTACTTTCAATAAAGACAAACTCAGTTACTATACGAACCCACACAAATACACATAGAAACAACTGTAGAAATATTCATTGCTCATGGGTTGGCCAAGCCAACATAATAAAAATGATGATTTTTACATAATTAGTTTGCTTATTCAGTACCATAGTAAACTATTAAAGAATTATTTTGTAGAGCTAGGAAAAAATTACAAAATCTATCTAGAAGAACAGACTATCGAAAGAATATTTTAAAAAAATGAAGGAAGGCAGCCTAGCAGTGGCAGATACCACAAATATTACTATATTACAAAGTGGCAATCATCAAAACAATCTGGAACTGGCTAATAAATGGAGCCGGGGAGTAGTGGTATTGATTAGTATACATGATACAGTAGTAAATGACCATAGAAATCTAGTTTTTGATAAACCCAGACATCCAAGCTTTTGGGGCAAGAATCAAACATTTAACAAAAAGTTGCTGGGAAGACTAGAAAGCAGTTTGGCAGATACCAGGCATGGATCAGCATCTCATACTATCAAGATAAGGTCAAAATAGGTACATCATTTAGACATAAATGGTGATATTATAAAAAAAATTAGAAGAGCATGGAAAATTTTACCTGTCAGACTCACGACTAAGGAAAAAGTTTATGACCAAACAAGAGATCATGAAGATCATGGGAAGTAAAACGGATAATTTTGATTACATGAAGTGAAAAAGTTTTTACAGAAACCAAATTAATGTAACCAAAATTAGAAAGCAGGGAATTTTTTACAGCAAGTTCCTTTGATAAAGGTCTCATCTTTCAGATATGCAGGAAACTAAGCAAAATTTATAAAATAAGCCATTCCACAATTGATAAATTGTCAAAAGACATGATAAGGCAATTTTCAGAAGAAGAAATCAAAGTGATTAATACTCACACAAAAATGCTCTAAATCATTGATTACAAAAATGCAAATTAAAAAACTATCAGATGGAGGGGGATGTGAAAAAATTGGGACACTAATGCACTCTTGAGACATGAACTGATCTAACCATTCATGGCTATAAAACTGTACATATCCTTTGACCCAACAATATCTCTACTAGGTCTTAAAAAGGGAAAGGTGCTATATGTATGAAAATATTTATAGTAGCTCAATTTGTGTTGGCAAAGAACTGAAAATAGAAGGGATGTCCATTAATTGGGGAATGGCTCAATAAGTTGCGATATGATAGTAACGGATTACTATTGTGATACAAGAAATGACAAACTGGATGTTTAAAAAAAAACCTGGGAAGACTTTTATGAATCGATGCAAAATAAAGTGAGAAGAGCCAGATCACTGGATACATTAACAGCAATATTATATGATAATCAACTATAAATGACAGCTATTCTCAGCTGTACAATGATTCAATATGATTCTGAAGAACTTAGGATGAAAAATGCCATCTACCTCCAGAGAAAGAATTGATAGGAATCTGAATGCAGATTGAAGCATACTTTTAAAACTTTGTTATTCTTTTCTTTTTACTTTTTTGGCCTGTGTTCTTTTTTTAAATGAGAGATATTATCTCTTCATTTTCATTTTTTCCCAATCAGTAAGCATTTATTGCCTATGAATGAACATTTATGAAGCCCCTTCTAGAAAGAACTATGATCAGATCAACTCTGCCTTTCCTCCTTCTACTCTACTGTCCATCTACTCCTCTAAGGCTCCAATCACTCTTCCTGTAATTTGCCATACTAAAATATCCCCTCTGACTAGCAAATTCCCCTCAATTTGTTGTCTCTCTGTTAGAATGGAAACACTCTGAGCAAATGGAGTATCTTTGCTTTTGTAATTTTATCTCCAACATTTAGCACAATACTTGGCAAGTAGTAAATGCTTAATAAATGCTTTTGGATTAATTTATTCATCCACTCACCAAGTACTGTGATATGGCCTGTGTTCTCTTTTGCAACATTGCTAATATAGAAATGTTTTGCATAACTCCACATGTATAATCTTTATCAAAGTGCCTGTCTTTTAGAAGGAGGAGAGGAGAGTAATTTGGAATAAAAAAATTTTAAAAAGAATGTTAAAAATTGTACTTACATGTAATTGAGAAAAAATGAAAACATTATTTAAAAAAACAATACTGTAGTGATGATCAACTCTGAAAGACTTAGCCACTCTGATCAGTGCAATGATCCATGATGAAATGTACTATCCGCCTCCTGAGAGGGAACCGATGAACTCTGAGGCAGATTAAAGCAAACTCTTTATATTTTCTTTCTTTTTGCTTCTTATTATTTTAGTCAATATGGACAATATAGAGGTATATTTTGCATAGCTTCACATGTATAATTGATATTATATTCTCAATTGGTAGGGGAGGGGCAGAAGGGAAAAAATTTGACACTCAAATTTTATAAAAAACAAATGTTCAAAATGAATAAATGAAAGAATAAAAGGAAAACAGGCAGAAATTAGGTTTAAATAGACATTTCACAAAATATACCATAATAAAATTCAATTGATACATAACTTGAATATAAAATGTCATAATAAACACACTTAGAAGATAAAGCAACCTTTCATAACTATATTTAAGAGGTCATTTCTTGACCAAAGAATGGATAGGGATGATAAAAAAGATGAAATGGATGATTTTATAACTGAAGTTGAAAATTAAAATAAAAATTTTAAACTATTATATAATCATAATCAATGTACTTCTACATAGAAGGAAAACATTAATCTGGAAAAACCTAAGCTAAAGGTCAGATATCTAGCAACAGTTATTTCCCAAGAGATAAATGGGCAAAGGATATAAACAGACAATTCCTCAAAGAAGAAAGATAAGCTGCTTCAAATCATCAATTTCAGTATTTATTAAAGTAGTTATTATGTGCAATAACCAGTGGGAATCATAGGATCAAATAAGGGTGTTTTGTGAATGATGGAGATATGAGTACATTAGTAGGCAGCAGAGCTAGTAGATAGGGAAAGACAACAAATAAGAGAGAATGGGAATGATAGCAGACATCTTCTGGAGAAGACATAAGGACTTGAAATCAAGGCTGCATGTAGAGGGTGGGTCTTGACAAGAAGGGCCAGTTTTTAAATTTAAGACCACAGTGAATGATAAGATAGTGGGGGAAGATATCTGAGTGATGTTAGAAGAAAAGGGGAGAAGAGAGATATAAGCAGATGAAGTAATTTTGGTGAAGTATAAGGAAAGGTCTTCAATAGAGAAGGTTCAGGAGTGAGGTAGGAGGCTTGAGAAGAGACAAGAAGGTTGGGAAGAGCTGATGTGCAGATAGAAACTCAATAAAGGAGGAGTAGAGCTTTTTATTGTTATTGCAGAAGATGCAGTTAAGACTAAATAACAAAATTTGTAGCAGACTCAATCATTAGATTGGCAAAGATGATGAAAAAGAAAGACTACAATAGTTGGAGGGGCTATGGAAGAACAGGTACACTAATGTTCCATTGGTAAAGCTGAGATATTGGCCCGACCATTTGGGAAAACAATTTGTGACTGTAACCCCAAATTTACTAAACTCTACATATCCTTTGACCCAATTTTACCTCTAATAGGAACATAACCCAAAGAGGTCAAAGATAGAGGAAAAGATTCCAAATATACAAAAAAAATTATAACTGTACTTTTTTGTTTTAGCAAAAAATACAAAAAAAAACGAAATAGGTATCCATCAACTGGGGAACAGCTGATCAAACCATTGTACATAAAAGTAATGTAAAACATTATACCCATTGTAAAACAATCCCTGTAAGATAAGAAAGAATTGGATTAAGAGAAAACAGGAAAAATGTGTAGAACCAGGAGAACAACTTATTTATGATGACTACAATAATATAAAAGTAATTTTGATTGATTTAAGAACTCAATGTAATGACCAATAATAATTACTGAAGACTGTTGAAGCTTGCTCTGTATCTCTTAACAGAAATGTGATAAGGTGCAAAATGAGAAATATGTTTTAGACATGGCCAAAGAGTGAATCAGTTTACAAGAAAGGGTTCTTATTTCTGGTAGGAAGAGCTCTAGTGAGGAAGGAAGAAAAGAAGGAAGGAAAGGAGGGAGAAAGGAAGAAGGAAGGTAAGAAGGGAGAAGGGAAGGGAAGAAAATTTTAAAATACAGAGAGCAGAAAAATGTTCCAAAGGGGACACAGATAAGCAGGGAAGCTTTTGTTTTTAAACAATCGTGTTTTTTTAAAATAAATTTTTATTGATGTCTTTTGTCTTTACATTTCCTCAATTTCACCCATTATTCCTAGTTCAACTCCCAGAGCCATCCCATAACAAAGAGTATTTTAAGAAAAAATGCAAAGAAGGAAGAGAAAAAATAACAGCAAACCTGATAAACAATTGAAAAAGTCTGAAAACATTTGTAATAGGCCATATATGTCAACTTCCCACCTCTGCAAAGGTTAAAGTGGGAGGTATAGTCCCATATGTCTTTTTTTGAGACATGGTTGTTATTTGTAATTCTGCAACATTCACAGTTGTTTTATAGTTGTTCTTTCCATTTACATTGCTGTAGTCATTGTGTACATTATTTTATTGACTCTACTCTGCATTAGTTCATATGAGTCTTTTTATGCTTCTCTGTATTTATCATACTCTCTGGTTCTCACAGCATAGCAATATTTCATTACAATCATGTGCCACAATTTGTTTGGCCATTCCCTAACTGATGGCCATCTACTTAGCTTAGCATTGCTTGTTTAATCTCTTTTTCTGAGATTGGGCTGTTTAAATTTTCTGATTTGTTCTGTCAATTTGAATATTTTATATATTTTTGTAAATATTCATCAATTTTGTTTAGGTTGTCAATATTAGTGGTACATATTTGGGCAAATTGTTTCTAATAATTTCTTTTTTATTTTCTTTTTTTCCACTTTTGACAATGGTAACTTGGTTTTCCTCTTTTTGAAAAAAATATTAATAGTTCATTTTATTCCCCCCAAAAAAACTCCTAGTTTTATTCATCAATTTAATGTTTTCTTTTTGCCTTCAATTTTGTTACTCTTATCTTTGATTTTTCAGAATTTCTATTTTGGTGCTTGTTTTATAAATTTGTTAGTTTCTATGTTTTTTTTTTCCCTTTAGCCTCGTTGAACTGTTTTCTCTCTTTTTTTTGATGAAAGTTTTAAAAGACAAAACTTTTCTTCTAAGGACTGCTTCGGCTTAGTCTCAGTTTTGTATTACTGAAAATATGCATGGTTGTTGAATTCACAATAAGGAAAAAAGGGAATAAAATGTCTATACCTTTTAACCCAGAGATCTCAATGTTAAAAGACAAAGTTCATCTGTCCACTAAATATTCATAACAGTCTTCTCTGTTACAGCAAAAAAGAATTAAAACAAAGTAGATGCATACTGGCTAATGACCAAACAACTTATGATATATGAATATAATGGAGTATTTATTTAAGAATTCCAATAATCATGGAATACTTACATGAACTGATGCAAAATGAGAGTAGAACCAGGAAAACGATATGCACAATTATTACAGCAATGTGTATGGAAAAAAATAAGTAACACTAGGGCATGACATCTCTACTCTCTTCCTCCTTTCCATCTTCCCCAAACCCCAAACAACAACAAAAAAGTAAACTAACTCAATCTCGGATTATGTGGCAGACTGTATTTGGAATATTGTGCTCAGTACAAAATACTTTTTTAAGTGCAATAACAAATTAGAGAAAGCCCTGGGGAGGTTTACCAGTATGGTCAGAGGACTTGAAATAACATTTAAAAAAAAGGATTGGTCAAAGGAACTTGGTGGTTTAATTCTGGAGAAAATTGTCTGGAGGGACATGATGATTGTCTTCAAGACAGTCAACATGGCATAATGTTTAAAGTGCTAGATATGGAGTCAAGGAAGACTCCCAACTCAGATTTCTCAAGTACAAAATGAAGCTAATACTATCTATCTCACAAGGGGTGTTATGAGGATCAAATGAGATAATATTTTTTTAATTTTAAATATTTATTGTTAGCTGCAACATAAAAATATTTTCTTATTCCAAATTATAACATTGTAAAAACAATAAACAACAACAGCAATAACAAAGCACTATTCCTTTGATCCAATATGAAGCAGAGAGGATTCTGGTTCCTGAAAGCCTTGCAAATAAAAATAAGTTACGTAAAGAAGGTTCTACCAGGTGAAAAAAACTTCAAGTATAAGTCAAGCACAAGTCAGTATAAGCTGTGCCTGCTGTCCAGGATCACCCTGAAGATGTGTGGTGCAATGGAAAGAGCACAGAACTTAGAGTCAGTAAGATTTTAGTTTAAATCCTGCCTCAGATACTCCAAAGCCCTGGGCAAGTCATTTAACTTTTTTTATGTCTCGATTTCTCCAACTGTTCTTCATCTGTGGACAATGATAATGTTTTTGTAAAGAGTTTTGCAAACGTGGTAGCACTATATATATTTTATTTATTGCTGTTGTTACTATTATTATTCATAATTTATCCAGAATTATTTATTATTAATTATTAAAATTAATAAAACACAATACAACAAATATTTATTCATATATTATGTAGAACACAAATATGTAAAATATAAATAAAATACGTATAGATATAACATGCCTATATTAATAATTATTAATAATGATGTTAATAATGTACCCAAAAAGCTGGGTATGAATTGATGACATATTTGACAAAACCAAAGATAAATTTAAAATGTTCTTTAGACTCATGCGGCCCTTTCTGCTTCTACAATGACAATAGCAAAGCAGTGAAAAAGGAGATAGTGGTCATTTAGAATAAAACAGTTTTTTAAAGATCTATAAACTTTAATTTTACTGGCATACATTTTATTGTTAGATATTTTATTAATACATACATACATATGTATGAAGGAAATAAGTAATAACCTTTACAAATCTTGAAGTATTGTAAAAGCACTAGTTTTTATCATCCTTATCAACATCATCATCTGTGTTCAAGAACCAAATTTCTTTTTTTTAGTTTATTTAATATATTTAGTTTTCAGCATTGATTTTCACGTTTGAATTATGAATTTTCTCCCCGTTTCTAACCTCCCACCCACTCCAACATGGCACATATTCTGGTTGCCCCGTTCCCCTATCAGCCCTCCCTTCTGTCACCCCGCTTCCCCTCCCATCCCCCTTTCCCTTCTTCTCTTGTAAGGCAAGATAAATTTCTACGCCCCATTACTTGTGTATCTTATTTCCTAGTTGGGTGCAAAAACTTTTTTTTTTTATTTTTGAACGTCCGTTTTTAAAACTTTGAGTTCCAAATTCTCTCCCCTCTTCCCTCCCCCACCACCCTCCCTAAGAAGGCAAGTAATTCAACATAGGCCACATGCATATCATTATGTAAAACCCTTCCACAATACTCATGTTGTGAAATATTAACTAAGTTTTGCTCCTTCCTAACCTAACCCCCTTTATTGAATTTTCTCCCTTGACCCTGTCCCTTTTTGAAAGTATTTGTTTTTGATTACCTCCTCCCCCTATCTACCCTCATTTCTATCATCCCCCCTTTTTTATCTTCTTCCTCCTTTCCTGTGGGGTAAGATATCCAATTGAGTGTGTATGGTATTCCCTCCTCAGGTCAGATCCGATGAGAGCAAGATTAACTCATTCCTCCTCACCTGCCCCCTCTTCCCTTCCTACAGAACTGCTTTTTCTTGCCACTTTTATGTGAGATAATTTGCCCCATTCTATCTCTCCCTTTCTCCCTCTCTCAATATATTCCTCTCTTATCCCTTAATTTGATTTTATTTTTTTAGATATCATCC
>CM053625.1:141882202-141908527 GCA_028646595.1 Phalanger gymnotis | reverse complement strand
TTCAATAAAGGGGGATAGGTTAGGAAGGAGAAAAATATAGCTAGTTTTTCACAACATGAGTATTGTGGAAGGGTTATACATAATGATACGCACGTGGCCTATGTTGAATTGCTTGACTTCTTAGGGAGGGTAGGTGGGAAGGGAAGAGGGGAGAGAATTTGGAACTCGAAGTTTTAAAAACAGATGTTCAAAAACAAAAAATAAAGTTTTTGCATGCAACTAGAAAATAAGATACACAGGCAATGGGGCAATTATCTTGCCCTACAAGAAAGGAAGAGAAAAAGGGATGGGAGGGGAGTGGGGCGATAGAAGGAAGGGCTGACTGGGGAACAGGGTAACCAGAATATACGCCATCTTGGAGTGGGGGGGAGGGTAGAAATGGGGAGAAAATTTGTAATTCAAACTCTTGTGAAAATCAATGCTGAAAACTAAATGTATTAAATTTTAAAAAAAGTATCTTGGAGAAGGAATAAAGGTTCATAAATATTTTCAAGTAATTTTAGAAAGAAGTCCCTTTCTATGGCCTATTTTTGTATACTATGTGCATTTCTACTTCAGTGACTTGGTTAAATCTAGAAAGATTGCCTACCTTTTCTTTTTTAATAGGGTCATTGTGAAATCCCCTCCACCCCCAAAAGTCTTATAGGAAGAGTTCCTGTATCATATAAGCTCTGGCTTAAACGGCCTTTGAATTTTTTATAGTATTTATAATATATTTCACATATCTCCATGCTATAGTTACATAGTGAGGAATTTTTTATCACAACTCTTGAAGACTATCTCCTAGACTGTAAAGGGGTGGCAATCTACAACGGTGGAAGGAAGTAGTATCTATACTATTATTTAACCATCACAGATCCTTTAAGGACTCAAATATAGGCACATACACACATATATGTATACACATACATATATATGTATAGTGTGTATATATACAAAATGTAGTATATTACCCAGCAATATTCATTAGCGTTTCATCTGTATTAGTCTCCCCAGTTAATTGTACACATTCTAATGGCAGGAATCATTACATTACTTATGCTTTTTCTCTCTCCTTCCCCCTGGAATACAGAACAGTGTCCAGGGTATATAATCAGTTGCTTAATATGTATTTGCAAAAAGAATGAATTAAATGTTTGCTTTGAAAATACAATCAATAACATTCTTATAAATCATGTGTCCTAAATGGCCCAATTTGGGAACTACTAATCTGGAGGATAAAGTATTTAAGAATCTACAAACAAATCATTAAGTGTACTTAACTAGCACATAAAACATTCCTTTTTAAAATATAATTAATGGCAGGTAATTTATAAATTAATGTTATAGAGGTACTTTTGGTAAATTTTTAGTTATTCTACTTAAGTGTTCTTCTCTAAAGGGAAGAGCTTTAACAAAAGAAATTATGAGACTCAGTTATTTTTAAACATTTGTAAAAATATATAATGATTTTAATTGAAACTATTTACCTGAACTAGTAATTTCTCTTTACTGAGGGGACTTGGTGAAGATTCTTGTTCACTTTCTGATTCTGAATTTGAGAAATCTTTATAATTTTTTTTTACTAATCCTGCTCTTCGAGGACGTTGAAGTCTTGTTGCTTCTGTGATTCTTTCATCTACCTTTTTGGTGGAATCTGTATTATGAGTCTGGGATAAATTAATTAATATTAGTAGATCATAATGAGATAAAATTCTGTTTAACATTTTTGTCAGAAAAATTAGCCTTTTAGCAAGACATATAATATTTATACAGCTATATAGCTGTGTTAACAGCTAGAAACAAACTATATACCTGCCCACGCAACTATAAAGTCTAAATTCTTGATCCTGGCCCATTTGCTAGCCTTTTGTTACCATGGTCACCAAATAACTGATAATTCTATTTCAATTAACTATATCCTTTATTACCTTTAAAATGGCTTTAAATCATAACTAATAGAGTTTATAAACAAAATTTAATGGCTTATAAAAGTAGAGAAAATAAAATGCATCAATATTGTATTTAACTGCATATTTGGCAGATTTTATGCCAAATTTTTTTTTGCAAGAAAGTGGAGTGCGACAATTATGTAAAGCTTTTAAAAAATGTGTCAGTATTACTTAAAAACCATTCATTATTAAATTGTATCACTGGGAGATGAACTGTACAGTTTAGCTAGCATGGGAAATGCAAGCTTTACCATATCATGTAACTTACTCATGGAAGTTTTGCCTGCTTGCCTGCTCCCCTTGTGCTTATAGCTCTTCACTGGGTTGAGTGACAGTACCGTTAGTACTGCAGTACTCTAAACAAACCATGCAAGTCAGCTTTCAGAAATATATTGACACAGAAACATACTCTGTGCTGAGAATTCTAGGCTTGTGGCTTGCAATGTGCAAGAGACTAATGTGAACCATATGTCACTGATGAATACATTGCTGCTCTGTTTACCTTTTAAGTGGCATGGAGAGCAGAATTATACATTGCAACAATTACACTATGAAAGGTTATAAACCAATTTTTGGGCTGAAAAAACAGGGTGTGATGATTATGCAGTGAAATATGGTAATAATAGTGTTTGATAGCGAAACTCAAATAGTAGAGCTCAAATAATTAAAGGGGAAGTCAGAGTAAGCAAAAGACAAGAAATAACTAAAGATATGCAATTGGAAGGGATAATGTGGTTAAGAGTTCAGAGAAGTCATACAATACCTTTTGGTGATATAAAAGCATGTAATGGGAGGTAGAGCTAAGATGGTGGAGTAAAGGCAGGGACTTGCCTGAGCTTCCCCCCTAACCCTTCCAAATATCTTTAAGTAATGACTCTAAACAAATTTTAGAGTGGCAGAACCCATAAAAAGACAGAGTGAAACAATTTTCCAGCTAAAGAGAACTTAGAAGGTCAGCAGAAAAAGTCTGTTGCACTAGGGTGAGGAAGGAGGGTAGTCCAGCACAGACAATCCAGCACTGGCTGCAGCATAAGATGAGGCCTCAGCAAACTGGGGGCAGGCCTTGGGGAGATTGAATCAGTGGCAGCAGTGGTGGTTTCCAGACCTTTCAGCCCACAGACGCCAAAGACATCTTAAAAGGTCAGCAGGAAAGATCTGTCACCCATGGGTGAGAGTGGAGCACAGTCCAACATAGGCTATACCAGCACAGCCCTAGCCCCAGAAAACTAGGAACATGCCTTGGGAGACAGTGAATCAGCAGCAGCAGTGGCTACTTTCAGAGCTTTCAACCAACAGATGGTAAAGGGATTAAACAACTGGTCAGAAGGAGATTGTAGTGGTCACTTTGCTAGCACTGAGGCAGGACTCTGTTTGCTTTGCCCATACTTGGATCTGGGTCACAATGCTGGGTGGCAGTCCAGGGGCAGGGAGGAGCTCTAGCACAGCAGAGCCTGTGGCCACAGTGGAACAGGGATCCTCTTCAGTTCCAGGGCAGAGTACTTGTGGCCACTCACAGGGCAGAGCACAGTCCAGGAGAGGAGTAAGCACCTCTCCTTAGATCATACCACCTTGGAAGAACTAAAAACTTACAGGTCCCTAGAAGTATCTCTGAAAACAGCTGCACAAAACCCCTAAAGCTTGGTACAGTGTGCCCTCCATCCTGGAAGCAGAGATCTACCTTAACAAAGAGTTAAAACGACAAGTAATAGGCTGGGGAAATGAGCAAATGATGTAAAGAAACTCTAACTATAGAAACTTACTGTGGTGACAAGGAAGATCAAAAAACATCCTCAGAAGAAGACAACAGAGTCAAAGCTCCTACATCCAAACCCTCCAAGAAAAATATGCATTGGCCTAAGACCATCGTGGAAGAGCCCAAAAAGGATTTTGCAAATCAATTTAGAGAAACAGTTGAAAAACTGTGAGGAGAAATCAGAGCAATACAAAAAAAAACATGAAAAATGAATCAACAGATTGGTAAAAGAGGCACCAAAAATACTGAAGAAAATAACACTTCAAAAAACAGAATAGACCAAATGGTTGTAAAAGATGTCCAAAAAGCCAATGAGGAGAACAATGTCTTAAAAAGCAGAAATGACTAAATGGAAAGGGAGGTCCAAAAGCTCACTGAAGAAAATAATTTCTTAAAAATTAGAATGGAGAAAATGGAAGCTAATGACTTTATGAGACATGAAGAAACAATCAAACAATACCAAAAGAATGAAAAAATAGTTGACAATGTGAAATATTTCACTGGAAAAACAACTGACCTAGAAAACAGATCCAGGAGAGATAATTTAAAAATTGTTGGACTACCTGAAATCCATGAACAAAAAATGAACCTAGACATCATCTTTCAGAAAACTATCCTTATATTCTAGAACCAGAAAGTAAAATAGAAATGGAAAGAATCCACTGATTACCTTCTGAAACAGATATCACAATGAAAACTGTCAAGAACAGTATAGCCAAATTCTAGAACTCCTAGGTCAAGGAGAAAATATTGCAAGCAGCCAGAAAAAAACAATTCAAGCATTGTGGACCATAACCAGGATAACACAAGATTTAGCAGCTTCTGCATTAAAGGATTAGAGGGCTTGGAATATGACGTTCTGGAGGGCAAAGGAGCTAGGATTACAACCAAGAATCACCTTCCCAGCAAAAGTAAGTATAATCCATGAGAGGGAAAAAATGGGCATTCAATAAGATAGAAGAATTTCAAGTACTCTTGAGAAAAGACCATAGCTAAATAGAAAATATGACTTTCAAACACAAGACCCAACAAAAGCATTAAAAAGGTAAACAGGAAATGAAAATCATAAGGGACTTAATAAGGTTAAACTATTCACATTATTATATGGAAGTATGATATTTATAACTCATAAGACCTTTATCATTATTAGGGGAGTTAGAAGGAGTATATATAGACAGAGGGCACAGGTATGAGTTGAATATGAAGGGATGATATCTAAAAAAAAATTAAGGGTGAGGGAGGAATGTACTGGGAGAAAGAGAAAGGGAGAGGCAGAATGGGGTAAATTATCTCACACAAAAGAGGCAAGAAAAAGCTTTTACAGTGGAGGGGAGGGGGGAGGTAAGGGGGAGGGAGTGAACCTTACTCTCATCAGAATTGGCTCAAAGAGGAAATATCATTTATCTTACCCTACAGGAAAGTAGGGGGGAAGGGAATAAGAGAAGAGGGGTGGTGATAGAAGAGAGGGCAGATTTGGGGAGAGGGGTAGTCAGAAGCAAAACATTTTTAAGAAGGGATAGGGAGAAAGGTGAGAGAGAGAATAGAATGAACAGGGGGAGAATAGGATAGAGGGAAATGTAGTTAGCAATAGGAATCAGGAAAAAATTTTGAAGCAAGTTTCTCTGATAAAGGCCTCATTTCTAAAACATGTAGAGAACTGAATCAAATCTATAGAAATGAGAGCCATTACCCAGTTGGTAAATGATCAAAAGATATGATCAGTTTTCAGATGAAGTAATCAAAGCTATCTATAGCCATATGGAAACACTAATTCACTACTGATTAGAGAAATGCAAATTAAAACAATTCTGAGGCACTATCTTATACCAATTTGATTGGCTAATAGGACAAAAAAAGAAAATGAGAAATGTTGGAGTGGATATGGGAAAAATGAGATATTAATGTGCTGTTAATGGAGTTGTGAACTGATTCAACCATTCTGTAGAGCAAAAATTAAAAAAGGGCCATAAAACTGTGGATACTGTTTGAGCTAGCCATACCACTACTAGGTCTGTATCCCAAAAGAGATTAAAAAAAGGAAAAGGACCTATATAAAAAAATATTTATAGCAGCTCTTTTGCAGGGGCAAAGAATCAGAAATTGAGGGGATGCCCATCAATTGGGGAATGACTAAACAAATTGTAGCATGTGATTATGATGGAATACTATTGTCCTATAGGAAATGATGAGCAGCATGCTCTCAAAGAAACCTGGAAAGACTTACATGAGCTGATGCAAAGTGAAATGTACTGTGTACAAAGGGCAATACTGCAGGATAATCAGATGTGAATGACCTAGCTATTCTCAGCAAAACAACAATCCAAGACAGCTCTGAAGGACTTACGATGAAAAATGCTATCCATCCCCAGACAAAGAACTAATGGTGTCTGAATGCAGAGTGAAGCATACTTTTTTAAAACTTTATTTTTCTTGAGGTGTTTTTTGTCTATGTTTTCTTTCACAACATGACTATTATGGAAGTGTTTTGCATGGCTACACGTGTATAATTGATATCAAACTGCTTGCCTTCTCAGTGGGGCTTTTGGAGTGGTGGGGGAGGGAGGCAGAGAATTTGGAACTCAAAGTTTCAAAAATGAATGTTAAAGATTGTTTTTACACGTAACTGGGGAAAAAATAAAATGCTAAATAAATTTTTAAATAGAAAAAATAATTCCTAAAATAATAATTCCTTAATTCCTTAAATTTTTAAATAGAAAAAATAATTCCTTAGAATGGAACAAATAGAAGCTAATGACTTCATTAGAAATCAAGAAAGAATACAACAAATTGAAAAGAATGAAAAAAATAGGAAAAAATTTGAAGCAAGTTTCTCCAATAAAGGCCTCATTTCTCAAACATACAGAGAATTGAGTGAAATTTATAAAAATAAGAGCCATTCTCCAAATGATAAATGATCAAAATATATGAAGTTTTCAGATGATGTAATCAATGCTCTAAATGACTACTGATTGGAGAAATGGAAATTAAAACAATTCTGAAGTACTACCTCATACCTGTTAGATTGGCTGATAGGACAGAAAAGGAAAATGAGAAATGTTGGAAGGGATGTGAGAAAATGAGACATTAAAAGCATGTAATGCATCAATACAGTTTTACCTTCTTAGATTTTGGTCGTTTCACTTCTGTTGATGGACCTGAAAATGAGGAAAATTCTCTGTAGTTAAAATTCATTTAACATTTTAATGAGTCAAAAATCAACTAGATTTTATCATCTATAAATTCAAATAATAAGAACACATCTTGATATTTAGAAACCATTTTTCAAATATTCAAATTAAAATTTTTAAAGTGGCTATAGGAAAGTTTTTAAAAATATTGATAATACAGGTCTCATGAGATTGGCAATACAGGCACCCCCAAATTTTTACTTTATTCTCTTTTCTCTTAAATGCTCTACTCTGATGTTTCATCATAATATAGATGTGACTATGGGTCCAAATAATGTCAAACCAAATCAAAATAAATACATTAATTTTTTCAACAACAGTAATTCATGAATACCATACCTTAAGGTATGAATTAGACACACTTCACAATAATAACAACTCACATTTATTTGATGCTTTAAGGCTTATAAAAAGCATACTCTCTGCAATAAACTGTCTTGTTGAAATGTTTTAAGGAACTTGAACAGGGTATTTAATATTTAATTCAAGCAGCTAAAGGATCTGCAATTAGAAATCCTTGAAGTAAGTAAAACTAGGAGCATCATATAGAGCTTTTTTATAGCACTGTCTCAACCAATGGACATACATTTGGAAAACCAATTTAGAACAAAGGCTTTAATATTAACCATGGAATTAAGTGATCATTAATATATTTCAAAATGTCTTTTTATATTCTTTGTTCTCAAAGTTATCCTAAAACAGGAGTTCTTAACCTTTTTTGTGTGTCATGGACCCCTTTTTGCTTTTCAGAATATTTTTAAATAATTGAAGGAAATGTTAAATTGCAGTTAGAGAGGACAGAAAAAAGATGTAATTTTTTCCCATTCATGTCCACAGACCCCTTGATAAAATCTATTCATAAACAGACCCCTTTTCTAAAGGGTAGAAGAGTTGCTGTGTTATGGCTCTAATTCTGCATATGTTCTCATAATCTATTTCTATGCCAGTACACACTTGAAAAGAGATTCTTAATGACAGCACTTAGGTAGGGGGAGGGCAGATGAGTCCTGAAATATGGGACATATCATCCTTCATATAACTTCCCAGAAGCAAAAAAAATTAAAATCCAATCAGGTAAGTGGCTTAGTACTGGGAATTTAAATCAAACAATGAGATTGTAAAGGACCTTTAAAAACACAAAAGAAAGAAAAGATGAAAACTGCTACACTGGGTATTCCAAAAATCTTTTTGCAGTTTTAAGTTTTAATAGCTTATCCTAGAAAGTTTCTGGTGAGGAAACTTCTACAATGCAGATAAGCAACTGCTCTGAAACTTGTAGATTTAAAAGTTGCCTAGAGGCATTGAGAAGTTAGGTTACTTGACAGAATCACACAGTAAGTTTGTATCAGTCTAGACTTAACCTTAGGTTCTAATTCCAAGGCTGTCTATCTACAATGGGACACTGCCTCTCATAATATGCCATGGCATGAAATAAAATAAAAAGCAACATTTGGAAAATCTACATTTCTCAAATACCTTAGATAAAATAAGTCTTAGGTAACAAAATAACATATGATGAAAAAACTAGATACTTTCTCAAATAAGTAATTTCTTACTTGATTTCCTATTTTTAGGTTTCTTCACTTTTTTATTTCTGCTATAATCTACCAGTTGAGGTTTGTTTTTTTTGTTTGATTCTCTTAGCCAGCTAATATCAGTCTTGCTGTCATCACCTCTATGATCTGTGTCTGTATCACTAAAGAGGTGCTTCTTCTTGTGATTTGTTCTAGTCTAAAAAAAAGAATGTTTATAATAATTATTTTGCATGGACCATATTAAGAAGTAAGCACTGAATGTAGTATAAGTTAATGAACAGAACTAAACTTTGAAATATACATTGGTAAAACAGTTCTCACTGTTCAGTAAAGCACTGGATAATTTCATTGATAAGTTTGCATGTGTATCTAACTGACTTAAGACTAAACTAACTAGCTGAATTAGTAACTTTGATATTTTGGTGTATCTGTCAACCCATCAATATGAGTACTCCTCCAACAGTGTAGATTATAATTATACCTCATTTGATGTACCAAATTATCTATGTCTTCTATAAGAGGCCCACCTAATATGCTGGAAGTCTTTCTCTATATTCCTGGAAATTGTGTGGTGACCAAATGAGATGGTCTCATCAGTTTACCTTACTCTTACTACATATACATGATTGGCCACCTCCTGTTCTGGTCACACATTTCCTTCATAACATATTTTATGCAGATTTTCTAGTATAGTTCTTGAATACTAATAGGCTACAGCCAACTTATGCCCATCATGTGTCTCTCCACTGCCCTTTAGATGATTTGAAACTTTAATTCTTTGAATTTGCTGCTATATAGCATCACTGAAAGAACAGTAGTATAGAAACTTATATGATGTAAGCAAAAGCAATCTAGCCTGCTGTCTTTATTTCCACTCAATCCCAGATCCCAACAGTATTCTTTTGTATTGTCTCTCCAAGGTAAATGTATTTAACAACTTCTGTATAGGCTGTTCATACAACTATATACCATGGTGTGTGAGCAAGAGACATTTTTCACTCACTTAGTTTTTCCTAGATGGATAGTTAGGTCAAAATCTTTTAACTGATAAAAGAGTTCACTTAGGAGACTTTGTAAAATCCTGGAGTTTGGTGCAATTAGCAAAATGTTAGGCACAAGAACCTCTGGAGGACTTCCCTATAAATAGGGAATTCATTTTTCATTTGAGCTCCACGCTGAGCATCCTTATCTTGGGCCTTCTTTCCTTCTCCCTCTATACTATTACACTTGGGGATCTTATCAGCTCTGATGGGTTCAATTACTATCTCCACACTCATGATTCTAAAATCTACTTATCTAGCTCTCATCTCTCCTGACCTCCAGACTTGCACTGCCAAATGCCTATTAGACTTCTCAAATTAAATGTCCTTCAGACACTTTAAACTCAACATGTTCAAAAATGAACTCATTCTCTTTTATCCCCAAATCCTCCCCTTTTCCAAACTTCCCTATTATTGTCAAAAGTACCACCATCCTCCCAGTCAAAAAGGCTCACCACCTTGATGTCATCTTTAACTCACTGTCTTATCCCACATATCTAGTCTGTTGCTGGGTCTTATTGCTTCTTCCTTTACATCTCATATACACACTCCTCTCCTTTGCCACCAGTGCAGGCTCTCATCATTTTAGGCCTGGATTATGTTAATAGCTTTCTGGCTGGTCTCCTTGCCTCAAGTCTCTTCCCTACTCCAATTCATTCTCTATTCAGCTTCCCGAGTTATCTTCCTTAAAATACAGGTCTGACCATATCACCCCGCCTCCATTCTATAAACTCAAATGTCTTTATATTTCCCTCAGAATCAAATATAAAATCAACTAGATTTTAAAGTCCTTTAATACTTGGCCCCTTCCTACGTAGTTTTCTTATACGTACTCTCCAGTATATGTTCAGTGAGGGTAGCTCATTACACAAGACAACGCATCTTTAAGCATTTTCACTTAGAAAACTGGCTGTTCTCCACACCTACAATGCTCTCTCCTCCTCTTCTCTGTCTTCTGGCTTCCCTGACTTCCTCCATTCCACCTTCTATAAGTAGCCCTCTGATCCCACATAATGCTAGTGCCTTCCCTTTATTATTTCCAATTTATCCTATATATCAATGCTCTTTGCACATAGTTGTTTGCATGTTATCTTCCCCAGTAGAATATGATCTTCTTGAGAGCAGGAACAATACATTTTTTGCCTTTCTTTGTATCTCCACTGCTTAGCATAAGGGCTTAGCACATAGCAGGCCCTTAATAAATACTGGTTGGCTACCTGCCTCAATAGTACTGAAACTTTTGAAAGTATGTTTCCCTCTTTTATGTTTCACTTGATATTTATAATTAGATATCTTAAAAATTGCTCATCAGAAACACTATATTGCTATTATTGTTGCCACTTGTTTTTAAAGGCTGGGGAGCTTTGCCCTCTGCTGACAACAGATAAACAATCTACTGCAACTCAGAACTCAAGATCTACCAACTTCTGCCTTTCCTAAGAGGAGTTACAGACATGCTGCACTATGATTGTGCAGGGACATTTTGTTAGAGGAGAACCTTTAAGGCAGCATCTCATCCTGCTCAAATATTTTTTATGGGCAACAGAAACAATGGTATCTTCTATTCTTTACAACTTTTAGTTAATTGTGAGATTGTAAAGATGTGATCTAAAGAACATTGTTTGCAAAAACCTGTTTGCTTTTAATACTTTCATCAAGGATACCTGTAGTTAAATATCTCAATTCAAACACACAGGTTTATTAAGTTTTTCTATGAATTGTTCATTTTGAAGATCTACCAATTAACTGCAAAACAGGTAAAATTTAATAAAATACAAAAGCAAAAATAAATCTTATTTCAAGTTGTATTCATGCGAAATATCAAACACACAAAGCTGAAATTACAGTCAACAAAACTATCCAGAAAATTTATCTCTATAATTTGAAATGCTTACTACAAGAAAAGTCACAAAAGGTGTAAGGCTAACCATGAAAAATTATATTTGAATATTCTATAATTTACGTTTCTTTATGACCTCTTTTTTAAGAATAGAAAATTGGTAATTCTGAATGTAAAAAAAAGCTTTTAAGAGAATTATAAGAATTATGATTAAGAATCTTACTTTTTTATCTTTCTCTCTCAGAGAAGCTTCATTTCCATCATGACTCCTTAAGCCTAACCTTAAACAAATAAATGGTAATTTAAAAATACATTTATGCTTATTATACAGAGGCAATGAAGAGTAAAAGGGAGCCAAGAAATATGCCTATTCTCAATTTGTTATGTGATCACTTAAAACTTTAACTTCCCAATCTGTAAAATCAAGGTTGGAACCCTTTTTTGATTCAAAGATTTGATGACTTGTTTCTTGCATTTAACTATTATAAAAACAACCATTTAAATGAGTCATTTTAAAAGCAGCGTATTTGTTCTCATGCAGTATATGTCATCAGAGTAACATAATACAAAATGATACATTTAGGGAAAAATAGTAATTGATTACATAGCTCATATTAAAATACACATTTAATCAAAACACTTACAACTTTTTTGAGTTAGTTACAGAAGTTTCTCTGATGGTAGTCCGAAATTCCTCTGTCTGCAGTATGAAAAAGAAGTAAACTACATAGTTATTTCAGAGACCACAGTGGTATAAGAAAAATTTAAAATGTATGTAGAGCTAATTATTATCAATCAGTCATATAGTTAGAAAAGTCATGATAAAATCATTTATGAAAATTTAATCGCTATTATAAAAAATACAATAACAAATATGTGTAATTAATTCACTTTAAAAAACAGAAATATCATTACAACTTTAAAATGAGACTTAGAAAATTAAAGAATGAAATAAGGAATTCAGGATTATCAATAATCTCTTCTAATATATACCTATATCAAAAACATCAGATAACTATATAGAAAAACAGCTTAGCAATATAGGAAAAGTTTTGTATATGCTAGTTTTACTGTGATAGGGAGATAATTATACTGATTTTATGATTACTATATAGCTGATCTAAAGCCTAGGTTCTCTTATGAGGTTCTGGCCCATACCTCAAATAAACAACAGGTAATCTCCACTATATATCCTGACTGAATCTCAAATTCAATATATCAAAAACTGAGTTTATTGTTTTTGCTTAAGCCTACTCTTCTTTCTGACTTGACTACTCTGACAACTATGACTACTTTAGCATTATCTTGAACATTTCTTCTCTCTCCTATGTCATATCCAATTAGTTACCAAGTCCTATTAATTTTGTCTGCGATATTTCTCACTATTCTCTCTATTCCTCATATTATAACCTCAGTCAGTATAGTCTCTAATTGCCAACTGCTTTCTAACGAGCCTTCTCCTACCACCTTTTCCTCCCTTCAATCTATCTATCCTTCATATTATATGCAGGTAGATGAATCTTTTGCATACATAAATCTTGTGTTGTTATTCTTCAGTGGCTCCCTATTGCTCATAATGCAGCTCCATTCAAGGTCCTCCACAATCTGATTCCACCCTACTTTTCCAACCTTATCTCTTATTTTCCCCCTTTATGTATTAAGGGCAACTAGACAGTTCAGTCAATTGAGTGCTGGGCCTGGAGTCAGGAAGACCTGAGCTCAAATCCAGCCTTAGACACTTACTAGCTATGTGACTTTTGGGCAAATCGCTTAACCTCTGTATGCCTTAATCCACTGGAGAAGGAAATGGCAAACCACTCCAGTATCTTTGCCAAGAAAACCCCAGCAATAGTGTGGTCTATGGGTTCACAAAGAGTCAGACACAACCGAATAACAACAAATGCACTGTACGTTCCAAATAAACTGAACTATCACCTGTCTCCTAAACTTGCCCTGTATTTTCCCACCTCTATACGTTTGCTCAGACTTTTTTTCCTGTGCTCAGAAGGTCTTCCATTACCTTCTTCAATTTTTGCATCCCTACCCATCTTTTAAAGACCAAGCCAAATATCACATCCTGTAGGAAGCCTTCTACAATCCAAAAATTAATAAACATTTTGTCCTCTCAGGCTTCACACATTACTTTGTTTTAAATCTTGTTAGTGCACTTAACATGCATCTTTGTGTCTTATACCTTACTTATATCCTACTTATACATTAAAGAATTCTAAACTTCATAAAAGCAAGAACTGTGTCTTATTCAAACTTTAAATGTCTATAATATATTTTCATTAATATGGACTGAATCGAGGGAAATTGAATCTTATCTTATTAATCAAATTGAATTAATCTTACACCAAGCCTTATGGTAGGGTCATCACCTCCATTCAAGTTAAAATTATAAACATCATTCCTGTTGAAATAAGAAAAAAATAGTTGATGCTGAAAATACTATTAATATAAGTCACTCTAAGCAGTAAATAGAAAATGTTTAGGAAAAAATTACTTACAAAGCACATTCAGAAGTCATATTAACAGAAGTAGTCCTCTTCAGTTGTCTAGAGTTTTTAATTGGGACTTTTTCCTACATACAGAAAAAGAACATTTTTTAAAAATTACTAGATAATTATTTTGATTACATGCTTACTCAAACTTGGGCCTCTCCTTTGAGATCCAGACCCACATTTCAAATAACCTACAGGAAATCTCTACTAGATGTCCCAACAGTACTCAATTTTGATATATCCAAAAGTTTAGCTTATTGTCTTTCCTCCTAAATTTGGCTGTGCTTTCTAACTTCATTACTCTGGTCAGTGGTACAATCCTGGTGTTATCCTAGACTCTTCCCTCTTCACTGTCAGTCACGTTAAATCAACAAAGATTTATTAAGCACATACTACACTTACTATGCACCAGACAGTGAACCAAGTTCTGAGAATATAAAGTAAGGCAATAAAAAGCTCCTGCCCTCAGGGAGCTCATATTCCAATAGCGGAAACAACATGCAAATAAGTATGTACCGACAAGATGTAAAAGTGGTAAAGTGAAAGTATTCTTAAAAACTAAAAAAGGGTTCTTGTAGATGATAGATTCTGAACTGACTAAAGAAACCAGGGAAGCCATGAGGTAGAGATGAGGAGAGAGAGGTGTTGGGGACAGCAAGTGAAAATTTATGGAGTTTGGAGATGGAGAGTGTCTTTTGTGAGGAACAGTAAGGAAGCCAGTATCATTGGATCAGAGAGTACATGAAGTTGAGCAAAGTATAAGAAGACTAGAAAGGTAGGAAGGACCAGGTTTTAAAATTCAGAGGATTTTATATTTGATCCTGGAAGAAGTATAAAGCCACTGGAGTTTACTAAATGGGGAGTGAGGGTGAGGGAGGGTAATGTTGTCAGCTCTGCACTCCAGGAAGATCGCTTGGGTGGCTGAATAGAGCACAGAATGGAGTAGTGAAGAGACTTGAGGCAAGACCAAACAGAAAACAATTACCATAGTCCAGGCCTGAAGTGATAAGAGCCTGTACCAGTGTCAAAGGTAAAAAAGGAGTGCATATGAAAGATGTGAAAGTAGAAACAACAGGACCTAACAACAGATTAGATATGTGGAGTGAGTGAGAGTGAGTTAAAGATGACACCAAGGTGGTAAGCCTTTATGACTGGAAGGAAGAATGGTGGTACCGTTGACAATAATAGGGAAGTATGGAAGAGGGATGTTGGGAGGAAAGAGAATGAGTTCAGTTTTGAACATGCTGAGTTTGTCTAAAGGATATATAATTCAAAAAGTCCAACAGGCATTTGGAAATGCATGTCTGGAGGCCAGAAAAGAGGTTAGGGTTGGATAAACACCTACTCAAAGGACTATATTGGTATATCTGATCAAATATGGCCTGTTCAAATGAACTTACGCATATATTTTCTCTCTTGGGCTTCTATTTACATAAGAAATACGGTTCAAATAGTTGACTCAAACTTCAATAAAACATGCTTTAAGTTGCTATTTGACAATTTAAGTGCTTATATTTTTGTACTAATTAAAAACATATTAGAGCATATAGTTTAATTTACTTAATTTATACTTTTTATTGCATACTGATAAGTGGCCTTTTTTCTGACATGGTAAATAATAATACCTGACATTCTATAGGCTTTTATAGTCAACAACATAATACTATAATACTATGTCTTTAAAAAATTTTAAGTCAATTTCATTTTATTTTCAGTTCCTGATTCTCTCCCTCTCCTACACATTGAAAAGGAAAGAAATACAACTTAAAATGTACTTTCATGTTGTTTCACTCAATCCTCACAACAATCGTGCAAGGTTGGAGGCCAACTATTGTCACCCACATTTTCTAGATTAGGAACACGGACTCAGAAAAAGTACGAGACTTTCACAAAGGAATGGCATAAATAAACTCAAACATCCTTCCGTTACACTATAGTTTATTACATAATTCCAAAAGAGTAAGGTGGATCTTCTTTGTCAGTAATGGCCATGTGTATTAAATTTTAAATATAAGAGAGGGAAAACAGTGAATGAAACTAATATATTTTGTAATTGTTTTAAGAAATGAGTTGTAAAAATATGAATTACTAATTTTGCTATGGAAAAAATGCAGAAAATTCAGTTGGGTAAATTTTAATAGGCTCACAATTAGAAATATACACAACTAGATCTAAAATAAAGTATAATTAAGTAGAAGTTTTAAGTAAAAATAAAATAAGAGAAGTGTAGTTCTTTAAGAAATCAATGATCACTACTTTTGTAAACATATACATATGCATGTATATCTGGAACATTGGCTTTTATGTGATCACTTCCACTGGCTATTCTTTATTGAATATAATGTTATGGTCAACAAGTACTCCTTTTAAAATACAAGATTAATTCCATTTAATTTCTTTTTTCCAATATGATTGCACTGCTTCTTTTAGGGCAGGAAAGAAAAATTATGTATTTTCTGATACTATAATACTATCAAAGGCATAATGACTTGTACCCTACATTTGTAGGTAGGATATATTGTATTTATACATTTGAAAGTAAAAAATTTTCCCTTGAATGTATAATTCACAAATTTTAGGGTGGAAAATAAGTTAATCCTAAGAACATAATCTCATCAGCTACTAAGTTATTTACTTTTTTATACATTGGCCTATAATAACTTAAAAAAAGAGAATGTTTGAATCAATCATTAATCTTATATTTGACTATTTTTCTAATAAAAATATAATTATATTAAAATAGTCTATCAATTCTATAACCAAATTAAACCTACCTTGCTGAAAAGAAGACCTGATTTATTTGAATCCTTCCTATTTAAAAGAAAAAGAGTTTTTGTCAATTTGAAAAAAAAAACTTGAAAATCAATAAAAATTTTCTTAAACAAGGTGAAATATAGCTAAGTCTGTCTCTATAAAAAATTACAACAAAATTATAGTACATTTTGGTCCTTAGATTTGTGTGGTAAGCTGACTGTTAGTACTTCCACTGAATCTAGTGATAAATTAGATTTTCTTTTTGGTCCAGTCTTATGATTTCAGCAGTATAGTGAACTTATCTCTACCAAGGTAAGTTCCTCTGTTCCTGCAACTTAAATTTTTAGAGAGTGGCATGGGGATACCAGGTGTTCAAATGACTTGCCCCTAATTCTTTCCAAATAACGGCTAAATACAAACTCCTCTGATCTGGATAGATGATAACAAAACCTGAAATGAGACACTGTGTTTATGTTTTCAATTTATGTTTTCAATCTAACAATCATTTATTAGGTGTCTTCAATCATTTTTCAGTGTTTGACTCTTTGTTAACCCCTTTGGTGTTTTCTTGGCAAGAATAATGGAGATGGAGAATGCCATTTCCTTTTTCAGTTCATTTTACAAATGAGGAAACTGAGGCAAACAGGGTTAAGTGACTTGCCTAGGATCACACAGCTAGTAAGTGGCCAGATTTGAACTCAAGGAGATAAGTGTTCCTGACTCCAGGCCCAGCACTCTATCCAGGCCCCTAGATGCTCTGTTAGGTGTTTACTATGTTCGAAGAGCTATGCTACATACTAGGAAGAAAGACAAAAACCTCAAGGCGCATACATTGTAGTGGAGCTTAGGTTTAGTGTACACGGACAAGTAAATGTTAAATATTTACATGGATATAATATCTGTGCTGCTATGATAAATGCAGTACTGTTCAGTTAAGTATATGGGTAAGCCTAAATTAATTTAAAAAAAGAAGCAAATCTGGCAACAATATCAGAAAGGTTGATAGATATAAAGAAAATAATTACTCAACAGCAAATGGATTTCAAACAGGGAAGGCATAATATATATGAAAATTTGGTAAGTTTCTACTAATTAAATGTTTCATATTCTCACTCAGCAGCGCACTTGTTTTTATTAATTCAATGTTATCTGAACCAATAAATTTAACGCCATAAAGTTGTCTTACCTCCCTCAAATTAGCCAAACCTTAACCATAATTTCAATTTATTCTTATGAGAATGAATTTGCCAAAGGCAAATGAGAAGGATTTTTAAGGATCATGAAATCTTAGGCAGAGAATTCTCATAAATGATGTGGACTTTCTTCCCTGTCATGTTCATACATAAAGCTTTTCCAACAAGATAGAACCTGTCAGACATCACATCCCATTGGGATTCAGGATCACACATTCATACCACAATAATGTATATGGGTAGGAAAAACTCACCACAACTACAAAAGCTTTGGGGAAGCAGCCTGTATCAATCATTTCACCAAAACTCTTAAGAAATGTGGAGAATTAAAGAGGTGACACTAATGCTGGGAAAATATCCCAATTTTCATAAGGTGCCACTATACTTTGTTTTTCTTATCTAATTTTACTGGATAGAAGTGGATTTTGTAAACTATAGGTCAGTGATCTTTATGTAGTTTCTGTTAAATAGAATACCTTATTAAAAAGTAGATTGTGATTACTTATAAAGTGAAATTATGATCAATGATTCAGCTCAGTATGACTCAGTTATTTTAAACAAATCTCATTTCAATTTTTATCAGGTCAAGTAGCCATAAACTTAATATGTCTAGATTTTGGCAGGCATTTGTAAAGCTTTTGGATGAAATGGGGAGATGTGGGACAATACACAATAGTTAGGTATACTAAACTGAGTTTATTTAAAAAAAGAAGAGAGTTCCAAAGGATACACTGAAAATGGAGGGCACAGAATGACAGGGATTGGGGAAGAACAATATTCTCTATACTCTGTGAGGAAACAATGAAAAAAGTAAGGATGAATGGGGAAATTAGAACTTTTGCAGTTCAAATTATACTGTAAAGCAGTAGGCATGAAAACTATTTGTCACTGATTTAAAAAACAGAAAAGTAGTTAATGGAACAGACTAGTTAAGGAAGAATCAGAAACAGATTCAGTAAGTTCAATAAAACCCAAAACATAAATTTCCTAGGGAAGAACTCTACTGGAGAGCTCAGAGTCCAGTAATGGTTTAGTAGATATTTAATAACCAGTTTTCCAGCAAAAAAAAAGTGCACATGAAACACTTTAAAACTTAACCATCTTACCACTTTTCGTCATCACCTTATTAAGTCTAGACAATCAACAAAACAATAAATCAAGCCCTGATTTGTAGCATTTGCCAATTTTTGAGGTGTAAATGCTCACAATGAAAATTAAACAATGAGGTATTATGAGCCAACACAAGCTGGTTATGGCACACTCCTGATTCAGAACAATACCTTATATTATATAACATAACATAACATCAAAATATAAGTGACCTGAATATTAAAGATCACATCATAAAAAAAACCAACAAAAAACCAGATCAGGTATCTTTTATAGCGATGGTTAGAGGTTAGTTAACCAAATAAGGAGTAAAAGTGTTTCTAAAAGAAAAAAAAATTTCAAATACAAGAAATTAAAAAGCTCTGCATGTGCAAAATTAATGTAACTAGGATAAGAAGGGAACCTGCTGACTGAGGGAAAAATAAACCTCTGCAGCAAATAAAAAGTCCTCATATCCAAGATCCAGAAATGATCAATAAAGGAGAGGATTCTGGGAAGATGGCAGAATAGGTCAGAAAATTCCAAACTCTCCAGATTTCCCCCACAAACAAGACAAGACAGTGCCTTGGGGCAAATGTAGAGTGGTAAAAATACACAAGAGTTGGGGCAGAACACTGGTCCTGCTGGAACAACTGGAAGAAGATCCAAAGAAAAGTCCCAGGACTGCGATTTGGTCCCTGTGAAGAGTAAACACCTCCAGGCTAGCTCCCCTTAAACAGCAAGCTCGAGCCCCAAATCTAGCTGGGTTGAGAGGTAGCTTCAGCCTCAGCCACAGGAACTTCAAGTTCCTAGGTAGTGTTGGGAGTCCATGTGAGCCAGGGAAGAATAAGGGAACATCTGCCAATAAGGAATGTCAGATCCATCTGTGCTGCTAAGATGAGGCCCTGGGAAAGAAGGAACCAGCAGAGAAGATGAATGCAGAAGCAGTGGGGCAGGGACACCCCTGGCTGTGGGCACTTACAGGAGGGAACATTTATTGGTTTCATTTCTAGGCCAGAGGAGAGAACTGAAGGAGGATCTGAGGCCAGACACCATCCCCTATACCCTAGGATGACAGGTGATTACAAAAAATAAGCTGCTACAAATTTTGCCAAAATGAGCAGGCAAAAGAGAAACAATCCAATCATAGAAAGTTACTATGGGAATAGAGAAGACAGGGGTTCATCTTCAGAGGAGGATGCTGAAGGAATAAAGTGTTTCCTACCCCAAAGAGTAATGTTAAACGATCAATTGGCCAAAAGAATTCATAGAACTTAAATAAGACTTTAACAATCAAACGAGAGAAATTGAGGAAAAATTAAAGAAAAAATAAGAACAATCCACGAACAACAAGAAGATTATGAAAAGAAAGTCAACCAATTGGAAAAGGATATTAGAATCTTAAGGAAGAAAACAACTCCTTGAAAAGTAGAATTGGGCAAGGGGGAGCCAGTGAAGTTATAAGGGACCAAGAAATAATAAAACAAAGTATAAAGAATGAAAAAATAAAAGAGGATATGAAATATCTCATAAGAAAGACAAATGATCTGGAGAATAGATCAAGAACAGAAAACAAGAATAATTAGACTACTGAAAGCTATCACCATAAAAAAGAATCTTGATACAGTAATACAAGAAATAATTAAAGAAAATTGTCCTGAAGTATTAGAACAAGACGGGAAAGTAGAAATAGGAAAAAATCACCAATCACCACCTGAAAAAAGATCTTACAATGAAAAACCACAGGAACATTATAGTCAAATTCCAAAACACTCGGTTCAAGGAGAAAATATTATAAGCAACAAGAAAAAAAACAATTTAAATGTGGTGGTGCCACAAATAGAATCACCTAAGACCTAGCAGTGGTGACACTAAAAGACCACAGCTCTTGGAACACTATATATCGAAGAGGAAAAGATGGGTTGCAACAGAAAACATCATACTCAGCAAGGTTAAGCATAATCCTCAAGGAAAATAAACGGAAATTTAATGAACTGCCAGACTTTCAGGATTTTGTTTAAAAAAGCAACAACCTGAACCTAACAGAAGATCTCACATAATAAGATCCAAGAGAAATATAAGGTACATATCGAAGACTAATTACAAGGTACTCAATAAGCACAGACTGTTTACTTTTTATATGAGGAAAGGTAAAACATGTATATCTAAGACTATTATTTGTAATTGGGTAGTTCAAAAGAAAGATTGAGGTAGACCTGAGTATGATAGGATTCTAAAAAGTAAAACTGTTTAAGAAAAGGTAAAAAGATTCTATACAAATGAGGTGTGAGAGGAAAAACCGACACAGATTAATCAGATGGGGGAGGAGGCTGGTACTTTTGCAACCCTACTTTCATTGGGAATGGCTTTAAGAGGAAACACTCTACATTGTACATATATATGTGTACATATATACACATAGATGTAGATAGGTAGATATTTAATTTAGAAAGGCATAAAAGTCATCTAAATTCAGAAAGAAATAAAAAGCTAAGAGGATAGGAAGAGGGAGGGGTAAGAGAGATTTTTAGAGGGGAGGATGAGACAATATGAAGAGGGGCAGTATAGAAGGGTGCTTAGATTAATGGGAATGGTAGGATATGGGGGGATTTGTAGAGTAAGGGCAGGTTAAATAATAGGAGGGCAAGCTAGTGGGTAGAAGTAAAATAGAGGAGTCAGGAGGAACAGCAAATAAAAGATACACACAAACATAAAATAAAGATGAGGAGCAGAATATATTAGGGAAAAAATAGGGGTAGTAATCATGATCTCAGACAAAGTAAAAGCTAAAACAGATTTGATCAAAACAAAAACAAGGAAACTACACTATATGTCAGCCATATTAACCACAATTGATTAGACTATTTAAAATACCTAGACAGTATAGGGCTGGAATATTGCTGTGGTGTGGGAAATAATGAGTTGGTAGACTCAGAAATATGGAAAGGCTCAGACTTAAAGAGAGGAAAGGGGAAAGAAGAACAAAATAAAAAGTGCACGGCAGAGAATAAAACTTACAAAGAAGGAAAGAAAAGATAGCCCTGAACACAATGTGTAGTATTTATTGTATAGGCTTTCTTGAAAAGGAAATTTATTGCATTTTGTATACATATTTTGAGTCCTCTCTTACATTCTGCTGTCCATATGGCAATGCTTTTTTTCTTTTCTTATTTTGTATCTAAATTTTAATATTTAAGTTTATGTTTCTTTGTCTTTTCTTATTGTGTATTTAAGTTTTTCTATTTAAGTTTAAAATAAATTAATTTTTAAAATTGATCAATAAGCATTTGTCAGGTACTGCACTAAATGCTAGGGATACAAAGGAAAATTAAGTCCTTGATCTTAAAGAGTTTATATAGGGGTGACAATAAATAGGCATATACTATATATATGTATATTCATATATATGTATAATATGTATATTTTAAATGAAAAGTAATTTCAAAGATGAAGGCAAATGGCTGTTGGGGGAATAAGATAAAGCTTTCTACAGAAAGTGGTATTTAACCTGAGTCTTAAGGGAAGCTAGAGTTAACTAAGAGGTAGATATGAAGAAGAACATTTCAGGCACGGGGGACAACTAGTGCTAAGCACTAAGATGAAATATGAAGTACTTTCTGCTAGAAGAGGAGGGGACTAATTGCTTTCCTCATCTAGGGAAAAGTACTACCCTTTGCTGAGATCAGGAAAAGCCCCCCTAAAAGGTGGCATTTAATATACAGGAAACCAACACAAATACACAAGACAAAAAGGGATTTCTCAGTGCATAAGATATCAAAGGATATAAAGAGTTCTCAAAAGAATTGCTAACTATTAACAACATATAAAAGATTGTTACAGGTCACTAATTAATAAATATAACAGTAGAGAACTGACGGAAGAGGCTTGGAAATCTTTTTACAGAAAGATATTATTGACATAGAACTGGAAGAACCCTGCTCCCCAGTTTGGTGCATACTCAGTTATTCTGTAGCTAGTTCTGATCTGCTAGCCACATAAAACTATTAATTAACTGCATAGCCAGAATAGGGATGCATGCAAAATAATTAGTCACCTTGAATCTCTTTGATCCCTGGCTTTTCCCAAAATGACTGGCAATGAAAAAACTAAGCCTGAGGTAGGTGAAGAGGCCACAGTCCTCTTCAAGAATGAAGGACAAACACAACCCTTTCCTTCTCCATCTCCCTCCTCTGCCCAAAGGAAGGTACATTTCAATGGCTGAAGGCTTCTTCCTTAAATCCAGGTTTACTGGCTAGGTAGATTTCCCAGGTATTGAGGGAGAGAGGAGAAGAGGAATATTTATACTTCTGTTCTTACTATATCTTTGAAGTAAATACTCCTTTGTAAAACCTAGTTGATGTTAATTATTTCTATGGGGCTATGAAGCTAATTACTGGAGGTTGACAGTAGAGGGAATACCGTGGAATGGGGTTCAAGTTGATAGTATTAGAAAATTGCTCTAGGATACTAAGTCCAAGGTATCACTACATAAGGAAAATACAAATCAAAACAATCCTGATGTTTCACCTCAAAACAAACAAACTGGCAAAGATGACAAAAGATGGAAATATTTAATACTGGAGGGTTTATGGGAAGATAGACATACTAATGTATTGCTGGTGAAGCTGTAAATTAGGTCAGTAATTCTTCTAGCTTGCATTTATGCTAAGAAAATGACTAAAACATCCATACCTTCTTATCCAAGAGATTCCACTACTAGGTACATATACCAAGAAGGTTACCAATAAAATAAAAGGTTTTATATGGCACTCTCCCTCAAATGTTTATATCAACACTGTAGAAGAACTGGAAATAAGTAGATGCCTACTGATTTGGGAATAACTAAACAAATTGTGGTATAATAATACAAAGGAAAATTACTGTACTATAAAAATGATGAATATTATTAATACACAGAAGCATGCAAACTGAAATAGAACCAGAAAAATTATATTCACAATGACTACAACTTAGAAATATAGTTGAACAACAATAAAACAAAATAATCAAAGGTGAATGCTGTTAAGTTTATGCCAAGCTTGGCCCTGAAGAAGATATAAGAAAACGCACCTCCTTTCTCTTCTTTGAAAAGAAGGGAGAACTAGGGATGTGAAATATGTTGCCTTTGCTTGATACATTGGTTAGTTTTCCAAGCTATTTTTATTCATTCTTATATAGCATGGCTCTCTGGAAAGGGTAAGAAGAAGGATATATTGGGAAATATAGGTAATAGGTAATTAGGAAAATAGTAGTTAACAGGAAAAGATACCAATAAACATTTTCAAAGAAGAAAAAGTTGGGTGGATTTAGAACCGGATGAAAGAGTGGACCCCAAAGTGGCAATTAAAAGAGTAATACCAACTTCTATTCTAGTGGAATGCTGTAAAGCCTTCTTTCAACCTTTGTGTTAGCCATTTGAATACAGGCATAGATGACATACTTATGATATCTATGTGATGAAATTATGTTAGTAGGGACAGAATCAGGACTCAAAAAGTTCTTGCCAGGGTACAACAATGAGTCAAATCCAGCAAGACCAAAGGTAATAGGGACAAATGTGAAATCCTTTACTAAGACTCAAAAACAAACTGCACAAACACAGCATGTAGAGATGTGACATGCAATAATTTGTGTGACAGTTTTAATGGATTTCAAACTCAAAATGCATCAACAATGTAATGTTGCAACTGAAAAACTGTGTGATCTTAGGCTGCATCGATATACCATATTGTCCTAAGGGGAACGGGTAAGAGAATTGAAAATCCTGTTGTATTTTGTCCTAGAGAGATGACATCTGGAGTATTACATTCAGTTCTAGATGCCCTCTTTTAGAAAAGGCATTGACAAACTGGAGCTCATCAAGGGAAAGGTGACCAGAATGATCAAAAGAATCAAAATCATGCCATATAAGGATCAATTAAAGTAACTGGATATGTTTAGTCTAGAGAAGAGGAGACTTAGTAAGCATTTATTAAGCGCTTAATATGTACCAAGCATTGTGTTAAAAGCTCTAGAGATACAAATAAAGGCTAAATCAGTGTCTGCTTACCATAAATATACATTCTGATGAGGGAGACAACATGGGTATATATGGGGGATATACATATATAAGTATATGTGTGTATGTATATGTGTATATGTGTGTGTATGTGTGAGTACACACACAGAGAGGGAGAATAGATGGAAGGTAATCTGAGAAGGCAGGTCATTAGTGGCTGGGCGAGACTAAGAAATGCCATTATAAAGTGTTATTTGAGATGAGTATTAAAGGACACCTGGGAAACTAAGAGGCAAAAGTAAGGTGGCACAGATAGGACTTCAGAGAGTATCATATTCAAGGAACTAAGGAACTACAAGTAGGCCAGTGTAGTTGAATCAGATTATGTGGAGGACAGTGAAGTGTATAGGAGAATAGAAAGATAAGAAAAGGTGAGGACAAAAAGATATTTAAATGCTAAACAAGGTAGTTTATATTTGATCCTAGAGGTAAAAGGGAGCCACTGGAGCTCATTAAGAGGGTGGGGATAATCTGGTCAGATCTATGCTTTATTTATTTTTAATTTTATTTTTCAACTTGAAAAAAATGTATTTTCTCAAAGACTTATATGCTTTAGAAAAATTACTTTGGACAGTGCCACACAGATTGGAGTGAGGAGAAACTTGAAGCAGGGGAATGGTTAGTCCAGGAAAGAGGTGATGAAGGCCTAATCTAAGGCTGTAGATAATTGAGAAGAGGAGATGCTAAAGATGTTGTGAAGATAGAAATGAAACCATTTTTCAAAAGACTGAATATGCAAGGAGAGTGAGAATTTGAGGACGACACTTAGTTTGTGGGCCCACATGCCTAGAAAGATGATGGTACCCTATACAATAATAATCAAGTTTAGAAGAAGAATGAGTTTCAGGGGAAGAATAATGAGTTGTTTTGTACATATTGAGTTTGAGATGCGTATAGGACATCTAGTTTGAGATCTCCAAAAAGTACGAGGAGATATATGACTTTATCTCAAGAAAGAGATGAGGGATGGATAAAAACTGATATTCACATGGAGAGAGATAATAACTCACCTCATTGGAACTATCATCAAGTGAGACAATATAGAGCAAAAGGGAAGAAAGGGGGCGGAGCCAAGATGGCAACCAGAAAGCAGTAACTGGCGTGAGCTCCCCACCAAATCCCTCCAAAAACCTATAAAAAAATGGCTCTGAACCAATTCTAGAGCTGCAGAACCCACAAAGTGGCAGAGGGAAGCAGGGCCCCACCCCAGGACAGCCTGGATGGTCTCTGGGTAAGGTAGGTTCCACATGGACCTCCCAGCCCCCAGCCGAGGGGAGCGGAGCTGAGCCCAGCCCGCACGGCGCGAACAGACCAGACGCGGACCTACCAGACCAGGAGACGAGCGGAAAGTGCCCTGGCATCCCGAAATACCCAGCTGTGGCATGTACCAGACCTCTCAACCCACAAAGAGCAAAGACATCAGAGAAGGTTAGTGGGAAA
>CM053625.1:141860915-141881702 GCA_028646595.1 Phalanger gymnotis | reverse complement strand
TTCTTAGGGAGGATGGATGGGAAGGGAACAGGGGAGAGAGGAAGGGAAAGGGGGATGGGAGGGGAATAGGGCGACGGAGGGGAGGGCAGACTGGGGAACAGGGCAACCAGAATGTACGCCATCTTGGAGTGGGGGGGGGAGGAAATGGGGAGAAAATTTGTAATTCAAACGCCTGTGAAAATCAATGCTGAAAACCAAACATGTCAAAAATAAATTAAAAAAAAAAAGAATTTACTTAAAGGACACCATGTTTGAGAAGCAACATAGTCCGATGGAAAGAACACTTGGATGGGGGCTCAGAAGAGCCACTTCAGTTGTGTGATTTGGGATAAGTCATTTAATCTCTCTGCTTCTTAGTTTCCTCTATCTCTATAAAATAAAAGTTTTAGAAGATTAAAAAAAAAAGGGAAGAAAGGCCAGGAAGAGCCTTTATGGTCACCTAGAGTTAGTGGGTATGATACAGATGAAAAAAATCAGCAAAAGAAACTAAGAAATGAAAATTATTTGTTTTCAATTCTCTGAAGGATATAACATGGCAAAAAAAGATTAGGTTATATTTTGCTTGGCCCAGGAAGGAAGAACTAAGAGTAAAGGGTGTGAATTATAAAGGCAGATTTCTTGGCTTGATATCAAGCACATTTCTTTTTAGTTTTTTTTTTTATTTTTAGTTTACAACACTCTATTCCACAAGTTTTTGAGTTACAAATTTTCTCTCTCCCTCTCCTCCCCCTTGCTCCCCAAGACGGCAAGTAATCCAATATAGGTTCTACATACAGCTTCACGTTAAACTTACTTACATAATAGTCAAGTTGTAAAGAAGAACTATAGCCAATAAGCACATTTCTAATAATTAGAACTGCTCGGAAGTGGAATGGATAAACTGAAGAAGAAATAAGTAGTTTGGATAATTATATATTCTGGGAATTTTGTAGAAGGGATTCATAATTAAAGTATGGAGAGAACAAGATAAAATCTAAGTCCCTATCTTCTATGAGAATCTATAAATAAATTTATTCCCCCTTCTGGATATTTTTCAAAATAGGCAACTGTTCTTACCAAGTTTCTTTTTATTATCTGTAGGACATTCTAGGTGGCTAAAATATATTCTTAAAATAACTACCCTTAAAAGGATATGTAAACAAATTATTTCAACTGATAGATTCATTTTCAATAACATACCTGTCATATAAAGTTTCTCTAAATTTTCTTGAAGAATTTAAATCATCCTTTTGTTTGTATCTCTTATTAATTTGGTTGATCAATGATTCTGCTGCATCCGTAAATTGTTTTTCTTCTGTCTTTTCTTTCTGAAATAGTTAATCAATTGACTTAAATGTGTATTACCCAATAAAAATACAGGTTAAATTAAAACAATGCAAAAACCAAAAGGAGATACATTCAGTCAGATTTATATCTAAAATGTGAAAAGATTTTGTATATTTGGGTTGTCATATATTCGAATGGAAAAATTTCAGATAGTACCTACATAAGGAAGGTAATTAAATACGTACAAAAAATTACCAAACTGTTGGAACATTTTGATCCACCTATTTAAATGGTGAGAATTATAGTTCAAAGAAGTCAAAGACAGAAAAGTTCCTAATATAGCAATACTTCTAGTTGTAGCACACACACACACACACACACACACACACACACACACACACACACAGAGGAAATTGGAGACAAAGCAGGTATCCATTTGTTAGGGAGTGGTTGAACAAACTATGGTATATGAATGATACAGAAATTTAACTATCACAAGAAATGACAAATAACAAATGGGGAATTCAAAAAAACATTAGAAGAGCTCTGGTACTTGAGTATGACGAAATATCACACCACAAAAATGACAGATACAAAAAGTTTTGTTTGTTTTTTACTACAAAGGAAGGCTCAGTAGATGGGATTGAGAAGGGCATATTCAAAACTATGATGTGAAGAAAAAGTTATTAGAACTTTTTAAAGTAAATATCCCTATATTTACACTAATATCCAAAAGCAGTATAATCTGGGTAATGGAGGTTAAAAGTTATCTATCTCTCTATAAAATATAACCAGATATATAGCATGTATATTGATTTTTATAGATTCAAATACATTTTAATGTTAAAATATTAATGAATTTCAAACCAGAACCAGAATAAAATGGCAAAATACATTTTAGCATACTTCATACCGGAATCTCTAAATCTGATAATTAATTGATCTTCCTGCCTCTCTCAAAGCAGCGATCCACAGTATAGACTACAGATAAATATTTCTAAAATACCACTTCAAAAGATCATATCATTCTCTTATAATATAACCTACTTTCAAAGAGTTGTTGTAGTATTGTTGCTCTATATGCATATTTACTATTGTTATTATTACTCAAAACATTTGATGCCCTTTTGTTGTTTACTGGAAAAGACTTAGCTACCTACTAAGACAAGAGACTCCCTACAATATGATGTCAATCCTATTATTTTCCTACATAGTCCCCTCTCACTACTCTCCTGAACAGGATTTACACTTTTCTAGAGGGAAAGATGGTTCTTGGATGTAAGCAAATGTTGCAGTAAAATTGTTTCCTCTGCCCCCAAACAAATCCTACCTTTAAACTTGAGCCTAGCTCATTATTTTATTCAAAACAATTTTGGGGCATTTAATATATACCATATATATATATATATATATATATACCATTATATATATAAATATATATAATATATTTAATATATTATAATATAAGAAAAAAAAGAGATAGTCACTACAACTTTAAGAAATAAATTATCTAGTAAGGGAGTTAAAGCATGCATAAATAACTGCAATGCATGGCTGAAAATGAATAAATATCAAAAGAAAGTTACAAAATATCTTGGGAGTTCAGAAGAGGGAGTCACTATTTCTAGTTAGGTATACTGGAAAAATTTCACAAAGGAAATGGCAGTTGGGGGAGGGGGAGGCCTTAAAGAGGAGGTGAGATTATGGACAAATAATTCTAGAAAAATGCCAAAATTTAAGAAAAATTCCAAGTCTGAATTAATTAAATCAGGTCTTTTGAAACTATATTACAATGAAAACACAGTAATATGAAAGTCTGAATACTCTGAAAGCTCACCTTTCTATTTGTTTCTAGGTCACAAGATCTAATTTCAGATATCACTCCTTTCATAGGCCTTCTATTACTTTTGGCATTTGTTCCAGAAGAAATGGTTTTATCACAATAATCATTATTTAGATCTTTTGCCAGAACCAATTTCTTGGTGTATATCAGAGATTTTTCAATAGTCCTATTTAGAAGAACTGATTTAAAGGTTTCAGATTCAACATGCCAGTCATTTTCCTTGTTTTTTTCAGTATTTTCCTGACCTAAACTGACAGAATTATTTAGTGGTTGTCTTCTGTTTGTTTCGCAAGTTTCCATTTTTGTTTTCTTCTTTTTGTTAGATTCCACATCTCCTTTTCTTTTCCGATTTTGTATCATATTTTTTTCTAGTGCAATATTATCAGATGTTGATGAAAGAGATGATTTTTTTGTGACTCTTTCACTAACAACATCTAGTGGGGGGGGGAAGAAAAAAAATTGAATGCATTGTTATTTTATTTACTGAACGTTATAATATTAATATTTTATATTTATAATTTATATTTTATATATATTTTATATAAAATTATATTTAAAATTTATTAAATTTTATATATTAATTAAATTTTATATTTATTATATATTATAATATATTATATTATTTTATATTAATTATATATTATGATATAATATATTATATATTATATAATATTATATTATTATATATTATGATATAATATATTATATGTTATATAATATTACATTATTGTATATATTATATAATTATTATATTATAATTATATAATATAATTATATTATATATAATAAAAATAATTATATTAATTATATATTAATATATTATATATTATATAAAATTTATATTTTATATAATTTATAATATAATATTTTATACTATAAAACAACTACGCATTATTACATAAATTTAACCTTGATTAAATGTTTCTTCTGGTGATGTGCTTGCACTCTCTTTACTACAAATTTTAATATTTGTTATAGGTGTCCAGCAAGTCCATTTTGAATGTATGTTATTTTCACAAATGTTGTCCATAACACCAGGCAATCTATAAAGACAATTGCATTTGATGGTTGCTAAACAAGAAAACATTAATATTTAATATTATTTAAATAGTAACAGATCCTAATAAATTTAAAATTAGGTAATCTTTATTTTAGAATGAGTTTAACTATAGAATTGACCCAGTTAGGCAGCCTCCTAGTATACAACACACAATGGTGACAAGGGCCACTTTTCATGATGACTTTTTATAAGTTCAAACACTTAAACACTGTAAAATTTTGCTTTCCTAGTCATAAAGAAGTCAACTGAATCTGCTATTCCTCACACATAATATTACTGTATTCTCCTTCATGATACTTGATTGTTCTTTAGCCCGTATTGTAGCATTAAAGAAATATTTGTCCTTAACTATTAATCTATTATGCCCTGGTAAAATACTGCCCAAGAAATTTCCATTTTTAATATTTTAAGCAGGTCCTCTGAATACTTACAAAGGTTTATCTATTTTCTCAACTGGTTGTGAATCAGGAATGATATCCACATCTCCATCTAAATAAAACACAAATTATTTTTTCTCTTCAGGGAGAGGTAGTCATCTGGCAGAACCTGTTTTCTTACTGAGATTTTAAGTGTTTTCCAGACAAAAATCCTGTTTCATGTTTATTTTGCATGTTTTGCAATGACTACCAAAATTCTGAGCATATAGGTTTGTCATGCAAAAAAAACCCCACAAAAACATCTTTTTTTGGCTACCAAAAGAAATGTAAATATGAATAAGAATAACAGGTGGCAGGGGAGGGTCTAAATAATAAGAAGAAAAATCATTTAAATTGAACAAAAAGGCACTTACTAGAATTTTGTTTTACTAACACACTGATGTTCTCATCATTTTCTGTCATTTCTGAGGGCTTAGCAGCTGTGATTGGCTATAAGATAAGAGGATCTATTAAAATATAATCTTTATACTTTTAATTATTATTAAAAATCTCAGTAAGTGAAGAAATTATTATTTTGAAAATATTAAAACTTTTTGAAATAATTGCCATTAATTTAGTCTTAAATGAGGGATGTTCATGTTTGCTTCATAAAATGTTTGAATACTATCCTAGAGAATAAATCAATTATCTTCACCTCAAGTAAAGAAGCATGACAAATCAATGACAATTAATCAATCAACAATAATGCATCAAGTGCCTACTATGTTGAATACGAAGACAAAAATATTAGTTCTCTGTCCCCAAGGGACTTATATTCTACAGGGAGATATAAATATATATGATAGATATATGATAAAAGTATAAAATAGATAAAAGCATTTTCTGAAGAAAGATGCTCTAGCATTTACCCGATTTAGATCAGGTAAGGTCTCACCTGTGTGAACTGTGTCTTGAAGGAAATGGGATTCTAAGAGATGGAGAGAGGGAAGGTCTACATTCAAGGCATGAAGGGCATTTAGAACAAAGTGGGGATTTAGGAGAATGCGTGTCCTTTATGAGGAAGATTAAGAAGGCCAGTATGTGTAGACCTTAGAGCATGGGAAATGAATTAATTTGCAACAAGACTAGAAAGGTAAGTTCGACCAAGGTGTGATAAACTTTGAATATTAAAAATAGCTTATATTTTATCCTTCAGATAACAGGGAACTAATAGTATTTACTGAAGAGAGGAGTGACATGGTCAGACCTGAAATTTAGGAAAATCATTTTGGTATCTGGGTGGATTCCTTCCTTCAATTGAACCAGGAAAGGATGTAGTATTCTTCACTCCCTTTTCTTGTACTTTGTAAATACTGGATGGTTCAGCAGAGTTCACCATTTTCAAAGGTGGTTTAACTCTTCCTGTTCGAGGTATTGCTAAAATACAGAGTAAGATTTTTATTAGTTGCTGACATTATTGATACATTTTATAAGTTTAGAAACATATACATAAATACAAATATGAATGTGTTCCCTCCATCTAGGTGATGTAGTGACAGTATTATAAAGATAAATTTTATATATATATGTATATATATGAATATATAGATTCATACATATATTCAAAGATACTACTACTTTTGGAGTTTTCATCCTATAATAAAAATATATGTATGTTAAATGATTAGTTTTTTTCTTAAGAAAAATTAAGAATATCCACTAGAAATACTTCTAATAATTAATAGCGTATATTGTAAATTTTATCAACTTACATATATTGGCTAATAAGGTCTTCATAGATGGTTTATCTGTACCAGGAATAGCCATTGATGCTTCAGACATTTTCCTTTTAACAGGAGTTATCATCTTAAATGATAAGAAACAAATGTTATGAATGTACATCCTCTTTCTAAATGAAAATACCTCATAATTATATTTGTAACAATCTAAATGATGCCAATGTAGATATTTATGAAAAATGACATACTTGTAAATTCTGTAATTCAGATAAATATTTTCAGTTTTTAAATATTTAACATTATACAGACACAATCAAAACTATAGTGATGGAATCGTGTTTTACATAATGCTAAATAAATATTCAGTACTACAGGATAATTCAAATTTATAAAACATCTTAAAGAGTTAAGTACTGCAAGTATTAATAGTCCCATTTTGTAAATGAAGAAAGCAAGGTTATTAAAATACGAAGTGACCTTTCCCATGGTCCCACAGCTATATGTTTCAGAGTGATGATTGAGATTCATTTCTTCTGAATTCATGTTGAGGGTTTTTTCCATTATTCAATGCTGCTTCTTTAACAAGCCTACTTCTATTTCTTTAGTTAACAATATTTTATTGACAAAGAGTATATTCATTAAATTCTATATAACATATGCTTAGATTTCCTACCACATTAGCAATATAATTAATGAAGAAGTTATCTGTTTTATAATTTTATTTTAGTAGTTAAAAGTCTTAAACTATCATATTTTTAATTCACCTGATTTATACGACTAACAAAATTTTTCCCTTTTTGTTAGGAGGATGTTAACGGTATTGTAGGAACAGAATGACTGCGGATACACAAACCTGGGGGAAGGTAGACTTACTGTCCTAAGCGTGGTCAAAATGTAATTTGGGGAATGCTACTGAGGTCTTAGAAGTTTGTAGAACAGAAATAGATAGGCATGGGACAGATTGATTAGTCGGATAAGAAAGAAGGAAAATTAGAAACAGTGTTTCTGAAAATGGGATTTTCAGAAAATCAAATATGGAGAAACAGGTGGTATCAAAAGAAGATGAAAAAAAGGAGGGGGCAGACAGCTTCTTGAAAATAATATGGAATTTACAACTCATGTAGGGACAAACATTGGAGAAACTGGCATAAGAGAGGTATAGAAAGGGCCCAAGATTAATCAGAAAGCTACGGAATTTAATTGGCAGTCTCCTCTTACAAAATGGCAATTTGGGGGAATAGTTATGAGGAGCTTCAAAATGGCAAGATATCTGACACCTTCATATAATTCAAATAAGTATTTATTTCAATATAATTGGTTCCCTTTCCATTATTATTTGTTTTATTTTATCCATTTAAAAATATTCTGAGGAGTCCATGGGCTTCACCATACTGCCAAAGAGTCCATTAAATATCCCTGGCTTTATCCTTTGCATGGTCAGATGACATGTGGAGCATTATGTTCAGTTCAGGAAGCCATAGTTTAAAATACACATTGAAGGCCAGCTAGGTGGCACAGTGAGAAGAGCACCGGCCCTGGAGTCAGGAGGACCTGAATTCAAATCCGGCCTCAGACACTTGACACATGTACTAACTGTGTGACCTTGGGCGAGTCACTTAACCCCAATTGCCCTGCCAAAAAGCAAAAAATAAAAAAAAAAACAATACACATTGATAAGTTGGAAAACATTCAGAGGAGGCAACCAGGATGGTGAAGCCCTTTTAGACTATGTCATATGAGGATCAGTTAAAGAAACTGGAAATGATTGATCTGGTGAAGAGAAGACTCGGTGGTGAATGGGGTGGGGAGGAAAGGGGACATGATAGTTCCTTTTCAAATATTTTGAAGGGTGCTGATATGGAAAAGGATTTCTGCTTTTGTTTGGCTCCAGATGGAAGAAGTAGGGGCAAACAGCAGAATTGCACAAAGGTAAATTTAGGCTGGATGTCAGGAGAAACAAAACAAAAACTTCCTAACAATTAGAACTGTCCAAAAGTAGAATGGTATACCTCAGGAGATAAAGGGTTGTTGCTCTTTGAAGGTCTTCAAGCATAGGCTGGATGAACACTTGTTGGGTATTGATTATAACATAGTCAGGGATTCCTTTGAGGTATAGGTTGACCAGATAGTCACCGAAATCCTTTCAAACTCTAAAATTCTGTGAGAAGGATTTACTGAAAATTTCTGAGCAAGGCTGTGATGTTATTCAATAGTAGTCAATGAAAATCAAGTCAGTCGTGGTAAGCAGGGTCAAATGTGGGTGAAGGTAAGGTTTGGAGACTAGAGTTATGGAGATTACCTAATTCATGCATGCATGCCTTCACTCATGGAAAGCCCTTCCCCTATCTAAATCTTTTCAATCTCAAGACTTACTTCACAAAACTTTGCCTGCCTATTCCAATCTTCACTGATCTCTGATTCCTTTTCAGTACTAAAGCACTTTAGCACGTATCATATAATTTGGCATTTAATTGCATGCTATATTATATTATTCACATCACCCAAGTTAAATACTTGGAGGACGGGGACCATATCTCATATTTTTTGTATATTCCCCAAAGTTTTAAAAGCCAAAGAAGTAATTTACACATGAGGGTCTATGACAGAAGTTGCTAGAAAAGACTAGACAAAAAGGGATGGATATGATACTAAAGGAAGAACTTATAGGACTTTGTAACTGGATATGAAAAGAAAAAAGAGAGACATCAAAAGTTAGTTGTTGGCCTTTTTTCTTCTTTCTTTGCACGTATGTTCTTGGCATTGACTACTATACCTCTATGCAAACGATTTCCAAAAATTAATCTCTAGCCTTGGCCTTTCTTCTGAGCGCCAATAAACATCTCTAATTGTCTATATAATATCTACACCCTAGTTTCCTAGTATCACCTTAGAATTAATATGTTCAAAACCAAGCTTATTTCCTCCCCACCTCCAACCTCCTTCTGATTCCACCCTTCTTGTCAGTGACAGCAAAATTCACCTAATTTCCCACATTCAAAATCCACTAAATATCACCTCCCTATTCCTAATATCTTTGATTCTTCCTTCTCTATCATTTCATATTTAATCAGTTATGAAATCTTGTGAATTATACCTCAATATTTCTTATATCTGTCTCCTCTTCTTGTTGCCACCACCCTAGTACAAATCCCTATTAATAGTAATCCTTTCCACTATTCCGATAGTTGTTAGCTGCCAACAATCCATCTTTGATAATTTTGCTGCCAGTCCTGTTTTCATCCTGGCTTCTAAACTGATCATATAGCACAGTAACCTCTGTGGAGAAAAGAATGTCCATTATTGCTACCACCACTATCAACATAAGTCAAACAATTATTACCTGATCTACAGTAAAAAGGCACCCTGAGAGAAACAAGAGGTAGCTTGTGCCAATCTAGTCAAATAGCTGGGTCCACCTAACCATCATCTCCTCTCAGATCTATGTGGATCCAGCCCAGGACCTTGAACCCAACAGCTCCAAGAAAAGGAGCACCTGCAAAGGATCAGCCCTATTTGGAGCCCAGATTCCATAGCTTTCATCTGAGGAAATATTTCTTGTGGAGATGCTCTTACCATCAAAGTCCCTGGCACTGTCAGTTCAGCATAGAAAGGTATCTATTTGTAATATTTGATGTGGAAATAGCATTAAAGGAACAGAAAAGATAAATCAGTAAGAGGAAGCAGAGGGCAGAGTCAGAACGGCTGAATAGAGAAGTATTTAGCAGAGCTCTCTGAAAATTCCCCTCCAAACAACTTTTAAAAAACACCTCAAATCAAATTCTGGTCAGGGTGAGACATTCTTCCAAGACAACTTGTCAGAAAAAGATTACAGAGGACTCCTGTGCTAGCACTGGATGCAGGACTAGAAGTTGTTTGACAACTCCATTAGTCACTTATGGGTCACAATTTGAGGGTGAAGAGTAACACTTTTAGTTAAGAGGGAGCAGGAGCCCTGAGGAGCAGTATTGCTCACAGTCTAAAAGGAGCAGCATGGACCCTGAGGAGAAATATTCCCAGTCCCAAGGGAACATGGACTCTGAGGAGCAGTGTTGATCGCAATCCCAAGGGATCAGGGGCCCTTCCTAGGAAAAGACTAAAGCACAGACCAGAAGAATGTCATGTCCTCACACATATCCTTAGATCTCACCACCTTAGAAGCACCAAAATCTTCCAAAATTCCAGAAAAAATTCTGAAAATAGCTGTGTGAAGGGCCTAAAGCTGGGGACACTGTCCTTCCCCCCCACCCTACTCCCCATGCCAGGAACTTTAATATAAAGTTCAAATTCAAGAAACAGGCTGAAAAAAGTAAGCAAACAAAAAATAATCTGAAAGTAAAAAGCTACTATAGTGAAAGGTGAGAGATCGGGACAATGATGTCAAAATAGGCATAGGCAAAGCCTCAAAGAATAATGTAAATTGGACACAAACCCTTGGACACAAAGAACTAAAAAATGATTTTCAAAACAAAATAAGAGCACTAGAGGAAAACTTGTAGAGGAGACTAAAAAGGGGAAAATTATAAAATGACAACAACTTGGTAAAAGAGGCACAAAAATACAGAAGAAAATAACACCTTAAAAAAGAGAATTAGTCAAATGAAATGACATACAAAATTCACTGATGAAAATGACTCCTTAAAGAAAATAATTGGCCAAATGAAGAAAATAATTCCTTAAAAATCAGAATTGAGCAAGAAGAAGCCAATGACTCCGAGACATCAGAAATAATTTTTAGAAGTTAAAAGCATGAAAAATGGAAGACAGTGTGAAACATTTCTTTGGAAAAATAACTGACCAGGAAAATAGATCCAGGAGAGATAATTTGAGAATGATCATTGGACAATCTGAAAGTCATGATCAAAAAAAAAGACTAGAAATCATTTTTCAAGAAATTATCAAGGAAAACTGCCCAGATATCCTGGAAGCAGAGGGTAAAACAGGAACTGAAGGGGACCACCTATCACAGTCTGCAGGAAATCCCAAAATGAAAACTTTCAGGAACATTATAGCCAAATTCCAGAGCTCCCAGGTCAAAGTGAAACTAGCAGCAATGATTCAATATCATGGGGCTACAATCAGGATCACAGAGTTAGCAGTTCTCATGTTAAAGGGATGAAGGGCTTACATATGATATTCTACAAGGCAAAGGAGCTAAGATTACAACCAAGAATAACTTAATCAGCAAAACTCAGTAATCGTTCAAGGGGAAAAAATACATTTATTGAAGTAGAGGACTTTCAAGCAGTCCTGATGGAAAGACCAGAGCTGAATGAAATACGTAACTTTCAAATATAAGACTAAAACAAAACATAAAGTAAACACAAAATATAAATCATAAGGGTCTTAATAAGGTTAAACTGCTTAGATTCTTATGTGGGAAGATGATGATATATGTAACTCCTAAAAACTTTATTAATATGAGGTCAATTAGAAAGAGTCTACATAGACAGAGGGTATAAGAGTGAGTCAATTACGTTGGGATAATTTTTTAAAAATGGATGGGTGAGAAAGAGGGATTCCCAGGGAGAAGGGAAAGGGAAAGGAAGAATGGGGGAAATTATCTCATATAAAAAATATGTGCGAAAGCCTTTATAGTGAAGGGTAAAATGGAATGGGGGGAGGCCAGATAACACTTGAACCTCACTTTTGTCTAAACTGATTCAAAGAGAGAAAAAATATACACACAGACACACATAACTGAGTATAAAAATCTGTCTTACTCAATAGGGAAATAGGAGGGAAAAGGGATAAGAGAAAAGAAAGGATTATAAAAGGAACGGCAGATTAGAGAAGACAGCAGCTAGAAGCAAAACATACTTTAGAGGAGGCACAGGATAAAAAGAAAGAGAAAAGGATAAACAGAAGAAAACAGGATGAAAAGAAATGCACAGTTAGTAATCACAACTATGAATATGAATGGTATGAACTCAAACATAAAATAGAAGCAGATAGTAAAATGGATTAGAAACCAGATAATGTGTTGATTATAAGTAACACAGACGTATGCAGAATTAAAATAAGGGACTAGAGTAAAATCTATTATGCTTCAGCTGAACTAAAAAAAGGCAGGGGTAGATATCATGCACTCAAACAAAGCAAAAGCAAAAACAGACCTAATTAAAAGAGATAAGCAAGGAAACTATATCAAGCTAAAAGGCACCATAGAAAATAAAGTAATATCAACACTGAACCTGTAAGAACAAAATGGCATAACATCCTGTGGAGGGAAAGCAAGCTATAAACACGTGTGGAAGGAATTCTGATTATTATAATAATCAATATGATATGTGTAATGAACATACTAATAGATTTTGTAGAATTGGCTTTTCCAGTTTGTGAGTCAGACTCACAATGCAGCTTGAACTGATCAATCAAACCTTGACAAGGCTCCCATTTACTGGCACCCTTCTGCTTCCAGACCTGGAGTGAAGCAAATTAAAGACTGTAGAACCTATTCCTGTCACAGAATTCTGGACCGATGACCCCCTAAGTAACCACCCCCAAAGACTTGAGCAGTGTTGCTCCTATGGGACTCCGGAACTGTTGTATTATCTTCCATTTGTGGGTTTGTCATGGGAAACCACTCTGGCCCTGGGAATTATAGTTTGTAATCCACCTTCCCCCCCCTCCCTTCTCACTTGCCATTTATGTATATAATCTCTGTTTTTACTTCCTCAAGGTGAAATTCTGATCAGGAGAATTTGCAAATCTGTTCCTCGTAATGAAACTAATTAATTAAAAGGCTACCTGATTATTGGCACTTTGTCTCTGGCCTACTGTTTCATCACTCTTGGGTTAGAAACTGGCTCAGTAAAATTCTGTTAACAATCCAGATTCTTAAAAAACAAGCTAAGTGAATTACAGGAGAAAAACAGACAATAAAACTATACTAGTGGGGAATCTCAACTTTCCTTTCTCAGAGCTAGATAAATATAAACATAAAATAAAGAAGAAAGAAGTCAAATAGATGAACAGAATTTTAGAAAAGTTAGGTATGACAGGCTTCTGGAGGAAACTGAATGGGAATAGAAAGGAACATACCCTTTTCTTAGTTGTACATGGTACCTTTAACAAAACTATTTGAAACAATTAACCACTTTAGCAAAGTTGCAGGACATAAAATAAACCCACATAAATCATCAGTGTTTCTATGTTACCAACAAAACACAGCAGGAAGAGAAATTCCATTTTAAATAACTGCAGACAATATAAAATATTTGGGAGTCTAGCTGCCAAGACAAATCCAGGGACTATACGAACACAATTAATAAACACTTTTCACGCAAATAAAGACAGATCTAAACAACTGGAGAAATATTAATTGCAAATAGGTAGGCTGAGACATAAGATGACAATTCTACCTAAGCTAATTTACTTATTCAATGCCATACCAATCAAACTGCCAAAGAATTATTTTATACAGCTAGAATAAATTATCTGAAAGAACAAAGATCAAGAATATCAAGGGAATCAATGAAAACAAAAATGTGAAGGAAGGCAGCCTAGTAGTGCCAGATTTCAAATTATATTACAAAGCAGTAATCATCAAAACAATCTGGTACTGTGTAGTAGCAATTTAGATTTGAAGATTTTTCCCACCCATTAATAGGCCATGTGACTTGCTTACATCACAGGAAGCCTAAGACAGGTGGGAGGAGCTTCCTGACAGGAAAAGGAAGTTATGTTATGGGAAATGGAGGGAGAGAGGGAAAGAGAGAGAGTGAGAGAAGGAGGGAAAGAGTGAGACAGAGAGAGAGAGAGAGAGAGAGAGAGAGAGAGACAGACAGAGACAGAGAGCAGTTATGGCTGCTAATGGCTTCCCTCATGATGGTTAAAACTGAACAGGCTGACTTGGCAGTACTATGAGTTTGTCTTTGGGAAGACCCCAGCAGGGAAGTCAGAGAGGTTTCGAAGCTCCATGTTGTGATATTATGTATTGAATGTTTTGGGTTCCTTACTGTTATGATGAAGTGGGCTAACTGGCTGTGGGAGCTGAACATTTGGTTATGGGATATGGTTCTCTGGTGTCTGAATAAATGGTTTACTTCTATCTTCTACGTGGAGAGTCTCATATACTTTGCAATAGAGAACTACATAGGCATTTTGACAATTATCATCTACAATGTTATTATTACCTTACTGTCATATTTGGTGACTAGGAGGATGGGATCGCAAGGAATAAGACCTCTATTTAGAGGTAGAAGGGCTTTAGATGAAGAACTGGCTGTCCCAGGATGGGAGGATGTAACTTATTGCTCCCTAGAAAGAGAATGGTCTAAAGACACTGGTCTCTGTGAAGATTGGAAGCAAAAGCTACAGAGTGGAGGACCCAGAGATCTGGAGCGATGCCTCAGAGAGGTTATTGTTGAGCTAGGAACAGCAGTGACAAGAGGGATGTCTAGAAGAGGCTGGATTTTACTCACAGCCTACTGTATTGTATGTGAAAGCAGAGACAGACTATTAAAAGACAGAAGTCAGACCCAGACAGTTACTGAAATATCTGAGAGTGCTTCTTCTATACCACAGCAAGATGGAGAAATTCAGGTTGTAGAATAGCAGGAAGCTAACAGCTTTGTTATAAATTCAGCTAGAAGGCAGAGGGAATCAAGAAGGTCAAGAGTGCACCTCAGTTCAGCTGAGGTGTAGCCTAGCAGTCAGTCTGATTACCATGGTAACAGGGGCAGAGAATCTAGACAGGAGGATACAACGTCAGAAACCTAGGCACGAGGTGATACTTTGTTGCATGATGCTTCTCACAGAAAGAGTGAGACATTGTTATCTTCTCAAAGAGTACACCCCATATAGCAGAGGAGGCAGGAAACACAAGATCAAAATACTGTGTTTAGGGAGATTTTGGAAGATTTTACACAGCAGAAAATTACATTTATCTTGAGTAGGCTTACCCAGAGAATGGGAGAATCGTTGTTATCTTGGATGGTAAGAATCAGTGATGAAGTGGCCACAGGAGTGTTTGTAGATTTTGAGGATTGTATGAGATTTATAAGTATTAGAATTCTTTTGCACAGCAAGCTAAATTTTAGGGATTATCATTAGCAAAGAAATAACCAAACAACCAATTTGTATTGGCTGCAATGGGTAATAATATGGAATACCCTGCTGATTCTATGTGGTCTACTGCAGATAGACCATGGTATTCAATTAAGAACTGTACAAGAAAGTTAAAACTGCTAGTATGTTAGGGAACACTGATGTTTATTATGAAACTCCCTGGAGAGTCTCTCAAAGGAATTTGATAGTTAAGATGGCACCCCCCACTTATAAACATGTGATTCTGACTCTGCTGATTGCAGAAGTAGGGAACCCTCTTTCAGAGGTGCTGGATAAGATTTCACAGTTAAGTGACTTAGGAGACTAGGGAAATAATGAATTTCCTCAGGAGAGAAGGGTAAAAAACCAGCAAATTCGACTTCGAGATAGAATGACAAGGAGAGAAATGTTTACTGTTCTATTGAAAGCAGGGGTAGATTTTAGAATAGATGATATTCCAATTGATGAGCTATACAAAATGTACCAAGATAAGGAGCTTAATAGCAAACATAATTGAAAAGTAAGAACTGCCCCTACAAATCCTACACATCTTACACCCTTGTATCCGAGTGAGTCACACCTCCTCGGTGACTAGGGAATAGACCAAGCCCCAGCTCAGATTAAAGAAACACACAGACGAGATTACAGACCCCATATTAATCTGACTATATGTTGGAAAAATGGATCAAATACTGTAACAAGGGCATTGATAGACACTGGGGCAGAGGCCAGTTTGACTTATGGAAACGCTGTCAAATTTAACCATGGAACTCCTATTACCATCACAGGACTAGGAGGGACTGAAATTTCAGCCAGACAAATTAAACTGATGTTGAAAATTGGACAATTGCCTAAGAAAGAATATACCATGGTCATTGTACCCATTCCTGAATACATCATTGGAATAGATATATTGAAAGGAATGACTGAATTTGCCTGAGAGGAGATATCAACTTGCCATAAGGAAGATAAGAATACAGTTTTAGTGGGATAAGTAAAGATGGACCCAATCATTTTACCTGAACCTTCTAAAGTAATTACTTTGAAGTAGTATCGCGTGCCAGGTGGGCAAGATGAAATTGCCAGTGCTATAAAGGAATATGTTGAAGCAGGAGCGTTAGTCCCTACAACCACTCAATGGAATAATCCTGTATGGCCAGTATGAAAGTCAGATGGAATGTGGAGAATGACAGTGGATTATAGACAACTGAATAAAGTGACTCCACCCTTGTATGCTGCTGTTCTAGATACTGTTATTTTAATAGAAAGGATCCAGAAATTGGCACACAGTTATTAATTTGGCCAATGCTTTCTTTATGATCCCAATAGACTCCAAACAATGGAACCAGTTTGCTTTCACATGGCAGGGTCGACAATATACTTTTACCTGATTGCCACAAGGATATCTGCACAGTCCAACTATTTGTCATAGGATTGTGGCTGAATATTTGGATGAATTGAAGTTACCTGGTGTACAGCTTACCCACTACATGGATGATGTTTTGATACAGAGAGAAAATTAAAAGAAATGGAGAAGACTTTGATACTTTTAATTGAGCATATGAAAAGCAAAGGATGGGAAATTAGCCCTGCAAAGATTCAAGGACCAGCTCAAACTGTAAAGTTCTTAGATATACAATGGAATAAAGGACTGTGAGAAATTCTCCCACAAGCTTGACAAAAGATCCAAAACTTTCCTATCCCCAACAATAAGAAGGAGGCCCAAAAGTTCATAGGACTCTTTGGATATTGGAGGCACCACATTCCACATCTTGGACAAATTTTGAAACACTTATATAAAGTTACCAAGAAAAAATATAAATTTGATTGGGGACTTGAACAGAGTAAAGCTTTTGAAGAAGCTAAAACTGCTATACAATTGGCTCTGGATTTATGGCCTACGCAAAGTGGTCCAGTGGAATTACAAGTGACTATACAAGATGACTAAGTGAACTGGAGTTTATGGCAGAAACAACGAAGCAGAAATGTACCCTTAGGATTTTGGTCAAGGAAACTACCTTCATCTGGATTACAATATACACCTTTTGAAAAGCAGTTGTTAGCTACATATTGGGCCTTGGTAGAGACTAAACAACTGACTCTGGGCCATGAAGTGATATTAAGGCCTGGAATCTCTATTATGACTTGGGTAATGAGTACCCCAGCATGTCACAGAATTGGACATGCACAAGAGGCCAGCATAATTAAATGGAAATGGTATATTCAAAAGAGATCAAAAATAGGCAAAAGTAGAGTTTCTGCTCTACATGAATCTATCGCAAGTATTGACATTGATGGAAATGAAAAAGCACCTGAATCAAGGCAACAGTTGGTACAATCCCTGGTAAAATGGAATGACAAATATGATGGATTGACTGAAGAACAGAAGAAACATCCATGGTTTACTAATGGGACAGCAAAATATTTGGACCATAAAAGACATTGAAAAGCAATAGCCTTTAACCCATATACTAAGAGAACTTTGGAAGGTACTGGGATAGGTAGAAGTAGTCAATATGATGAACTTATGGAAGTACATCAAGTTATTAAAACAGAGAAAGGAAGACAGTGTTATATATTCATTGATTCGTGGGCAGTAGCTATTGGGTTAGCTACGTGGATACCAATGTGGAAAAACCAAAATTGGGAAATTCATGGTAAATAAGTATGGGGCAAAGAACTGTGGGAAGATATATGAGACAGTCTTTGGTTACTAATTAGTTAGTTTTTCATATAGATGCTCACGTGCCCCTCACTATGCCAGAAATTGAGTACAATGCACATGCTGATCAACTAGCAAAGATTGCTACTGAACACATCGTCCCTACTTCGACACCAACTGATGATCTGGTACTAGCAAAATGGGTCCACCAAACGGCTGGCCATTTAGGGGTCCAGGCCACACACCAGTGGGCACAAGATCGAGGTATTAGTATCTCTTATTCATTATTGAAGCAAGTAACAGAGGAATGTCATATATGTCAATTGGAAAAGGAATGAACGTTCCTCGGGTAGTAACTGGAGAAATAGCAAGGGGAGAAGTTCCAGCCCAGATTTGGCAGATAGATCATATTGTACCACTACCCCAAGATAAAGGATGCAAATTTATATGTACTTGTGTTGACACTTGTTCAGGTGTACTAGTGACTTGTCCTTATAAGAATGCAACCCAGAAAAACATCTGTAAAACTCTAGATATTATAAGTCTATATTATGGAACCCCAATGCAGATTCAAAGTGGCAATGGGTCACATTTCAAAGGTAATGAGATGAAGTGATATTGTGTATTGAATAATATAGAGAGGATAAATCATATTCCATATCATGCACAAGCAACTGGTTGATAGAATGGATTGTTGAAATAACAGTTAAGAAAATTAAGTTCTAATAATTAGTGTCAACATTGCAAGGATAATTTGTTCACTGCTTTACATAATCTGAATAATAGACCATTGGGAGGAAGTACACCTCTAGCCAGAATGATGACCCCAAATCTGCAAACTGGAAAACATCAGACATGTAAGTTTCAAAATGTTGAGTACTGGACTGTGAGGGAAGATGTCCCACCACCGTATCCAGGAACACCTGGTTCAGTAGCATATGATTTGATTGTTTAGAGAACTTTTGGTTGGATAGAAAAGAGATAAGAAAAATCTCTACTGGGATATGTATGCGAATCCCTAAGTATCATTTTGGACAGTATTACCTAAACCAGGATTAGCAGCTCAAGGAATACATGTATTAGCTGGAGTAATAGACTCTAGCTATCAAGAAGAAATTATTGTGACACTTCAGAATTTGGGTGAAGAATTTTTACAGTTGTGTAAAAATGACAGAATAGTTCGATTGATTATTATTCCTTGTAAAACAATACCCATTGTGAAAACTGACCCTCCTTCCAAAATAACTATCAGAGGAAAGAAAGGGTTTGATTCTACTAAGAGAATAAAATTGGGAGCTAAAGTATGGGTAAAACAGAAGCCAGATGATGTTCCAAAGGCTACAGATATTATAGCACAAGGGAAAGACAATACTGTAACAGTAGTCTACCCAGGAGAAGATGGTTATGAAATTGTACCGTTGACTTATGTATTCTATCGTGAATGAGGCTATGATAGTCTCTTTGTTTCTTTTTGGCTATTGTCTATTAAATTTGTTTGTGAGATTTGTTTTCTGCAGGCTTATTAGTACCATCCACCTGCAGATGCCTGATAGCTTAAGCTAGATGTCACCCTCTGATGTGTTCGGATGTCACCTCTGGACCTGTCCATGACTGTGATGTGTCATCTCTGGACCTGTCCACGATTGTGATGTGTCATCCCTGGAGCTGGCGTCAATTGAGTTCCAAATGCCAGCTTGCTAAAGAACTGATCTCTCGAATAGGACTCTTTATCTTTTGGGGAAAGGGAAGCTCTATGTCCAAGTTCAGCAGGAAGATGCTTTGGAGGATGAGATCTTTGCCCCTTACCCCAAGATTTTGAGCCCCATTCATACCAGGAGGAAATGATGACACTGTTTTATATACTTATGTTATCCCTGTTATATTGTTGTGTAAAGTTCTGTTGACATCAGTTATCCCAGAATCCCCATTGCCCTACGTAATGGATAAGAAAGATCTTGGGGCTGAATGTAGTAGGAATTCAGATTTGAAGATCTTTCCCACCCATTAATAGGTCATGTGACTTGCTTATATCACAGGAAGCCTAAGATACGTGTGGTGGGGGGCGCTTCCTGACAGGAAAAGGAAGTTATGTCACAGGAAATGAGGAGAGAGAGAGAGAGAGAGCACAAGAGAGAGACAGAGTGAGAGAGAGCGAGACAGAGAGGGAGAGGGAGAGAGAGAAAGAGAGTACAGTTATGGCTGCTAGCGGCCACTCTCATGATTATTAGAACTGAACAGGCTGACGTAGCTGTACTGTGAGTTTGTTTTTGGGGAAGATCCCAGTAGGGGGTCAAAGAGGTTTTAGATTGGAGAGGCTCCATGTTGCGATATTATGTATGGAATGTTTTACTGCTCTGATAGATAAATGGCTTGTGGGATATGGTTCTCTGGTGTCTGAGTAAATGGTTTACTTCTACCTTCTATGTGGATAGCCTCATATACTTTGCGATACAAAACTACATAGATATTTTGACAATTATCATCTGCATTGTTACTATTGCCTTACTGTTACATACTGGCTAAGAAATTGAGTGGTACAATTGGGTATCTTACCCCACATGAAAGTAGGGGGAAGGGAATAAAAAAGGGGGGACGATATAAGGGAGGGCAGATGGGGGAAGAAGTAATCAAAAGCAGATACTTCTGAAAAGGGACAGGGTCAAGGGAGAAAAATGAATAAGGGGGGACAGGATAGGATGGAGAGAAACACAGTTAGTCTTTCACAACATGAGTACTGTGGAAGTGTTTTACATGATATGTGTGGCCTATGTTGAATTGCTTGCCTTCTTAGGGAGGGTGGGTGGGGAGGGAAG
>CM053625.1:141837156-141860415 GCA_028646595.1 Phalanger gymnotis | reverse complement strand
ACAGGGTCAAGGGAGAAAATTCAATAAAGGGGGATAGGTTAGGAATAAGCAAAATATAGTTAGTCTTTCACAACATGAGTATTGTGGAAGGGTTATACATAATGATACGCATGTAGCCCATGTTTAATTGCTTGACTTCTTAGGGCGGGTGGGTGGGAAGGGAAGAGGGGAGAGAATTTGGAACTCAAGGTTTTAAAAAATAGATGTTCAAAAGTAAAAAAGTTTTTTTTCATGCAACTAGAAAATAAGATGCACAGGCAATGGGGCATAGAGATTTATCTTGCCCTACAAGAAAGGAAGGGAAAGGAGGATGGGAGGGGAGGGCTGACTGGGGAACAGGCCAACCAGAGTGTACGCCATCTTGGAGTGCGGGGGGTGGAAATGGGGAGAAAATTTGTAATTCAAACTCCTGTGAAAATCAATGCTGAAAACTAAACATATTTTAAAAAAGGAAAAAAATTGAAGAAAAAAAAGAATACAAGCCATTCCCCAATTGAAAAATGGTCAAAGAATATGAAACAAGCAGTTTTTAGACAAAGAAATCAAAGCCATCTACAGGCATATGAAGAAGTGCTCTAAATCACTTTTGATTAGAGAAATGCACATTAAAACAACTCTGAAGTACCACCCCATACCCATCAGATTGGCTAATATGACAAAAAATAAAAATGATAAATGTTGGAGAGGATGTGGGAAAATTGGGACACTAATGCACTGTTGGTAGAGTTGTGTACTTGTCCAACCATTCTGAAGAGCAATCTGGAACTATGCCCAAAGGTCAACCAAACTGTACATACCCTTTGATCCAGAAATGCCACTAGTTGGTCTATATCCCAAAGAGATTATAAAAAAGGGAAAAGGATCTACATGTGCAAATATACTGTCACCGTTTCATGAAGGCAAAATATTGGAAAATGAGGGGATGCCCATCGATTGGGGAATGGCTGAACAAGCTGTGGTATATGAATATAATGTAATATTATTGTGCAATAAGAAATGATGAACAGGCGGATTTTATAAAAACCTAGAAGGACTTGTATAAACTGATGCAAAATGAAATGAGCAGATCCAGGAAAACTCTGTACACAGTATCAGCAACTCTGTGTGATGATCAACTATGAAGGACTCAGCTCTTCTCGGCAACACAATGACCCAAGACAAGTAAATAAGACTCACTAAGGAAAATGCTATCCACATTCAGATAAAGAACTAATGGACTCTGAATACAGATCCAAGTATGTATTTTACTTACTTTAGTCTTTTTTGTGTTATTTTTTTCCTTTTGATCTATTTCTTCTTTCACAACTGTGACTAATATGGAACTATGATTTACATAATAACATAAAAAAGGAAATGTGGGGTATTCCTATATATTAAAGAAAACATATTTGTCCAGGAACCAGAAACAGGAAATATGGCAGAGGGCATCTGGGCAAAGATTAATGGAGTGACAAAAAGCAGTGATTTTGTCATTGATATGCATATATACATATGTATATATATCTTATATATATGAATATGATATATATATATACATATATATATGTGTGTCTCAGATCCCTGAGACAGAAAAAAATAAGGAAAGCTGAGTTCAAAAATAGATAACAAGCCTGGAACAGGAAAGACATGATATAGTAGTAATAGGAAACTTTCCAGAAATCTGGTGAAGATCTTTCTTTGCCACAAGTAGAAAAATTAATAACTTTCTGATTTGCCTTAATGATAATTTCATCATTCAAAAAGTGGAGAAACTAATAAGATGGAATTCTAATTTGGGCTTATTTGGGGCTTAATTTGGGTTATTGGGGTGGATGATGGGAACCTCAGGAAGGGATGTGACAACCAACTTTAAGACAGACAGGAAGAAGAAAGTCAGGAAAGAGTCTGGCATAAACCCTAAATTTGATAAGAGTAGATTTCAGAAAGTTCAGACAAAAGATAGGCAAGATTCCATTCTACGGGGGACATTGTCCAAACAGGGATGGAAAACAAGAATCAAATTCTAAAAACACAAATAGAAGCAAATATAATGAAAGAAAGAAGGAAACTGTCCAAAGAAACTAAGGTGGCTGTGCAAAGAACTCACCAGCCAACTTATATTTTAAAAGGCTAGAGAGCTGGCCCTGGAGTCATGAGGACGAGGACCCGGAGTCAAATCTGGCTTCAGATGCTTAACAGCTGTGTGATCCTGAGCAAGTCACTTAACCCTATTTGCCTCAGTTCCTCACCTGTAAAATGAGCTGCAGAAGGAAATGGCAAACCACTCCAGTGTCTTTGCCAAGAAAACCCCAAATAGGATCATGAAGAGACAAATACATACACAAACATACATATACATATATGTGTATGTGTGTGTGTGTGTGTGTATATATATATATATATATCTTTTTATGTCATGGAGGTCTTTGGCAGTCTGATAAAAGCTTACAGACTCCCTTTTCCAAATATTGTTTTGTTAATGACATTCCTAATTTAAAGAGATGATTAATACCAATTAGAAGTTAGTGAAAATAAAAATGTAATTTTTCCCTGCCCAAGTTCACAGACTCCCCAAAATCCATCTTCAGACCAAAGTTAAGGATTACTGATATAAAGATGAAAGGGAACAAAAGGGAGGCTAACAAGAAAGGAACACAACACTGTATTATACAAGAATAACACCAAAAGTGGCTCAGGCTGGAAAATGTAAATACAACATAACAGGATGGTTGACTTTTGAAAAGTACAGAAAGATAGGACTACCACTCAGGGTGAACAGTGTAAAGACATATAATAACAGAGAAGGCGGGGTTACTTGATTCTTATTTTGCTTCTGTTCTCTATGCTAAAGAAAAGGTTCTTTAGACTGGAAAGGACAGAAGAAAAATGGCTAATAAATTGATATTGAAGATAATAATACTAATAACTAGCATTCATAGCACTTTAATATACATACAGCACTTTAGGTGTGTTTTTGCATTTGATCCTAATAATGCTGTGAAGTAGGTGCAGGTAAGAGTCCTTGTATTTATTTTCCTTATCTAGATAGCTAGATATACAAGGACTCTTACCTGACCTTGAAAACTTCAAGTAATTGGACCAACGTGAACCTGGGTATTGAAAGAACTGGTAGATGTGATTGCTGAACTACTGCTATATTTGGAACATAAAGAAAAAGGAAATATTATATAGGACTAGGGAATAGCAACTGTTATCCCTTAAAAAGGGAAAAGAATGTTATTTGCAAATGTAGGTCAATGAATTTGATTCCTGAGAAAAATTCTAGAATATTATGTCGATGGATAATGAACATTTAGAAAAACAAAGTAGTAATCACAACCATCATGAGTCATCAAGAATAGATCAGTCCAGACTAACCTTATTCGCTTTTTTGTCAGGGTTACTAAGCTAGTAGATTAGAGAATGCTTTACATACAGTTTGCCTAAATTTTAACAAAGTAATTGATAAAGTCTCTTAAGGTACACCTTTGGAAAAAAAAACGGAGATGTAGCCTGGAAGACAATAAACTTACATGGAAATGTTAAGGGATCACTGACTACAGAATATGTTAAATATAGAAACAATAGATTCTAAAAGATTTGCTTATGGATCTTTAAAAAAATATTTTCATTTGGGCAGCTAGATGGTGCAATGAATAGAGCACTGGCCCTGGAGTCAGGAGGACCTGAGTTCAAACCCAGCTTCAGACACTGATACACTTACTAGCTGTGTGACCTTGGGCAAGTCACTTAGCCCCAATTGCCCTGCCTTCCTCCCTCAGAAAAAAACATATTTTCATACATTCAAGTCAAAAATGAAATGTGTACAAACTTCTATACTTGAGCAAGCTGAAAAAAAAGACTTTAAACACTGATAATGTTATAATTCATAATATTTTCAAATAAGTATATAAGAAATTCAAGTAATCTTCAAAAAAAATCTAAGAGTACAATGATTTTTAGAACTACTTTGAAGAAGCAAAGTATACAAGGAAACTAAAACCTGTAGATTAATTACTCATGAGAATTACTCAATTTGAATGAAAGTTATAAAAACTGGATTAAAGATCAATATTCATTTAAAAAATTAATCACTGCCCTTGAACTACCTACTCATCAACTGTTACTTGAAACATTATAACAAGAGAACTATGAAGAACTTTAAGAAACCAAATCTGATAGGAAAGATCATACCTAGACTACACGATATTATCTCAGATTATTCCAATTCTATCCAGACAATTGCAAAACAGTCTTTAATAATAATGTTGGACAATTCATAGAGCACAATACACATTAATGAGGTAGGGGATATTTTTAGAGAAACAATCTATATTGCAAAAGTTTACACACAAACACCAGTAGCAGAGGTCTCAGCTGCTACTTGTTCTACAGCTATCTCTTCCAATTGCTGTTGATTTAGCTATATCTAGATTAATCTCATGCCTATCATCAATCAAATCTTCTCTGTTTTCTTTAGCTATTCACATGTACCAAGTCACATCATTCTTTTACTTGTTCTTTATCTTTTCAGGGGGGAAGGAGAGAAGGGTTGGATCTGTGATTCTAGAAGTGTAAGGAACTCCTACTATAGATTTTCCCTTCACTGATAGAGATCAGTAATTAGTCTATATCCTATAGTCTTAGTGAGATGTTTGGGACACTGTCCAGTTATGATGTCCACATGCATCACAGGCAAGACTTGAACCAATGTCTTCCTGACTCCAAAGACAGGACAATTATCTACCATACCATGCTGTCACATTATTTTTTGACATTTTACTAATCTACTCTTTGGAGAAAAATACAACTCAATGATAAAATTAATAAATAAGCAAGAAAAATACCTGTGATCCGCTTGTATCAAAAATGATATGCACTGATGTTTTAGGAACTGAAATTGCTTGTTTCTTGGTAAACCCCTATGACAAAAATGATTAAAAATTGGGATATATTTGCTAATTCTTCCAATTATAATGCCTATTACACAACTCTGCTAGACTGTACATGTGCAAAAAAATATGAGCACAAGATACTCTGGTGGGAGGGGAATGGAACAAGCATTTATTAGGCACCTACTATGAGCCAGGTACACAGTGAGCACTTAGCAAGAATGTTTTACAAATATTACACATTTGCTCCTCACAACAACTCTGAGAGGTATGTACTGTTATTATCCCCATTTTACAGTTGAGGAAACTGAGACAGATTAAGTTATTTGCCCAGGGTCAAAAAGCTAGTGAGTATTTGATGCTGGAATTAAATTCAGGTCTTTCTGACTCCAGACCCAGAGTTTAATAATAATAATAATGATAATGATAACAACAACAACAACAACAACAACAGTAACAATATTCAAAAATCACTAGGCACTGTGCCTTTATAATTGTTATCTCATTTGATCCTCACAATAACCTTGGGAGGTGGGTACTATATTCCCATTTAAAGATGTGGTAACTGAGTGAGAAGTTAAGTGACTTGACCAGGGTCACAGAGCTAGTAAGTGTCTGAGGCTGGATTTGAATTCACATCTTCCTGACTTTAGTCCAGTACTCCATTGACTATGTGCCACCTAACTGCCTCTGGCAACAACTATATGATGAAATCAACTGTGGCAGCTTGAAAAAAAGATAAACATTTTAAAGTACGCCTTTTGGGGGTAGCCACAACAGATACTGTAAATGTTAGTTGTAGCTGAAATCAAGGATTACTTAATACCAAAATGCAAAGTAATAAAGATAAATAGTAGGGTTTTTTAGTTATATCTATGTTCATAGAGAATAATCAATAGTGTCATTTTCAAAAATAAAGGACATGCATACATATTATATATGTGCATATATGTATATGTATATAAAATTTACCTAGTAGTGTCATTTTCAGTTTCTCACTTTTATCACTCAAGTCTAAATTGGTTGCCAAATTTTATCATTTCTACCCCTACAAGATCTCTCAAATCTGTCCCCTTTTCTCTAATAACACAGCTATCACCTTAGTTCAGGACAACATCTCTTCTCACCTAAACTTACTGTAGACTCCTAACTAATCCCCCTGCTACAAAACTCTCTCCACTCTAATCCATCTTCTACACACCTGATAAAGTGATTTCCCAAAAACAGGTCTGACCATGTTACTCATCTCTTCAATAAACTCCAGTGGCTTCCTACTGACTCTAGGAAAAAATATTTCATCTGTGCCTCATATTTTAAAATTGTGCGTATGTTTTTTTAAATGTGCTTTATTAGTATGGTAGTACAGTACATATAACAAGTACATATATAAATATATGTGTATATAACATTTTAGAGAATGTTTTCAAAATTCTTATTGACAAGGGGTCTATGATCAAAACAGTTTGGGAATCACAGATCTAATCGAAGTGTCTCACTTCATGGAAGGAGCAACTGAATCTCGGACACATTAAGTAACTCTCCCAATGTCAAATAGCTGGTTGGTAATGGTGCTAAGAATACTGTTATTTTAGAGGTTTGGGCAAATGAGTTGTTAACTCCTACCTAATATCAAAGGATAAAATGGATCATAGACTTAAGAGGCAGAAAAAACTTAGATGTTATGTGATACAAATGCCTCATTACAGATAAAAAAAAACTGAGACAGGAAAATGTCTCAAGGTTATACAGGTGTTAATGACAGGGTCAATATTCAAACAGCTCCTCTGTCTCTTCCAAATCTAGCACTCTTTCTAAAGTGCCACGTTAATTACCTTTCAGACAGTAATACTTCCAATATCATGAACTGAAACATGAAAATTAACATTTCTATATTATGTAAGTAATATGAAAAGCTGTGAGAAATAAGACAGAACTTACCCTATACTTATTTGCATCATAAATTTTTTTTGTCACATCACTGATTTCTAGCGAAGGATCGAAATACAGGAGCAGTTGATCTCCTTCTTTGTTACCAACACTGATTGTATTTTTCAGAATTAAGGTTAGTAGCTTCTTAGGACCTTTCACTATTCAAAAATAAAATACATTTATTAGTATATATTTACCTAATTACATACTTTCATCTACAGACTACACTAAATGAAATGGAATCTATTCATAATCAATGGAACAAATGAAACTGATTAAATTGAAAATATTAAGGTCAAAGTGAATCATTTTTTCTAGATGTCAACAATAAATGCTAGATAAAATTAATCTTTAATAAGGAAAAAATCAGCCGAAATTTTCTATCAAATTTTGTACCAAATATATGTGTTATATTTACAGTTTATCACACAATTTTATTTACAGATGAACTTGAAGGATTTACAGCTATTCTTTGAAAATATTTCTTATATTTCATAATTTTGAATAAAATTAACTTATTATTCTTAGTATTTTGTCATCCTTAGGCCATACTTAAAATGTAAATATTTCAACAAAATGCTTACAATAAGATGCCAAGCCAAAAATCATACCAAGGTATTTGAAGGTCATTGCCTTATATGTAATACCCAGGTCCTCACTGAAAGCACTCTACCTACTTAGGCCTAGTTTTTTTATATTTCATGTGACCCATAGTTATTAGTACAAAATTTCCATCCATAACTCCCCAAATTATAACCTAAGACCCTCCCAAACATACCTTGAAAATTAAAAAGAATTTTATCTATAATATACAATTATATACATCAACTTGATTTTTACCATTTCTGATTGATAAGGTTTAATAACATATAATAGGTATGGAAGAAAAACATATTTGCTACTATCATAAAAGGAGTGATCAAATGCTTTCATCTCTAACTAAAGCTATCTCCTGTCTGTTGCACTGTAGTTATTTCCCATTACTTGAATGTGACCTCTCATTATCTCTGCTTTTCAGAAAGTTTATCTTCCTTCAGGGTCAGCTCTGGTGCCACATTTTCCAAACTGTCTTCTCTGAACTCAAAAACTTTTAATTGTCTGTGTTTCTTCAAATTATCTTAACTGAATACTGCATGGTATAAAGAATAGAGCTCTCAAACTGGAATGATGAAACCTGAATTCGAATCCCACCTCAGACACTTAACCAGCTGTGAAATCACGAACAATTCATTTAAACTCTCAGAGACCATTTTGTGCAATGGACAGAGCCCAAGAGTGAGCTATGAATTCAAATAGCATCCGAAACATTCGCTAGTTGTATAACCACTTGCTTAATCTCTTGGTATTTCAATTTCCTCATCTGTAAAATGGAGATAACTAATAAACTAATACTTGCACTACCTATTTATCTAACAGAATTGTTTCGGGGAAAATGCTTTGTTAATTTTAGAGCACTGAAAAATGTGAGTTATGAAGATGTATTGAATCCACCCTTCACTTAAGAATGTTATCTCCCTAAAGGTGTGGACCATTTTGTTTTTTATCGTTGTATCCTCAGTTCCCGGGATATAATAAGCTATTAAAAATGTTGTTAAATTAAAATGAAAGCCAAAAAATCACTTCTATGGGGAATTAATTCCATTTCTCCTCTCCAACCTCTAGGTTGGGAGAATTAAGGCAATAATAAGTCTTTAGTCATCCTCTTATTTTACAGTCAATCAAATAACTACATAATATTTTATATATGTTTATTTTATATCACAGATTTAGGCAAATATTCTTCCCTGTGTAATCTGGCTAGTTTACTTCCGTTCTAGGCCGACATAGCCAAGAATCTATTTTGGGAGCCTACTAAAAATAACTCTATGGTTTTCTTTGGAGAATGTCACAGTTTGGTTTGGTTTTGTCTCCACTTTAGAGTTTTTCTCTTGGGAATATCAGAATTTGGCTAACAGTTTCCACTAATGGTTTCCTATGAAAACTGACCTTAACTCCCATTAAATTATTTAGCATAACAATATGTCTGCTTTAGCATATATTTTATTCAATTAGACTTTTACAATACAAAAGACTTACACCAAAACCTATAAATTGTTAAGATAACTCCTTTTCCCTCTCCAATAAGCTTCTGCTTTACCCAAAGAATGATTCAATGCTCTAGTACTTCTCTAGGTGGGATCATGTCCCTGAATGGAAAAAGGAGTTGGAATTTCTAGAGTCAAACAAACCTTCTCTCTGGCAGGTCCAACATTTTCCCTTGGTACCCACACTATCTATATGACTCATGATATCAGTATTGCTAGTTTGCTATGTTGCTCCTCTACATCCTGACTACCTATTGTACTAAACTAATCCTTCTTCTCTTCACATCTCTCCTTCTGTTATCTCTGATTCTCCATTAGTTTGTATCTCTGGACAAATCTGTATCTCCATCTGGTACTGGTTCCTAGAGGGGCTATATATGTATGGGTGAACCTCTTGAAAAGGGAGCATATCTCTGTCTACAGCCTCTCTATGAATTTCCTTTTCTAATCACTTTGTTGCCAGCTCTCCAAGTCCTATGTAGCTTCTTTTTACAGACCAAGCTCAAGGGATTATCTAGGATGAGTAAATTAGTTGTAATTTGAGTCAGTGTTTATTATAAATATTGCCTCATCCATGACTCAAGAAAGACTCAGGACAAGAGAAACATATACCTTATCAAGGAGACACAAGGGGAAAGAGGGGCCTATATGGCTCCTCCTTGGCATGACTGAACATACTTGTTATAATTATTAGCTTCTTTTATATTGTAGAGTTTTTAGAAGGCATCAAAATTGTATATTTCAATGGAACATTCAATAAAGCACTTTAAATTATAAGGAACGTTTCATGAATATTTGCTAATAACATCAGAGGTAACATTCAACTATCAAATATATTTATGTGAAAATAAAATAAAGGAATTTAGATTTATTTCCTTAGTGTGTTTGTCCTCTTCATCAATTCATGTAACTACCATTTCATTTGTTGAATAGAGAATAACAGAAAAGGAACTTAGTATAATGCAAAGTATATACTATGCATATTTTAAAATTATATAAGATGCTATGACAGATTCAAATGGGGAGATAACTTCCTCCAATGATACCCTGAGCACCAGCACCAAACTTTGCAATGAAACAGGACATAATCTCACCAAAAATGCTTAACATTTTTATAGATGTCTTGGAGAAAGTAAATAAAAAAAGTATTACTTGTTGATGGAGAGGTTCTACAGATGTTCCTGTTTGTGTATGATACTGTGTTGACTATACTGAGACCTAGAGGCCTTTTCAATAATATCCATAATCACCCAAATGAGACTGGCATATCTGCCCATACAAGAAAAACTATTATTTTGGATTAAAGATGAAAAACACATATTGCTCAGATTATGACATACAATTGGATAGGAAACTCATTTAGTTGTTGCCATGGATGAGGCAGTATTTATAATAAACACTGGCTCAAATTACATCTAATTTAGAAAGATACATATGAGGCAAGCACCACAGACAGACAAGAAGCTGGCTCAGAATTGAGAAAAGAAAAGATTGAGATGAACAGAATTTTGGAAAATATACAGTCCTTTCAATGAAGTCAAGCTCCTCACTCCAACAAAAGAAAATCTTTTAAAAACTAGTACTGTCCCAATTACATTTTATAGTTCTAAGTCATGAACAGCACCACTTTAGACAATCACAATTGTAGATTACCTCAGATTATAACTACAGGTGGCTCAAAAGGCAACTGAAAGATAAATGGTGCTACAACATATTGTCAACGATGATTACATGAGAAGTGACATAAAATACATTATCAAGAAAGTCTATGACTAGAAAAGAAGGTCAGTCACGTATGCAGAATAAGCAATGATAGACCATCTAACAGATGCATAGGTAGTTATCCACAAAATGTTAAAAGAATAAAATGACTTCAGGCACACTAGACATAACTTCTATGGATGAAAGCACATAGATAAACTGAAAAGCATCAGTGAACTCAAGTTCCCTTTTTTGAATAGAGATTACTGGAAAAAGGAAATGCTAGTATTGCACAAACATTACCTTCTACACTGTATATTTCCACTTCATCATTAGGCACATTGACAGTTTCCCACTGATGATCCTTAAATTAAAATCGACATGTAAAATTATGACTAATACTAGAATCAAGCTTACTATTAAAATAATTTTTAAAACTAAAATTCTAAAAGTTTTTTATTTTCTATCAATGTAAGGGCAAGCAAAGTGGGACTTTTTTGCTGTTTTTTCATTTGGAGTGCTTCTTGGCACTAACATAATCCAGTGCCTTTGATTGTCTGGCCTTTGTTTAAATCAAGAGTCATTGATTAGAAACAGTATATATACTCTGAGGTAAAGCTTTGCTGTGGGAGCTCATTCATTGGAAGAGTATTCATGTGATATAGTCAGATGACACTCTGGGTAGCCATTAAGGAGTCCCTTGGGCTTTGAAAACCCAGAGGTTGTGCTTCTCTTTCTAGTAACTATGTATGTATTGCTATGCTCAGACAGAAGCCTGTCTGTTGATTTGTGTTATTTTTCCTCTGTTTATAATTTCTGCTTGTAATTTCTGTTTGTATTCTCTCTGAAGTTCAGGGTGCTGACTTTTCCCCCTGACCTAATTGAATGACATATGTATGTTTGATTAAAGTTAAGACTGTTAACCCCTTAAAGTTGCTTTCCTTTAGAAATACAGATCAAAGAATCTGTGCTAGCAGCCCTCCTGTGTGCTAGTGTTATTAGTCTTACCCCCCCCACAGTAGCTGCAAGCAACGTTATTGTTAAAATAAAGTAGCCCCTCTGTGTATTTATAGTATGTACACACACACACAGACACACACACACACACACACACACAATCAAAAGAGGAAACACATTCATTTCTCTGAGAGTAACATCACTTAACCATTATGTAATCATGTAATGCCCTACCCAATTAACTTTCTCTATTACTGTACTTAAGACTCCATTATTACCTTTTAAAGTCAAAGTGGAGAAATTAAATTATAAGTAATGTAAAGGAGTTGTATCTTACTTATCTTTATATAGCCCTCAGCATTTAACAGGGAGTAGAAAAGAAAGAAGGGGGATAGGAGCAAAATTTTCCATTATAACAAAGTGAGAATGAAAACTAGTTATGAATTCATGGTGCTCTTTCTTCTTTACTACTCCTTCCTTCCCAGCCACTCTCCAACACAAATATACCCAAAATAAAGGCTCATAGTTTTGCAGCCAAGAGAAACACTGAAGGTTTAGATGTCTACAGATAAAGGTTTCCTAACTGAAAGACTGGAAGCAAAGTATGTAAGTAGAAGACCCAAGAGATGGGAGAAACTGGCTCCATCCATTTCTATATACTGTTAGTTGGCCACAATTGCCACCATCAAAATTATTATTTGGGGTGCTGTAAATCTCACTATAATCTAATGTAGGACACTTAGATGCCCAGTATACATGATTCTCTCAAAGTGGAGTCCTGTCTCATGCCCAGGTCTTTATAGGAACTGCAGTCCTGTACTGAACACCTTATTCTTCATGGCCAATTCTCCAACATCTGCTGTTCATTTACCAAAACCTCTGCTTTTGCCTACTGTTAGAACCAGGGAATCATAAAGTTAGAAGAGACCTTAGAAATCATCTGGCTGGCTAATATGGAAATATGTTTTGTATATTTAATGGAAATAACTTAATTATATAACAGGTATCATGTTGCTTGCCTTTATGGGTTGGGGAAGGGTTGGAGGGAGGGAGATAATTTAGAAATCAAAATTTAAAAAATGAATGATAGAAATCATCTCTTCTAAATGACTCATTTTACCAAAAATGATGAGGAAAATTAGTATCAGTGAGATTAAGTCACAGTGCTAGTTAGTAATAGAAGCTTGAATTCAGATCTTTTCACTCACGATCCAACATACTTTCCTCTACATTATTATCAAATACTCAAATAAAAAAAAGACAAAAGGAACAAATGGTCAGCAACTTTAAAATATATAAATGTGTGTGTATGCATGTATGTGTATATACATACACATACACACACATAGAGTTGTTCCTCCTTTGTTTCCAGAGAGGACCAATGACATCATGGGGTGATGTCTTCACCTGCACATAAACGGGATTTAAGTGAGGCAATGCTGAACACATTCAATCTTCAGAGTCATTAAAGTCCAGTGGCAGGACAAAAGTCAAGACTGGAGATATACCAAGATGAAATAGATAACCTCAGCATCTTCAATGTCTGACCAAGCTTTAAGCACTGCACAGTGCCCACTTCAGCTGCCTTCTTGGCCATTTGAAAAAATTGTTCTCATCTGCTCATACCACTGAGGAAGTCTTCACATGCTTGGATTAGACATTCCCCCTAACTCACCAATGGTTTGAGGCCTGTCAGTTACCCTTAACCTGGTTTAGCCCATCTGCTGAGACGGTTTTACCAGGCTGTAGCTGCTACACATGCTACAGCTTCTTGGAACCACAGTAAGAGTTGGGTGACAGGTGGACAGCAAAGATAGATGAGCAGCCCTGAAAAGGACTCAGTAAGTCCTCACACCAGAGGTACTAGTCCTCCACAAACACCCCAGACACTGCATACACATTCATAAACACACACACACACACACAATGAGGCTTAAGTTGAACTTACCTAACAAATGGCGCCTAGCTGGAAAACGAGACCATATAAAGAAATCTCTATTCTCAAAGTGGATATGTATGTATGTCTGTGCATATATGTTTGTATATGTGCATACGGCAGAAAAAAAGAAACTGGCTTACTTCATCATCTCCCGCAGTGTAGAAGGATATACTTTGGCTACCAAGATTAAAGTCAATCCAAAATTCATCAAGTTTTTCATCTGAAGGTATCTGTAGCTAATAAAACCAAGTAACCAAAATCACAGACAATATCCTTAAAATGACAATGACTTAAAATCACCTTTAACAGTGACAATGAAAAATGATTGCCAGACAAAATTAATGGATAAACATGTTCAAGTTGAATAGGCTTGTTCACCAAATTCAAGAATATAAAAATTAGAGGGCATACCCACTCTTTCACCTTCAAAGAGGTAAATTTAGGACAAAAAAAGCAGTGCTCTTTTTCTACTTTACACCAAAGAGATAGTGAACTCTTGGAACTCTTAGTTACACTAAGATATAGTTCAGGTTGAAAATACACATACATACACATTTTAAACATGTTTAAACATGTTTTGAACATATTTTACTTATTAGGTCCTATAATTTAATGTCATGAAATGCAAAAACGTTTTCCTACAAAATATCCTTTGGCAATATTCTATGAAAAGTAGCTACGTACATTCTAATAAACTAAACTATATAGACCATATATTGCCATAAACTAGTGGCTACCCTTAATATTTTTATAGATTTGCAGTCCACAACTATTCAGCTCCGTGTTACTTCAAAGACCTTTAACCCAAAAGAATATGTAAACCCTGAAAAATCTAACAACTTTATATTAAATGTTTAACATACCTCATATCTATCAAGAAATGCTGATAAACAAGGAAATGTAAAAACCCTGAAATAAAAAACAGATCATAATAAACAACAAATATTTTAATCTATTTAGTCTAAGCCATGAGGAGGATAAAGAAGTAGGAAAGTGGTACCAAATTGAAAGACTTTTTGGACTTCAAAGATTTATTTCTAATTTCATATGAATTTGTGCATCTATCGCCAATAATCAGAAAGGGTATAGGGATAAATTGTGTATTCCATTTTTTCCTAAAGCAAAAACTTCTGAAAAAGCAGGTTTATTTACAAAATAAATAGACATTTATGTCAGGAGACTTTTTGTCTTGCTCTGAGAATGTAGGAATTGCTTAAACAGTATTTATATTTATGCCTCCAAACACAGCAAAAACAATATTCAATTCTGAACTGTTACTAAATTGGTAGACATAGGCTATCTATCTTTGGTTTTCACTGAATGACTAGCTGAACTCCTTTTTCTAAATGATGTGTGATTAAAATGCCTTTTCATAAAATACTCTTTTTCGTTAAATGTTAATTAAAACCTTTCCTTTTACTCTGAGAAGTAACATGCAAAAAATTAGGCGGTGATAGGTCTTTTCAACTCATTAATATACTATTTATACACTACTGCAATTTCCAAAAAGTTATTTCATTATAGTATTTTAGATAGGGCACCTAGGCGGTACAATAGATAAGAGTACCAGCCCTGGAATCAGGAGGATCTGAGTTCAAATCCGGACTGAGACACTTACTAGCTATGTGACCCTGAGGAAGTCACTTAACCTCTGTTTTCCTTAATCCACTAGAGAAGAAAATGGGAAACCACCCCAATATCTCTACCAAGAAAATCCCCAAACAGGGTCACAGAGAATCATACATAACTAAAATGATTCAAAAACAAATTTTAGAAATATTTCTGTTACACAGAAAAGCTGTTAATAGTGGAAAGATCACTGGCTTGAGTAACAGGACCTTGGTTTAAATTCTAGCCCTGCTATGGGTTACCTATGTGACTTCAGGAAAATCATTTAACCTTTGTGGAGGTTTTCTCATCTCCAAAGTGAGAAGATTTGATTAGATGAACCTTATGGTCTTTCTCAGTTCTTCATCTAGGATTCTGCTCCTAGTTAGAGTGGACAGATAACCTTGGGCTCTTGAAGGATATTCTAGAAGAACAACGAGGCCTCTGGTAGACTCTACCAAGCTAAGAAGGGCTTTAAAAGCCTAAGGAAGGTCGGGGTTATATTTCCTGTCCAAGAACCAACCTAATTCATTTCGGAAAGGCCTATCACTAGGTTGGTTGTAGGATAATAAACTTTTAGCCAGATCAACTCTCAAAAGTCATAAAGTTATAGAAGCACAGCAATCTACAAACTTACATTCTCTTATCTCCAAGCATGCCATTCACATAGTTAAGAAATCTCCTGCAGTCCTAGTAAGAAACAGAATTTTAAAAATTTTAAGGGAAACTTTTGATTCATAGAAATTAATAATGAATTCATACAAAAAATGCTTTTTGTTCTTTACTTACTGTTTCGAAATCAGTGTCTTTAATCCCTTTAAATGCATTAGCAACAAATTCCATTGAAAACCACTGACATGCCAGTTCTCGTCTTTGTTTTTCAGAAGTCATTCTACATAAAGCTTCTGTGATACCTACTTGAAAGTCATAATCTATAAAACAAATTGCATTATAATATATAATTGGAAAATAACATAAGTTATGCAAATGCTACTTATTTCAATCTTCATAAAGTATAAGTTAAAAACAATCAATAAGGGGCAGCTAAATGGCACAGTGAATAGAGTACCACCCCTGGAATCAGGAGGACCTGATCCAGCCTCAGTCACTTACTAGCTGTGTTACCCTGGGTGAGTCACTTAACTTCGACTGCCTCCAAAGTTTTTTTATAAAAATAAGAAAAGCAAAATACATATTTATATTCTTAACTCCACAATAAACCAAAATGACCTTTCAACATAACAATGCATGAAAGATCAGTGATCACAGAAGTATAGGAAACTCTCAGCATGGGAACTCCCTCCATCAAGACTAATCACAACTTGCGCTCTGTCCTCAGAGTTGCTTGAAGCACATTTAGGTGACTCGAAGCAAGTTAAGTGATTTGCTTAAAGTCACATGTCTAATAAATATTACAGGCACATTTTAGACCAAGGCCTTCCTTAGTCTAATCTTAGCAATCTATACATTATTCTAGCTACCTCTCTATTTAGGAATATACACAATATCTAAAATAACTATTATCTAAACAATATATATATATAAATTACATTTGTCTTACAAAGTATTATATTAACTATTTTCAAAGGATATTAATCATTTAAAGACTACTACATGCCATAATTTTTAAAGGTGTACTGTTTTATAAGCATTGAAGTTTCTCATTTCTAAGTTAAGTTGATAATGATAAATTTGTGACCCTATGCCTCCACTAAAATACTCTCAAATACTACATAGAGCATATAAAGAGTATGTGGCCTATTAGAATACAAACTCTTGTAGGTCTCATGAAATTGCAAAGTATAGGCTAAGGACAAATTCTATTATCTTAGAACCAGCCTGGGTAAATAGCTAGAGGTTCCTCACTACCAAGCTGGCAACCAGGTGATTAATTCTTTTGGTCACAGCAACTCATTTAAATTTTCCACTAAGAAGTTACATAAAATAAATATTTCCAAAAAGCCTATTGTGTAAAGAACACTTAGATCTTACAAAACTCCTTTTCCTCAAGGTGCTTACAGTATAGTAGAGAGATAAGACACCAACACAGAAAACTCTAATTCACAGTACTATATAATAAGTCTATTACAAAATTATAGAACACAAGGGGAGGAAGTGACATTTGAATGAGCTTTAAAGAAAGGTTAGGAGTTCAACATGCTGAAAAGAGAAACGGAGGGTACTCTAAACATAGAGAAATAGTCCAAGCAAAAACAGAATCAGGAGATCAGTGTATGTTTGTGATGCAGACAGTTGCCTTGTTTGACTAGAACAGAATTCATTGAAGAGGAAAAAAAACGAAATTGGGCTGAAAATCTAGGCTATATACAGGTTATAAAAGGCATTCCAGATAAAAGGGGTGGAATTGACATTATCATCACTGATGGAGAGGAATGCCATATAAAATCATAAGTATTCTGAAGTACTTAAGTAATGATAATTTCCAGGTAAACATCATTATTTTATATTTTGAGAATTCACAAATTCTACTGAAAGATATGCAGTAATTTCAGACATGAATATTTTGAAAGGATATCCTTACCTCCAGCATCTAATATCCGTTTCCCCATATCGATCCTGTGAATTAAAACAAGTTACGTCACAATTTTTAGCATCTCAAGAACAATATCATAGGCTTTAACCTCTGTTCTTGAACATCCTAAGCATTAATAAGATAAAAGTGTTTATCCATCACTACAATTTAGAATCTCATTACAATGTTACATGTATGAACTGGCTGTGATTATGGACAATACAAAAGCAACTTTTAAAAATCATTTTCCCTAAATCTAATTTGAAACAAAATAACAGTATAAAGTCATAAACATCCCCTTTAATTAGGTTCCCCCCCCCTTTAAATTCTTTTTCTGATTCTCTAATTTAAAAATAAAATTCTTACATGAGAGAAAACATTTCTGGTTTGGAAATTATTTTCTTGGCATCTCGGGGCATGTTACCAAGCAGAGCATTCAGCTTTTTTATGGCCTAGAAAAGGAAAAAATGGCGCTCTCAAACATTAAATCTTCATATGAACAGTTTTCAAAATGCGGTTTGAGAAACCTCTTGGAGTTGTGGAGACCCTTTCAGAGAGACCATGAGGTCAAAACTATTTTCATAATAATCCTAAGACTTTATTTGCCTATTAAAATACTCTCCTCTTTTTCAACTACATGTCTCTGTGAGCCTGGATTTTCTTTGTACACTTCAACCAAAACAACGTTATTGCAAGACAGAATACAGAAACAGATTATGAGAATCCAGCCATCTCCTATTAAAGATATTTGAAAAAGAATATGTAAGATAATTTCACTCTTCTCACTATTTTTTGTTTCATTAATACAATTTTCATAAAGATATTTATGTTACCATTTTATTATTTATTATTTTAAATGAATAAATATTTTAAAATAAATATAGATATAACCCACATACACAAAAGCTATTTGGGGTCCTCAGTAATTTTTAAAGGGGTGAAGGGAGTCCTGAGACCAAAATATTTGAAAGCTGTAGCTTTACATAGTTAACAAAACGTAAATATTTGGGGAAACTTGCTAGACATATTAATACAAAGAAAAATAAAATTTAAAACTTGTAGATAAGAGTTGTCACATTAAACTTTTTAATAATCATATTCTATAATGAAAAAAGCATTAAAATACAGAAGATGTAAATACAAAAAAAAAGAGTCTTTATCCTTGAGATAATAATATTGTTTTGGAGATAAGTAAATATAATCTAACACTACTATTTATATCACAAAGTATAATACAAATACGAATACACTAATGTGTATGTATGACACACATATACATATGCATATACATACAGACTGAATACAGTATGTGTAGTATGAATATCACAGATTGAATATGTATGTATACACAGATGTTTCATATTGTGTACATACATACACAAACACACACACCCCACCCTTTAAAAAGAGGCCTATTTTTAGCATATCAAACACTAAAGCACTAGCTTCAAATTCTGCTCTTACATCCTAAATCTCAAATCTGGCTTATCTACCAGATGCGATAATCTACAACATATAATTAAGTTAACTTTCTGTATGTATATCATTATAAGACACCTGTTTCTCAACAGAAACTCAGAACTTAAGGAGAAATACATTTCCAAGATCGGCATTGCCTGTAAAGCAGTTCTTCAGCTCAGATTAAATTTGGGATTCAAAAAAAAAAAAAGCAAACCTAGTACCTTTGTTGAGTTCTCAAAGTGTATGACAGCATAACACAAATTTTGGCAGATCCTACCAACTTGGAAAGGCATCAAGAATAAGCCTGGTGACAAACTGCATATCTCTTGTCTAAAACCCAACCAATCGAGGTCCGAAGAGATTCATTACCAACAGACTAGCCAATGACTGATAAATTTATTCAGTCACAGTAACTCATAAAAACTGCGTAAAAAAACGTGCAGAGGGGTTGCAGTTTGTATCAGTAGAGGAAATGTATGTACTCAGAAATTGTGGATCCTTGAAATAAGTACAATTTTTAGCATTATAAAAAGAAAAGTGAGAAATATTTAATATTTTTAACAATATTACTCTGAAATCTTCTTTGAAATTTCATAAAGGATTTTTGTGGAAAACCTTCAAGTAAAAAAGTAAAAGAAATAACTTTACCTCCTGGTGAATACAGATATGTATTCTCATGTCGACCACAAGGGCACAGATCCTCAAAATAAAGTTTTCCAGTACTTCCATTTTACCTAGTTAAAATTTAAAATTTTACTACTTTTGAAAATTTGAAAATTAATTTTAAATTTTAATTTTAAAGCATAACAGATATATTAGATAACATATTATATATAAATTAACAAAAAAAACTAAGTGAGGAGTAGTAGAAAGAACAAAGAACTAAAAGCAAAGTGAAAAGAATTGTAGCTCTAGCTATGTGATGTCAAACAAATCATTTAACCTGAGTCTCGATTTCCTCATCTGAAAAAAGGGCTTTGAGTCTGAAAGTTACCTTCAACTTTAAAATACATTTGATTAGAAACAATGTTAATAGACCAATTTCTTTAATGACTTGGTTTTGGGAAACTTTTACTAGATCCTACCATTTTCATTGTGTCTCTCCTCTCTATCTCAGTCAAATTTCTTTTAAAATCTGTCTCTATTTACTGCCTCTTCCTCTCTAACTCACCCCTCAACCCTCTGCATTCTGGCTTCCAACTTCGTCACAACTGAAACTGCTCCCTCCAAAGTTGCCAATGATATCTTAACTGAAAGATGTAATGATGGTCTTTTCTCAGTCCTCATCTGTCTCAAACAATTTGCTACACTTGAATTGTTGACCAATCTTTCCTACTGCACATAGTATCCTTTCTTGGGTTTCCCTGATAGTAGTCTCTCCTGGTTTGTTTCCTTCCTATTTGGCCACATCTCAGCTTCCTTTGCTGGTTTATTTATGGATGTTCCTCAAGGTTCTGACTTAGGCCTTCTTCTCTTCTCCTTCTACACTTCCATTAGCCTCATCAGCTCCCATGGATTTAACTTTCATCTCTATGCAGATCTATCAGATTCATATATCCACCAGTACTCTCTTCCCTCAGCTTCACTCTTGCATCATAAAGCGTCTCTTGGGTATTCCAAACTGGATGTCCTAGAAACATACTGAACTTAACATACTGAAAACTTAATTTATCACCTCTTTTCCCAAAGGATACTGACCCCTTTAAACATCTCTTTTTCTGCTGATGGCATTACTAGGTTCCAGTTTCCTCGGTTCAAAACCTAAGCATTATAACCTAGACTCCTTACACTCCCTCATCCCACGTATTCAATCAGTTGCTAAATCTTGCTGTTTCAATTTTCGTATCTCCCAGATATGATCTGTTCTTGCCAGTCACACAGCTACCACCTTGAGATTCTCATCCTCTCTAGACCATATTATTATAATAGCCTCCTAATTTGTCTCCCTGCCTCAAGTCTCTCACCATTCCGATGTATCAAACACACTGCTAGAAAAGTAATTTTCTTTAAGGCCAGATCTAACCATGTAACTCTACTAATCAATCAATTCGAGGAGATTCCTATTGCCTCTAGGATAAACTATAAACTCCTCTGGTTAAGATTTAAAGCCTACATGTTCTGGCTACAATCTATCTTCCCTCAATGAACATTACTCACCCTCCCACACTCTGCAATCGAGACAATCTGGTTATATTTCTGTTCTTCACATACATTTTGGCCGTTGCCCAACCTGGAATATACTCCCTGTTTAATTCTACCTCAGAGTCTCTTTCTTGAAGACACAGCTCAAGTACTATTTTCTGCATAGACTTTCTTGAGATACTGCCCTGCCTTCCAAACTGCCATGTATTTAACTATTTCAGATTTATTTGTATTTATTCACTTATTTATTCTATAAATATTTATTGTTCCTTCATTAGACTGTAAACACTTAGCAAAGAATTGTTTCTTTGTACTTGTATCCCCATGCCTAGCAAAATACTGGCATATAGCAGGCAATTAATAATCCTTGCAGATTAATTAGATGAGAGCTATTAGCTGGCCCTATGTTCATCATTTCAGAACCCAGTAATCTAACATTCAAGGGCTTTGAAGAAGGATACCAATCTTGCAAAGTGGTCAGTTATTTCCTCTTCAAAATAATATAGAGAACAAAGTTCTGGTTTGGTGATTTTATACACACAGACACACACGTATACATATACACACAAATATCTACATGTGTATATATGTATGTGTATGTATATGTTGTGTACATACATATTCACATATGCATACACACATCTATAAAAACTATATATAGACTACTAAGATACTAGATAGCCACAAATCAAAAACTGCTTATTTTTCCTAGCATGTAGGTCTTATGTTTTAAAGCCTACTCGTGTACTTAAAATATTTTAAATTGTCAAGTACTAAGCATCCACCATAGCACTATTAGAAATTACTAATTCATTATAATATAACCAAAACAGTAATTATCTAAATAATATCACTTAAATCCTGATCTTTTAGCATACCTTCATTATTGATATCATGAACAGTCTGAAAGAAAAAAGTGATCAATTTGTAATTGACTACTTTATATTTAGTATTGTTCATATTACAAAATTTACGTTATAAAATGCTATTAAAACACTATAGAGAATTTGGGTAGATTGTTCAATTTTTCAACTAAAAATAAAATGAGCATTTAATTATTTTATTAGGATAGTTTATAAAACCTAGATTAAATGGCTATTCTATGTCCTATATTACTGCATTTTTAATGCACCAAGGTACAGAGTATAAAATTTGCTTTATCACAAGTCTTGTAAATTTACTTTTAAAAGGGGTTTATTTTATTTTTTTACCATTAAGACATCAAAGAAATCTTCTATCAGATTCGTCATTGCTTCATCTTTTTCATTCTTGTGACTTAAAATAATCTCTTTGGTTTTTTCAAACCAGGCCACCATGTAAAGGGGAAAAAAATTATTTTAATTTCAATTTTAAGTACCTTATGAAATAATATGTCACTTACTATATAACTAGGTAACCTACTAATAAACAATGTAAAAATCCAAAATGTAAATTTCTAGAAAGAATAATAGTATTTTAAGACAATTTACTTAAACATTTGTTTCCAAAAATAAACTGAAAATAGATTCCTAATGTTTGGATAGGCTTAAATTAAAGGTATCTGGCCAAGATGGCGGCTGGAAAGCAGGGACTAGCGTGAGCTCCCCGCCAAGTCCCTCCAAAAACCTATTAAAAAAATGGCTCTGAACCAGTTTCTAGAACTGCAGAACCCAGGAAATAGCAGAGGGAAGCAGGGCTCTAGACCAGGACAGCCTGGATAGTCTCTGGGTAAGGTCTATCCCACATGGAGCTCCTGGGAGCAGAGCAGAGCCCAGTGTGGGCGGCACGGACCAACCAGACCAGGAGCCAGGCAGAGCATGCCCTAGCGCCCTGAATCAGTGAGCTGTGGCAGTTGCCAGACTTCTCAACTCACAAACACCAAAGACAACAGAGAAGAACTGCAGAACCCACAAAATAGTGGAGGAAAGCAGGACACTAGCCCAGTACGGCCTGGATGGTCTCTGGGTAAGGTCTATCCTGCACAGAGCAGGGAGTGGTGGGGAGTGGAGCAGAGCCCAGCGTGGGCGGCACGGACCAACCAGACCAGGAGCTGGG
>CM053625.1:141761958-141836656 GCA_028646595.1 Phalanger gymnotis | reverse complement strand
TAATCAAAAACAAACACTTTCGAAAAGGGACAGGGTCAAGGGAGAAAATTTAATAAAGAGGGATTGGTTAGGAAGAAGCAAAATATAGTTAGTCTTTCACAACATGAGTATTTTGGAAGGGTTATACATAATGATACGCATGTGGCCCATGTTGAATTACTTGACTTCTTAGGGAGGAGGGTGGGTGGGAAGGAAAGAGGGGAGAGAATTTGGAACTCAAAGTTTTAAAAACAGATGTTCAAAAACAACAAAAAAGTTTTCGCATGCAACTAGAAAAAAAGATACACAGGCAATGAGGCGTAGAAATTTATCTTGCCCTACAAGAAAGAAAGGGTAAAGGGGATGGGAGGGGAGTGGGGTGACAGAAGGGAGGGCAGACTGGGGAACAGGGCAACCAGAATATATGCCATCTTGGAGTTGGGGGGAGGGTAGAAATGGTGAGAAAATTTGTAATTCAAACATGTGAAAATCAATGCTGAAAACTAAATATATTAAATAAAAAAGAAAAAAATTAACGGTATCCTTGTTCTAGGAGAAAAACTGCTTATATTTTTAATATTTAAACTTCCTACCTGTGCCAGCTTATACATAATGATAAACAAGAAGTCTTTCCAGTGACATCAGAGGTAATGAATAGATGTCAGTTAACAGCACTGCTCTCTGATATAGTACTAAAAATACTAGCTATAGCAATAATAAAAGATAAAGAAATTGTATGAAGAAAAAGCAAGGAGGAAACAAAATTATCACTTTTTGCTGATTACATGTGATGGTCTATCTAGAGAACCCTAAAGAGTCAACAAAAATTAATTGTAACAACATCATCCAAATAGCAAAATATAAAATAAATTCAAATAAATTATCAACATTTCTCTATATTACCAACAAAATCCAGCAGGAAGAAATGGAAAGAGAAATTCCATTTAAAATAAGTACAGAATACACAAAATACTCAGGAGTCTCCCTACCAAGATATGAACAATAACTATAGGAATATAACTACAAAATACCCTAGAGAAATAAAGAGGTAAATAATTGAGAAAATATCAGTTACAGGACCAAGATAATAAAAATGAAAGTATCACCTAAAATAATTTATTTATTCAGTGCCATGCCATTCAAACTACCAAAGGACTGCTTTTATAAAAAAAAAAAATAACAAAATTCATTTGGAGAAACAAGTTAAGAATCTCAAGGGAAATGATGAAAAATGTGAATGAGGGAAAAGGAAGTAGATGCAGCCCAAAGTAAACTACAGTAAATAGTCATAAAAATGATTTGGTGCTGGTCAAAATATAGAGATTGATCAATGATACAGATTAGGTACATAACATACAGAAGCAAATAAACCACATAGGCTAGTGTGCAACAAATCCATAGGCCACAGGTGATGGGGCAAAAACTCACTATTCACCAAAAACTGTAAAGCAGTGTGATAGAAATAAAGGTAACACCAACACCACATCAGATACCAACATAAGCCCCAAATGAATACATGAATAATTATATTAAAGGTCCTTTTATAAACAATTTTGGGAACAAAGGAAAAAATTCCTGTTGGATCTATAGATGAGGGAAGCATTAGATTCCAAACAAGGGATAAAGTCAGAGAAGATAAAATGGACAGTTTTTATTATATCAAATTTTTTAAAAAGTTTTTCCACAAACAAAACAAAATGCAAAACTAAGATTAAAAAAGAAACAGTTAACTGGAAAAATATCTTTTTAGCAATTTTTCTAGTAAAAGTATAATTTCTAAGACACACAAGAAGTTGCTTCAAATTTATAAGAACAAGAGCCATCTCCCACTTGATAAATGGTGAAAGGATATGAACAGGCAATTTTCCAAGGAAGAAATTCAAGCTACCAACAATCATAAGAAAAATGCTCCAAATCACTAATAAGAGAAATGCAAAATAAAGCAATTTTGAGTTTCCATCTCATACCCATCAGACTGGAAAAGCTGACAAAAATGGAAAATGACAGTTGTTGGAGGCATTGCTGGAATGTAAGCATATTAATACATCATTGGTAGAGAGATGTTAACTGGTTGAGTTATTCCGTAAAGCAGTTTGGAACTATAACCCAAATGTCATTCAACTGTGTATACCTTTTAACCCAGTGATGCCTATACCCCAAAGTGATCAAAGAGAAAGGAAAAGAACCTATATGTACAAAAATATTTCTATTTGTTTCTTTTGTGGGGGTAACGAACTGCAAACTAAGGGGGTGCCCATCAAGTGGGGAATGGTTGAACAAATTATGGCATACGAATGTAATGTCTCTACTGTATGAATTGATAAAATGGAGGGTTTCAGAGACAATGTATGAATTGATGCCATCAGATAAGGAATCATAAGAGCATTTATTCTATAACAGTATTGTAAAGACAACATTGAAAGACTTTTGAACTCTGATCAACACAATGTTCAGTCATAATTCCAGATGACAGATAATAAAGAATGCTACCCGAATCCTGTCAGAGAAGTGAGGGACTCAATAAAGAAGAATGAGACATTAGTTCTTGGATGTGGCAATGTAGGAATCCATTTTACTCGACTATGTATATTTGTTAAAGGGATTTTTTATTCTTTCTTTTTTCCCAAATGAGAGGAAGAAGAGGGTGATGGGAAAAAAAGAAAACACTTGTTAATTTAAAAACATGACTTTAAAAACTTTTAAAATATCCCTCAGTTTTAATATGTTCGTTGTAATAGATGAAGCTGGAAAGATAACAGGTTATCTTCCTTGTTCACAGAACTTGCAGAATCTTAGCACTGGAAAAGACTTTTGTTCTTGTTAAGTGTCTGACTCTCTGTAACCCTATTTGTGATTTTCTTGGCAAAGATGCTGCAGTGGTTTGCCATTTCCTTCTCCAGCTCATTGTGCAGATAAGGAACTGAGGCAGATAGAGTTAAGTGACTTGTCCAGGGTCACGCAGCTACTAAGAGTCCGAGGCCAGATTTGAACATAGAAAGATGAATCTTTCTGTTTCCAAGTACAGTGCTCTATCCACTGTGCCACCTAGTTGCCCTTCGGAAAAACCTTAGCCATCATCTATTCCGTTATAACCTAACCTCCAGCCAAATGTTACTCATTATCCTAAACCTTTCCCTCCTCCCAGTCTTTGGTTATGCTGCTTGCTCTGCAATGCACACACAATATCCATCTAGATCTAGCCAATGAAGTCCATACTTCAAGTCTTATTTTGTAACCCACATCCTCTACAAAGTCCTTCCCAGTTTACTCAACCAGTTCTACTTTTTACCTTTTGTATGGCATTTACTACCTTCTATTTTATTCTAGATTTGTGCCACTTAGAAGCTCCTTAACAGTAAGGATACTATTTATCTTTGTATGTTTCTTAGGGTCTTGCATATAGTAGAAACCTATAAATACTCAGTGGATTAAATTTAAAAGGAAATTTTTGTTTCATTTTAGGTTATTTTGGTCTTCTAACTGATTAAAAGGGAATTGTTCTGTTACAATTTCATTTTATTTTGAGTAATTTATAATATAAATAAAATGACAAAATTTTCTTAATTTTACATACATTCCCACAACCTAATATAATAGTTCCTGTTAGCCTATTTAAAATTTGTAATGGTAGGTATGTATTAAGTCCAAAACAGGCCCTTAAGATACAAAAATAAGTGAGATATGATTCTTAACATTAAGAAACTTACAAAATAGTATGCAGGATATAAAAGATGAATACAAAAATCTATAATAGGTATAAACAAGAGATACAAGGTACAGTGAGAGTTCCTAGAAAAGAAAAACCATACTCAACTTGAGATGTTAAAGATCAAAAAGAAACTGTTGTTGCCTTCAATAAGCTTATACCCTACTAGGAGTATCCAACATATAAATGGTAAATATAAAATAATTTCTGGATGGAGAGAACACTATTAAGATTATGTGGTATTATGCAAGAGATGAAGTGAGGTTTGACAGACAAGTATGATTTTAAAGGCTGGATATACACAGAGGAAAAGAGGGACCAACATTGCAGGAACTGGAAATGATATAGGAACAGGAAAGCTTAGCATCTATCTGTGGAATGGTGAGAAATTCATTCAGACTGGAACATCAAGTAGTAAAGGTAAATCATAAACTGCCAAACATGACTAGAAATGCAGGATCATAGAATGGATTAAGAGTTGAAAGGAATCTCAGAAGCTATCCAGTCCAACTCTTATCTTTTTACAGATAAGGAAACTGAGGTCCAGAGTTATTAAATAAGTTGCCCAATATCATACAGGTAGAATACATCAAGAGGGAGAATTTGAACCCACGTCTTCTGACTTCAGAACCAGTTTGTCCCCCCACCATTATTATATATTACCTCCTAGGTTGCTGCTAGATTATAAAGGAAATTAAATGTCATTCATGCTAAATAGTTTAGACTTCACTCAGTAGCTACAGAAAAGTGACATGATTAGACTGGCATATTAAGAAGATAGACTTAACTGTATAAAAACAACAAAGCCATCAGAAGACAGAATATAGGGAAAGGGTTAGAAAGTTATTATCATAATTCAGGAGATAAGTAATAAGGACCTGAACTAGGGTGGTTACAACTAATGTGCCCTACATGATTCTAATTTCAATATATACTTTACATATGCACATTAAGCCAAGTAGGTTGAAAATATTAAATTATTTCTTCTTCTATTTTCTCAAAGGCATGCAAATAGAATTGCTAATGAACACTTTTAAAAATTTTTTCAACTTAATTCAACATTTTCAGGTATATCCTATGAGCAAAGCACTGTCTTATATGCTTCTAAGAATATGTACAAAGATAAATTTAATAGAAGATAAGAATATGAAAGAGGGAAAGGAGAGATCTAGATAAAGTGCTTTAAGAACATTTGAATGAGAGACGCTTTCAGAAATGACCAGAATCAAGGAAGGAATACGGAAACGTGACATCTAAGACATGGCTTGAAGAGAGTGGAAGTTATAGGCATAGGTCAGGACAGAGGACATTCCAAGCATGGGGTACAGTACGTGCAAGTACAATGCAGCAGAAGAAAGCATTTTAAGCTTGGGAACAGCTGCATAGACAGTAATATAAAATAAGGTTGAAAAGATGGTGATAAGACCTAAGTACAAGGAATTTTTATATTTCATATATACATAATTAGAAATTGAAGGTTTTTGAGCAGAGGGACATGTTCATTTCATATGTTATAAAGAATATTTTGGTAGTTGTAGGAAGGCTACATTGGAGAGGAGATAATAATTTATATAAAACTGTGAAACATTGCTATTACAAAAAAGAGATCTAAGTTCACATAAAAATAAAAACTTCGTTAAAACATAAGAGGTAAAGAGGGACTAAAATAGGAAAATGACAGTGTGAGCAGAAAGAATGAAAGAGAAATGAGCTCTAGGTAGAGCAGAAGCAAAAGAATTTGACAACTGGCTGAATGTGGGAGATGAAGGAAAAGGAAAAAGAAGAATCAAAGATGATTCAGGTTTCAAGACTGATAATTAAAAGGACAGTAATACTATAAACAGTAACAGAGTTTTCTGGAAATTGGATAAACTAGGAAGAGAAAATCATTAATGCAGTTTTAGAAATATGGAGTCAGAGGTGCTGTGGAATGGTATGACTAAAAGATTATTGAAGATATAGGACTGGAAGTTAGGGGAGAGATCAAAGCTAGGTATCAAACTCTGAGAGTCATTTGCAAAGAGATAACTGAACCCACAGAAGCAGATAAAATTATTAATGCAAAGAATATAAAGAGGGAAAAAGGAGTGTGGGAAGAAACCCAAACTCAGGATATTGATGAGAATAAAAAATAACGAAAGCTAATGAATAGAAACTGTCCGACAAGCAGAAAAGATCAGGGCCGCAGAAGCACTCTGCATTTGCTGCTATGCCTGGTCTCAACTCCATGGAACAAGATGTTCCCTGTTCTATCTCCAACCCTGCTTTCCTGCCGTCTTTTACATTCTGTCCCCACAGGCTAGATTATAAGCTCCTTGAGGGCAGGGATAGTCTTTCTTTTCATTAATTGTATCTCCCCAGAGCTCAGCACAACGCCTGCCTGGCACATAGTAGGTGTTTAATAAATGTTTATTGGGTTGACTGGATTGGAATGAAGGGGAGAAATGGATAATGAATGGATAATTTCTAGAAGAAATGGATAATGAATACTAGAACTGAATACCCCCTCTAGCTCCAGGGCTCTAGTGCTGCCTTTCCAATTGTTGGATGGATAGCTCCACTGAGTTACTTCAAAGCTATCTCAAATTCGACACGTCTGAAATTCATTTTCTTTCCTCCCCTGACAAACCCTCAAACCCATCTTTCTTCCTGAAGTCCCTCTTTCTCTAATCATCAATCTCAATTAGAATTGAATGTTCATTCTCCCTAACCTCCCATATCCAATCAATTGTCAAGTCCTGTTGGTTTTACCTCCACAATATCTTCCACTCACATGACCAAATTTAATGTCATGCTAAGTAGTTTAGACTTCACTCGGTAGGCTATAGCAAAATGACATGATTAGACTGGCATATTAAGAAGACAGACCTAACTGTATAAAAAATAATGAAGCCATAAGAAGACAGGAGATAGTGAAAGGGTGAGAAAGTTATTGCCATAGTTCAGGAGAGAAGTAATGACGACCTGAACTAGGGTAGTCACAACTACGTACCCTGCATGATTCTAATTTCAATAAAAAAGTAAGAAAGGGGTGGAACCAAGATGGTGGAGTAAGAGCAGCACCTATAAAAACTGACTAAACAAATTCTAGAGCTACAGAACCCATAGAGTGAAACAAGACTCCAGCCCAAGACAGCCTGGATGGTTGCTGGGAAGGATCTATCACATCATGCTGGGAGCGGAGTGCAGCCCAGCATGGCCAAACTGTCACAGACCAGGCAGGAGCAGACCCGGTGGAGCAGGCCTCAGGGCACTGAATCACTGAGCTGTGGCAGTTTCCAGACTTCTCAACCCATAAATGCCAAAGAAACTTAGCAGGTCAGTGGGAAAACTCTGTTGGACCTCGGTGAGAGAAGGTCATGATCTGGCCCCAGCCCCAGGGCAGCAGAGGTAGCAGCAGCAGCAGCGCTTGCTTTAGGAGCTCCAGGCCCACAGATGGTGGAGGAAATCAAGCAGCTGATCAGATCTAGAGTGCAGGGATCTCTTTGCTGGCGCTGAAGCGTGATTCTCTTGTTTTGACCTGCTTGGATCTGGGTCACAGTCCTGCGTGGCAGTCCTGGAGAGAGGAGGAGCACTGGTGTGGCAGAGCTTGTGGTGGCTGTGAAGAGGGAGTCCTCCTAGCAGTTCCAAGATAGAAAAGAGTCCTTGAGGTCACTCACAGACTAGAGCACAGGCCACTAGAGGAGTAAACACCTCTCCTTGGATGATACAACCCCAGAAGAACTGAAAATTTACAGGTGCCTACAAGTAGCTTGGAAAACAAAAGCACAAAACCGCTAAAGCTTGGGACAGAGCACTCTCCACTCTGGAAATGGAGTCATACCTTGACAAAGAACTCAAAAATCAAGTAACTGGCTGGGAAAATGAGCAGACAGCATAAAAAAACTCAGACTATAGAATCTTACTTTGGTGACAAAGAAGATCAAAACATACAGCCAGAAGAAGACAATGAAGTCAAAGATCCTACATCAAAAGCCTCAAAGAAACATATGAATTGGTCACAGGCCATGGAAGAGTTCAAAAACAATTTTGAAAATCAAGTACAAGAAGTAGAGGAAAAATTGGGAAAAGAAATGAGAAGGACACAAGAAAATAATGAAAAACAAATAAGGAGACACAAAAAAAAATACAGAAGAAAATAACACCTTAAAAAATAGACTAACCCAAATGGCAAAAGAGCTCCAAAAAGCCAATGAGGAGAAGAATGCCTTATAAAACAAAATTAGCCAAATCGAAAAGGAGGTCCAAAGCTCACTGAAGAAACTCATTCCTAAAAAATTAGAATGGAGCAAATGGAAGCAAAAGACTCCATGAGAAATCAAGAAATTATAAAACAGAACCAAAAGAATGAAAAAATAGGAGACAAAGTGAAATATCTCAATGGAAAAACCACTGACCTGGAAAACAGATCCAGGAGAGATAATTAAAAAATTATTGGACTACCTGAAAGCCATGATCAAAAGAAGAGCATAGGCATCATCTTTCAAGAAATTATTGAAGAAAACTGCTCTGATATTCTAGAACCAGAGGGTAAAATAGAAATTAGAAGAACCCACCAATCGCCTCTTGAAAAAGATCCCCAAAAGAAAACTCCTAAGAATATTGTAGCCAAATTCCAGAATTCCCAGGTCAAAGAGAAAATATTGTAAGCCACTAGAAAGAAAAAATTCTAGTATTGTATAAACACAATCAAGATAACACAAGATCTAGCAACTTCTACATTAAGGGATCAAAGGGCTTGGAATATCATATTCCAGAGGTCAAAGAATCACATACCCAGCAAAACTGAGTATAATACTTCAAGGGAAAAAATGGATTTTCAATGAAATAGAGGACTTTCAAGCATTCTTGATGAAAAAGAAGAGCTGAATAGAAAATTTGACTTTCAAATATGAGAAGCATGAAAAGGTAAACAGGAAAGAGAAATCATAAGGGACTTATTAAAGCTGAACTGTTTACATTCCCACATGGAAAGATGGTATTTGTAACTCATGAGAACTTTCTCAGTATTAGGGTAGTTGAAGGGAATATACATATATATAGACAGAGAGCACAGGGTAAGTTGAATATGAAGGGATGATATCTAAAAAATAAAATTAAGGGGTGAGAGGAATGTACTGGGAAGAGGAAGGGAGAGTTAGAATGGGGTAAATTATCTCACATGAAAAAGGCGAGAAAAAGCTGTTATAATAGAAGGGAAGAGGGGGAAAGTGAAAGGAAATGAGTGAACCTTACTCTCATCAGATGTGCTTTAAGGAGGGAATAACACATACACTCAATAGGGTATCTTACCCTACAAGAAAATAGGGGGGAAGAGGATAAAGGTGGGGGGAATGATAGAAGGGATGACAGATTGGGGGAGGGGTAGTCAGAAGCAAATATTTTTGAAAAGGGACAGGGTCAAAGGAGAAAAGTGAATAAATGAGGGAGGGGATAGGATGGAGGGATATATAGTTATTGTCTTTCACAACATGACTATTATGGAAGTGTTTTGCATAACAATACATGTATAACCTATATTGAATTGCTTGCCTTCTCAAGGAGGCTGGGTGGGGAGGGAAGAAGTGAGAGAATTCGGAACTCAAAGTTCTAAAAACAAATGTTAAAAACTGTTTTCACTGCAACTGAGAAATAAGGTACACAGGCGATGGGGTACAGAAATCTATCTTGCCCTACAAGAAAGTTAAGGGGAAAGAGGATAAAGGGCAGAGGAGGGAGTGGGGTGATAGAAGAGAGGGCAAACTGGGGAAAGGGACAATCAGAATATATGGCATCTTGGGGTGGGGAGGAGGGGAGAGATGGGGAGAAAATTTGTAACTCCAAATCTTGTGGATATGAACGTTGAAAACTAAAAATAAATAATCTTTTAAAAAAGGAAAGAAAAAGAAAGGTCAAGGAAAATGGGAACTGAGAAAAGAACATGAGATTTAGCAATTACCAAGACATTGTTAACATTTAAGAGAATACTATCAATAGAACAGGGAGGTTGGAAGCCAGATCTCAAGGAACTGAGGAAACAGAAGCAGCAAACACAAAAAAATAATGTAATAGCTTTAGCATTTGCAAAGCACTTACAATCACGTGTGGTAGACTATATATCTGGTATCTCACTCCTCTATGTGCATATATGATTTTTGTATATCTCATTTAATCCTCATAACAACCCAGTGAGGTAGATACTATTATTCCCATTTTACAGATGGGGAAACTGAGGTTGAGAGAGGGAAAGAGAGAAAGTGACTTGCCCAAGGTCATACACGTGATAGGTGTTTGGGCCAACATTCAAGTCTTCCTGATTTCCAGTCCAGAACTCTATGCACTATACCAATCTGCCTGTGACAAATCCTCTTTTCTTAGAATTTAGCAATGAAATAGAGGGCATACATAAGATGTTGCTAGAAGGAATGTTAGCATTTAGGGGAGGTATTTTAGGGGTAAAGATGATAGGTACATGTTTTAAGGTAAGGAGAAATTACCTATAATTTGGATGTGCTTCAACAGAGATACAATTTTCTTAAAAATTGTTGTTAAATTGGACTGTTCTTAACACTTTACCTTCTAACACATATTTTGTTTATAATATACTTATCTTTTTTACTAGCCCTTGTTTTATCATTACTAGAAGTCCAGCTTCCCCAAATATGCTGATATTTTTTCCATATTTTCCAAGAGAATTTAAAATAGTTGAAGTATTCTGGATATCTTTTTTGTTAAGTTCCTGAAACAAAACAGAAAATATCTTTTATATATACAAAAAGATATTCAATGAAATAAGTCAAATAATTTTTCATTGTACAAAATTAATTCCAGTCAAGATACAGAAACAAAAACAAGTATTTATTATCCACTTACTAAAAGAGACTATGTTGGACTCTAGAATAGCATGACAAAAAACAGCTCCTGTCCTCAAGCTGCTTATAGTCTACTGGGGGCAAAACTATACATACATAAAGAAATACAAAATATAGAAAAGAAATATAAAGTAATTTTGGTGATAATAGTAACAAATGAGAGTTGTCAGCAAAATCTTTGTGTAAAAAGATGGTTGAACCTAAGCTGAATCTGAAGAGAAGTATCAATTCTAAAAGGTGGGGAGAGCATTTTAGGCATGGGGGAATAGCTTCAGAGGTGGGAGACATCATGCATGGAGATAGGAAAGCATGTTGGATTAGATGCAACACGATATGTGTAGGGAACAATGTGAAATTTTAAAAGACAAGTTAGAGTTAGATTTTGAAAGATTTTAATGTGAGATAGGAGTTCATGTTTAACCACAGAGGTAATAGAAAGCAACATGGACAACCTGACAGATGAATGGAGGATGGACTGGAGAAGGGAAGCTGCAAGTCAAGAGTCTAATTGAGAACGTACTGCAATGGTTGAGGCAAGAATTTAAAGGGCCTAAACTAAGATTTTGGTCATGTGAGTGGAAGATATTATGGAGGAAGAACCACCAAGTTAAGCAAATATTTCCAAACTTTTTAAATCACTTTGGTCAAAAAACAAAGCATTTTAAATTTGTTTTAAAATAGCTATTTTTAAGCAAACACTTTGATTCTTATAATGGCAATTTTCTTTCTGGCAGGAACATTTAAACAAAATAGTCACTTGTTAATAGTGGTGTGACATCCAGTCTTTTTTTTTTAGAACTGAAATTTTACCTTGCACATAAGGTTGTCTAACTTGTTGAAAAACTGTTTGCTGCATGTAAGTGTGATATCTTCATTATTTTCCAAATGCAGAAGCTGTTCTAAAGGTTTGAAGTCATTTTTTCTTAAAGCTTCATCTATGCATTTTTCCAACTGCTAAAGAAATAAATTAGTGCTATGACATGGTTAAATTACAAATCAAAGCCAAATCAATTATCCTTTATACCCAAAGTTTAACAAACATTTTTCTATGAAAATTTCAGAAGAATGTATAAATATTATCATTGGTTCTAATAAGGATAACAATAACCTAGTCATATTTACGTACTATTTTAAGATTTATGATGTTGAGTATTAAAGACAGATAAAGATAATAAATCATTTTGCCAGTAATAAAACTTCATGGAGGAGGGAAGAAAGATTTGTTAGTCCTGACTTAAGTTGCTTTTTTTTCTCTTCAAGTTGCTAAGCTAACTTTATATTTAAACTAATCAATTTAAGGAAAAAGTAAAAATAAAAATCTGGTTTTGGAGAATGAAGTGATATTAGTTAAGCCTATTAAATTATTAATTAAACCGATCAAAACCATGGCCATAGAAAAATTTTGGTTGTTTTGATTTCATCAAGGTTTACTGGCCATCTACATTATCTGCATAAGGTTTTAGATACTAAATGAAGGAAAAGTCATCACCAGTCAGGAAGCATCACTAAGCAAACCTATTAACAGATTTGCCTGTAACACTAATCATATGTAAAATTTACAAAAAAAATCCATTATAAGCAATTAGAACTTTACAAAGTACAAACTAATTACAACTGTTGCTGTATTAAAAAACTGCATCTAGCACTTAAAAACAAAAAACACCAAAACCAAAACAGAAAAATATAATACATATTAACTACAACCATATTAAAGAGGAAAGGTGAATGGCAAAGAGTGAAAGAATACTGATGGGAATTTAAGTGGAAGAACTGAAAACCTGTTGGGATACTTTATGTTTTAAAATTAATTTTAATGTAACCTAGTTGCTATGCAATGTTAGGTCGTGGTATTAATGTTCCACGCTATGTTTTTTTTAAAATTCATTAAAACAATCTTTAGCTATGATTAATTGAAAAAAATTCAGTAAGTTCAAATATATGGAAATTATTTTGTTTGAAAAAACCTGATCTACAAGAATTCATATTTGTAGTAACAATCAGGGAGTGATTTTTTGCAGTTTAAAAGGCACTATTACAGAGTCACTTCTAAATGGGAAGTTATAAATTGATTTAATATAATTTTCAAGAACATCACATAAAGTAAAGTACTTGAAAATGACATATTTAAACATATTAAGACATTTAACCCTTTGTAGTAATTTATACATCTCTGTCTTTATTAGGATATAACCATATAAAAACATAAACCTTCCCTAATTATAGTTTTAACATTAAGCATAACATAATCTCACTGTATCCCATAACAACATACCTGAAGTTCTGGTCTTATTGGCATTTTGGCAACTTCAATTAACTAAACTGTATAAAAATATTTGAAAGAAAATATAAATACAACTATTTTCATAATTCTACTCCAAATGATTATAGTCTATGTAACATTTTAGAATTTGGTAGACACTTCTGAATGGTTCATACCAAATCAAAAACTATCTTGCTTTCCTTTAAAATTGTGTCAGTTTCAGTTTTATTTTTACTAAACAAATCACTCATATTTATTTGGACCAAGTAATGTAAGAATTTTAGAAATGAAAGGATCCTTGGAGATTATTTTGACTCCCTCATTTTATATGTTCGAAAACTGAGGCCAGAGAAGTAAAGTGAATTGTAAAATGTCACATAGCCATCTTAACTAAAATCAGTTTCCTGACTCCTACTGCTCTACCATTTCCACTACTATGTTTTATTCCTTCTTTGAAATATAAGGATCCTACCTTGGAGGCAAGAACCAAAAATAAGATTTATTTACCTCCTCTGTCCAAACTAAATATAAAAAAAATATGAAACTGAATTAGTAATAAACATATAGAAAAATCAGTAGACAAAATGAGAAAGTTAAACCTTTAGGCATATGGAAATGGAAGGGGGGGATTTTTTTTCAAGCAAATTAACCAAAAAAGGGGAGCAGCTGAGAGCTCCTGGTACCAAACTAAGTGTTAGAGGCTACTCATCAAAAATTCTCAATTTTAAACAAGAAATTAAGCAGGAGAGAAGATGTAATACAATAACTGTAATTTTTCAGTCATTACTACTTTTGAAGATAAAATCAGGCCTAAGAAAAGGTTATTTGTTGAGGGGGACAACAAATTTCCCGTCAAATGCTGCCATGTGAGAGTCTTATAATTTCTAGTCAATTGATTGATTAGCTTTGTCATTATTTGACAAAATTCTTTGTTTTTTCTTGGTTTAGGCATCCACCTCCTCTGAGGAGGATAAAACTAAGCTGTCATTGTTAGGAAAACGGGACCTTGGATTTTGCGTCAAAAGACATGGGCTTGAATCCTGCCATCCCTACTTAGTACCTGTGTGACCACGGGCAAGTCACTGTCACCTCTCTAGGCCTCAGTTTCCTCATCTGTAAAACGAGGAAGGTTGATCAGGGTGTTTTGGCTCCTTCTATGATCCTAAGATTCTCCTCCAGAAACGGGACCGAAAACGCAGTTATTCCGAAGATCCCCTCACCGTTAATCACCTCAAGATGGCATGGTAGGCCCTCGCCTGACCTCATCCCGCCCTCCACATTTGGCTTAGGGAGCCTTAATAGAAGGCACCGGCTTCTCCCAACGGGGCCCAAACATGATCCATCTAACTTGGGTTTTAAAGTGCCACCAGGGAGACTGACGCTGCCCCAGAAGGGGCCCTGCTGCCCCCTCGGCCCAGAGGAGCGACCGGCGCCTCCGGCCCCGAACATCTCCGGAGACGAGCTGCGGCGCGGGGAAGGAAAGGCCCCCACCACGGAGGCATGCATCAACCTCGATAATGAAGGCGCCGGTGTTGAAGTGGCCCACCCCAGGTAATGGAGCCCCCTAGGACCCCGGGCCCGCCCCCTGACCCCCACCCCTTGCCCCCCGCCCCCAGGCCCGGAGCCGGTCCGCCACCGCCCTCCTCCTCCCCGGAGTGGGGGCGGGGGGGGGGGGGGCGGGAGACGGTGGGTAGGCCGTTAGCTTGACCTCAGCAGTTGGGGAAGCCGGCCTCCGCCTCTGGTACCAAAGATGAGATTTTCGGCCTCCCCCTTGACCCCACGCCCCTGGTAGTTGGTGGGGAGGTGGAAAGCCGACCCGCTGACCCGCCGTGGCCTAGACGCGTCGTCCCATCCCCGGGAGAAACGTGTTTGAGGCCTCCGGAGCTATTACCAGCTCTCCTCTCCCACGCTACCTCAGGCAGCTGCTTAGCTCCCGAAAAAAAGGCGCGAAACGCCTCTTCCAATCACCTTCGCCCTTGCCGCGGCTCCTCCCGCCTCTCTCCCAGTCCTGAGGTCCCCCGCCCCCTCCCCGGACCCGCGGGTGGGGCAGGAGGGAAGCCTCCCCCGGCTGGGGGATGGGGAGAGCCCCGGAGTCGAGGGCGGCTCCACTGCCATCCCTCCACCCACCCTCTCCCGGGTGGGTAGCTCTCCCGGCCCTCCCCGCCCCGCGATCCAAGTCCCCGCGCCCACGCACGCCTCACTACCCACCGAGCTTCCAGCCCCCCCCACCCTCCCAGGCACCCAGAGCGTGCCCCCGGGGGCTGCGGCTTCGCCCGCCAGCCTTGTCTAGAATCCGTCGTGCTAGACCTCTGGGCCGCCTCCGAGCGGCGTCTGCGGCAGCCACCTGCCCAACTGGCCTGGCTCGAAGCCCCAGGAGAGCTTCTAGGCCGTTCCAATCAGGCCCCGGCCCCTTAGTCTCTGTGGGAGCCAGGGCAGGCAGGCGTCTAGCTTCCACCTCATGGACATAAAGAGGAGGCAATGACTGACCCTATCTGGCCCTGATCTGTCGCGATTCTGTGCAAATTCAACCGAGCCAGCCAATTTCTAAGGCTTTCCCTTAGATGCCACCAAAGTAAATGCGACATCCAGAATATGTCAGACCAAACCACATGGAAACAAAGGATGATCCAAGGAGCCACCGGATAATCAGTTAATTCTAAACCTCCCTCCAGATAATCCCATACAACGTGACACAGATGCCTCTGATAAGCGATCCGTATCACTAGAGTAAGGGGCATTTCATCCTTAGAGAACTTACCTTCGCCCCTTGCCTTCTTATCCTCTGCTGTTCTAGTCCATGCCCTTCCACAAGTCCTTCTTACAACATGCTCTACCCCTCAATGCTGGAGGCCTTTCCAGTTCTTTCACAGATGCCAGTAGAAAACGGTGACATTTTCTAATAAAGCAACAAAATCGTGATTAGTCTGTAGTTGAAAAGTTCTAGTTGTTCAGACTATACCTGTTAATGCCAAGGTTGGCAAATTTCTTCCATGTAAATTTTACATGTGATTAATGTCAAATCTGTTAGTATGTTTGCTGAGAGATGCTTCCTTGCTGGTGATGCTTTTTTCTTCCTTTAATATTTAAAACCTTATGAGGTTAATATAGATGGCCAGTCAACATTGATGAAATTAGAACAATTTGAAGTTTTCCTGTGGTCATAGTTACGGTTTTAATTGGATTAAATAATATCATTTCTGTCAATCCCTAGCTGTTATGCCTAGAGAGTTTATAGGCTGTTATCCCTAGCTTATTTAAATGACCTTTGATTTATTTAAATGAATTTTGATATATTTTCATTTTATATCACCTCCTCCCACTATATTTTTCCACCCACCACTTCCAGGTCATCATCCCTTAGGAATAAGATAAATAATAATATAACTATTGTTTATAAACATAAATATAAATAACATAATAAGCAAAACTAACCAACATATTGAAAAAACTGTAAAAAAAAAAAAAAACTCTGCAGTTATATGCAGTGTTCCATATCCACAGACCACACTCCGCCCTTAGAAAAAACAGGAAGAGGTGTCTTCTCATATCTCTTCCTTAAGGCCAACTTGGTCAACGTATTTTTGCTGTATTCTGTGCCAATTGCATTGTTGCGATTTCCATTTCTATTATAATCACTGTGTAGGTTTCCTGATTGATTCTGCTTATTTCCTTTTGTATCATTTCATCATGTCTTCCCATGCTTCTCTCTATTCATTAGTCATCACTTCTTCCAGGATAGTAATATCCATTACATGAATGTATCGCAGTTTGTTTAGCCATTTCCTACTGTGAGCATTTCCTCTTGTTTCCAGTGCATTGCTATTGTTCCCCACCCCCAAAAAAGGAAAAAAAAATGCTGCTGTAAATGTTTTGGTGTAATATAGGCTTTATTTTTGTCATTAATCTTACAATGGAATCTGGGCCAAAGGGTATAGCCATTTTTAGTCATTTTCCTTGAATAATTAAAAATTGCTTCCCAAAATATTTAGATCAATCACAGTTCTTCCAATGAGACATTAATATGGCCACCTGAAACATCTTTTAGCCAGTTAAGTCATAGTAACATGTTACAGATTATTTCTCCCTAATCTTTTCATTTTTCCCCTAGTTGTCTGGTACTGTGAATATCAGTCATGTCACATGTCTTACCACCACCATATAGAATCACCGAGAGAATAGTGACATTAAAAATGATGGCTTTCTATGAGGCCAAGGTTTGTGATAACAAAAAGTACTGTGCAGATTTCTAAATGACAACACTACTCTCCTTTTCAACTTTGGGCCCAGCTCAACCATCTGCAGCATCTAAAATTTATATGCTAACTTGATATTTATAACCTGGGTAATTGTTCATCCATTTGGTTTTTCCACTATATATATAGCTTGGCTAAACTCTTGAGAGACAATGTCTTACTGAAAAGGCCCTCCAGTGTTTAGGGCCATGAAATAATCGACATAGTAATCAATGCAGGAGCACCCCAAGAACCTCACCTATCTTAAAGGGGAAAATATTAAAGAGCCAATAGATGTCACTACTGCCTAAGAGGTTTGCTATCTTGACTATAAGACCTACAGTAAGGTTCAGAGGCTTTAGAAAGTTGCTTTTCTTTAACTTTAATCCATTAAAACCCAGCACTCCTCAAATATAAAGTTGAATTGTTACAATTTGTTGGAGGGGATAATAAACTGTGTAATAGGGAAAAATAATTACTGCTACTTACTACTTGTGTGAAGTTGGCCAAGACACTTTATTTGGGCCTGTTTCCTAGGCTGCAAAATTCCATGCTTCAGAAAAAGCTTTACACTTCTAGAGAAATAGATGTATGGATGAGACCTCAAAGAAAGGCTAAACTTGCCTTTAAAAAGCAGTTCCCTTCTTAACAAGGGTTTTTAATCTTAAGTCTATTAACTTTCAAAAAAAATATTTTGATAACTGTATTTTAATGTGATTGATTTCTTTTGTATTTTGTTTTATGCATTTAAAAACATTATTCTGAAAGTCCATAGAGTTTGACCAGCCTGCCAAAGGAGTTCCTAATGCCAAAAAAAAAAAAAGACTATGAGCACCTGCTTTAAATAGAATCCTCTTACCCACTCCTGCCCTTCATTACCACAAAGAAATCCCATTCAGCTTTTAAAGTCTGGCTCAAATACCACCTCCTTCATAATGCTTCCCCTGAGACCCTAGCAGATAACTTTCCTCACATACCACCTGTCTTTTTGAATGCATACATAGTAGTTATTTATATACAGGGTGTCTCCTTTAGTTTTAAGCTTTCACAAAACTACATTAAAAGGGATACCCTCTATTTACTCCATCCCCAACAATACTATACATTTCAAGTGAATTATTTCTTAGTTCTTTGCACAGTGCTCTTAAACAGAACTTAATACATTTTTACAAACTGAATCTTTGAACTGAATTTCTTTTTAATAAGGAATTACTTAAAAGGGCAAGTTGTGCTTTTAAAAGTACTTGGTAGTCCTCTAACTTAGGGAAAGTAGGCAGTGTTTAGGACAAAGAACTAGTTTTGAAAGCCTGAAGCTGAGTAGTATAGGTATTTATTTCACAATAGTTGATAAATAAGTCTGAAAACAAACTCAATTTATCTTAACCTAAATTTACCTAGAATCTGTAAACTTTTTTGCCTTTTTAAATAATGACTGGCCAAAAGAAATGCGTGAGCTCAATTCTTCCTATCTAGCACGCTATTTGGGGCCAGGGAGTTTTTGTTGTGATGGATTGGTTATTGTAGAAAATGAATTGTAACTAGATTTACTGTCACCATAGATTACCCACTGAGACATGAAAACAGTGTTTGTTTTTTCCACAATGTAGAATTGGAGATGTAGTATGAGGTAGTAGAAAGAGAATCTGACTTAGAGGTAGTCAAGAGACATGAATGGAGTCTAGTCTTTTTCTGCCAATGACTAGCAAGATGCCCTAGGGAAAGTCACTTTACATTTCTAGAATGCAGTGAAAATGAAGGAATTGGATAGATCATTAAAGTCTCTTATAAGTTTAAAATTCCATGTTCCTGTAATTTATACATGGGTTATAATAATTTTTGATGAATCCATTCAATTAGTATTTCACTTTAATCATCAGACTAAGATCTCAAATATTTCAGTAAACACGAAACTTTCATATACACACCAAAAGTGCTAATAATGAATTTTTTAATAAAAAACCTCAAACTATTTCAGATTTTTTTAAAGTCATTCATTATCATTTCAAAAGGTATAACCAATAGCTACTCGATGAAAATCTGAGTCAAGACCATAACCCAGCACTGGAGTGCTTTACTCTCTCTACCAGACCAATTTCTTAATGACTTAAGTAATGATACTGTATTTCCCCCAATACTTATTCTAGTTCTAAACTTTAAAAAAACAATTTTAAATGAAACATTTATGATTATTTCCCTGGGGAACTAATTATAAATAATGTACATATCAAAACAATTTCTTAGAAAAAAGTCTGGACCATTGACACCTACATATTGGAAATGCCAAGAGAATTTCATTTTAATACATTATAAAATTTCCTGGGCCACTTTATACTAAACGTTATGCATATGAAAGTAACTTAATTAACTATTAGAATTTAAATGCATTTTCATTTCCACTAAATTTGAAGGATGTGCTTAATGAATTTTGAGATAATGAAACACTAATTTCAAAATTAATTCTACATCTTCTGATAACAATGTAATTTTTAAAAGCTTCTTAAAGTCAAAAATAAGACAAAGTGATACTTGCACTCTTAGTTATGGCTATTTTGTAATTTTATAAAGGTAAATGTAAATTTTTTTTCTCAATCCATGACCATCATCCATGCTTTGACAAATAACACAAAATATATGAAGAGGCTTTAGTGCTTAATGTTCTTTTGAAAATTTAGCATTATCACTGCAATACACAAAAATTCCTCCTTTACACTAGATTATACCACTACTTATAAGGAGGCTATTGAAATTTTAGGATAAAACCAACACGTTTTTGCTAAAATAGCATTAAGCATTTTGAGAGAAAAACTTGTGTGTGAAATAATTTAAACCAAAGTTATAAGAAAGTGGCAAAGAAAAAACACCCAATACTGCTAGAAATAACAACCAACATGTGCATATATTAAAACTTTTAATAAGGGGAAAAATGGGTGCAAAAATTAAAAAAAAAGTGATCATATTAAAAATGATCAAAAAGGAAACCAACTAATTATACAATACAGTATGATATTTAAAACAACACAGTTGATGTTTAGTCTTGATTTATGTTCTAAAAAGAGCTTTGGGTGTTCCATAGCTTCCCTGTTGATTAATCAGCCATATTTGGTCTTTTAATTGTTCATGGATTCCATGTTTTAAAACTTCTGGATCTCAATAATTTTAAAGGCACCCTGAGGTTATCTCATCAAACCCTAGATGCACTATTCAAGTAAGATGTATTAAGATATTGCCTATCTTTCCATACATAGAACACTTTATGACAGTGTGAATTTTACACATTTTCTGTGGTCCTTAAGCTACACTCCAAAAAATTTAGCAGCCAATCACTAGCATAATACAAAAAATACCCAACCACTGTCTTGTGCTCCCCCATCTGGCAGGGGATAAGTGCACAGAAGCCAGGACCACAAAGCCCTTTGGCTTAGTTGGACAGTAAAACAGGAAATGCAACTAGGCCTGTCTCTCTCTTGCATGACAATGTAGGGCACAATTTTTAAGAACCAGCTATGGCTCAATTTCCATACAGAGAATTGAGTGATCTAAGATCAAGAGGTTACAGAGGTGGCGCTTGCTGTTCTCATGGAATCTTAAACACGAGTTATAAGCAAAACTATGTAGATTGAAATGCAAAAACAACCTTGAAATTACTGATATAACAAATCCCAACTAATATTCAAAAACTTAAATCACAGTGTTAGCTACAATATTTTCTATCTGAAATCTTAGTGAATTCGTTGACACCTAATCTGCTATGCTAGCTGTCAGAGATACCAGTCGGCACCATAAGAAGTCATTATTGTACTAATGAATCCTTATGTAATTGTGGTATGGTTTTAGTAAATACTGTCCTATCCATGGTATCCTCAGATTGGAGAGATGAAATATATTAAATATTTTTAAAATTACAAAATTAGAGAAAACTAAAAAAAATATTTGGAATTTCGAATTCTCTATTTTCTGAAGGCACAAGAGATCACAGCTAAAATTTACAGATGTCTGATACTGCCAGACACACAGTTTAAACGGTTTAAAAAAAAAAAGTACAAACATCTGTGGATTACCACCAGTCTTTTTTGCTGTTGATGTATGTCTTGTAAATTTTGTAACATCTTCACTCTGAAAGATGACTAATATAATCTTGATATCTGAACAGGTATAAGAAATCATTTTAACTTCATAAATGTAATAGTAAAAGCCTCTTTCACCTGAAACTGTATTCTGGATTTAAGGTTAACTAAACACAATAATTTAAGGCAAGATTTCTTAAAATGTTCAAGTAGTTTCAAATCTAAATAGAATTATGCAAAAAAACACACATTAATGTAGACAAATAGTTATTAGGCTTCTATAATGGAAATATTTTAGGTAGGAAAGCCAACTGCAAGAACATTTAGATTTTGGCAGAAGTGATTATGTTTTAAATCTATTCTACTGTTGGTTCTTGCCCATGTACAATATAGACCTACATGGGTAGGCAAGCTACAACACATGAATGGTTATGTGATTCAGTTTACACTTCTGTACTATTAATAGTCCTCTACTCTTACAGAGATGTAAACCATAGATTGACAAATAAATATGATCTCATATTTGACTGGAGACGTGTCCAAAATACCATGAAGTACCATAATGTTCTTCATACTCAGAAAGTGGTACATTCTGTTCACAGCTGGCACAACACGACCAACACTACTCGTTCTTTTTAAACCTATTAAAATGGTAAATGTCCCTATTCTTGGGAAGGCATTTGTCTACAGGAAAACATACCAAAATCACAAATGTTAACAGTGCCTAAGCTCTATGGCCACATTTATGTCACATGCAAAAAATCAGAGTTCTTCCTACAAATCCAGGAGAGAAATGACCTTTCCAAAAATACTTAGCAAAACTTAATCTCCACAGGCAGTGCCTGCCAGACTAACACAAACATTCATAAATACCACATTACACAGTAGGAATCGGTCTCCCAAACTAAAAAGTTAATTTGCTATTACACATACACATGCTTTAAACCTTTACTAGAACAAGTTTGTTTCTAGTTTTAGCTTAAAGGAAACTGCTGAAAGGAGGCCTTGCAGACAATGCAGCTCCATTCCAGTAACTAAATGGTTTAGATTTTAGATGAGTATGCCATGAAGTCCAAGAGAAAGGGACAAACGTTATTATGGCCCTTCCTTCATTCTAATTTTAATATTTCCTTGTAATTTCTGCTAATATGGTTCCCATATAAAACAGGTCCTGTTAAGTATTGATTTATGCAGAATAATGTGCTGGAAATGTTCCAAGATGTTCACAAGGTTGACAAAAATTGAAAAGCTTTTAAATATCCCTCTGGTACTCTTCCTGAAAGTAAGCTTCTCCCTCCACTCTCCTAAAAATTCCCCTTGACCCTAACTCAAATAAAGTGGATCCAGCTCTCCTCACATTCCTGGGGTATTTTGAGAGGATGGGTCTGGCACCTGAGACTATAGTTTTGACCTTCATTGTTGTCCCAGTACTCGTTACCCCCGACTCGGTATCTAATTGCAAATTGGACCCCAGAACTGATCCCCAATAGATAGGGGGGTACTGGGAACCAGAAAGTGAACACATCTGAATCCCCACCACTGCTGCGCCAGTGGGCTCCTGCCTCCTGCTGGGTCCGCCAGCAGTTGTAGGTGTAGCGTACAGTCACCTGCTTCTCGAAGGCCACGTTAAGCACCCGGATGGTGCCGCTTAAGCCCAAGTCCGAGCTGGTGACCCGCTCCAGGCAGACCTGCTGGCTTTGCAGCCGGATGGAGAAGTCGTTGCGGTCCGCTGGCTGCGGGAAGTCCGGAACCAGGCACTGGATGGTGAACTCCAAGTCCTGGCTACTGCAGCAGAGGTCGGAGTTGATGGATAGCCTCGAGAGGACATGCAGTGGGACCGACGGGTCTTCCCCGGCGTTGAAAACCTTCACCTGAGTCAGCTCCAGACCCAAAGCATCAGCAAACCGCACCCGATGCTGTCGACTGCAGCCGGGTCTGCACTGGGCCCCCGCATTCCCAGACGCCTTCTTCCTGCGTTCGGGGGAGCTGGGGAGCGAGCGGGCTCGGCGGTGGATAATGGGCCTCAAACAAGGGTCGCAGCTGGTGGAACGCGGCTGCTGTTGGTGGACCTGGGGCCCTGGAGCAGAGACAGGGTTGCTTGGCCTCGACGCCTGGGACATGCCCCAGTCCAGGTCGGTGAGGCTGCTGAGGCTCCTCAGAGCAGTCCGGGGTACGGACTGACGCAAACAGGGGGAGGGGGCCAGGACAAGGGAACCCGGCCCTTTAGACATGTCCGGGAGTTGCTGGAGAGATTGAGATGAGCGACTGAGAGTCCAAGATTCTCTCCTTCTCTCCCTCCCAGTCTCAGGCAGTTTCCAGCACGTCTGGCAGAACCTTTATCCAAGCTCCTGCAATAACCAGAGCTGTCACGATACCGTTGCACAAAGCAGCTGGAGCTGAAGCCTCTGGGGACCACCTTCTACCTCCAGCTGCCACAAGCGCCCGAATCCTTTTCCGTTTGCTGCAATTAAAAAGATGTTTCAAAAGGGAATGCTTTTACTTCCCCCTTCAGTACCAGTAACTTGTAGGAGCCGCCACAGGGGTTCGGGGTGGGGGGTAGGAGTGGGTAATTCGGGGGCTGGGGGTAGGGTCTTCCCCCTACTCCTAAACTGAAGGAGTAGGGAAAAAAAAGGTTACGGGAAGGGTAAATTTCCCTGCCCCACCCACCAGCCCCACATCAGCTGTGCTGCATACACCGTTGCAATTTGAGAAGGTGCTCCCTAGGAACGAGCCCCTGCCCCACCCCTTCCGTGACGCCAAACTCGCTTACCGGAATCCCCAATTTCACGAGCCTCAAACTGGGTCAAAAAAATAAAAGGTTGTCGTTGCCAACCACTCCCCGAATTTTTTCTCTTCCTTCCTTCAATGCTTCTGACAAGGCTCTTCAGCCACTCCCTCCGCAGCGTGTCGCAGTGGTACCTCCCCCCAGTGTTTTTTTTTCTTTCTTTTCCTTTTCCTTTTTTTTTTTTTTCAATTTCGGTTTGCTTCTGCTGCAGCCTAGCTTCGGTCGCAGTTGCGGTAGCAAGCTGCCGGGAAGGGAGATAGCTAGAAGGGAAGTAAGTCTGGCTGCTTAGTCACGTATTTCTGTGCTTGCGAAAAGGAGGCTCTAATCAATCTATGTCGGTTTGACAGGACGATGTAAATATTTCAGTAGGTAATATACACACACATTTATTTTGCAAATACATATGTATGCCTATATATAGTATGTGATATTTGTACAAGTAAAAGCTAATAAGATGATTGAATTACTGCTGCAGATACCTGGATTTTTTATTTTTAGCCGGTCAAACCTTGGGGAATTATTTCATTTGGTGGCGGAAGCTTATTTTAGAAATTAGTTTCGTAATGGTCCCATTGGCCATATTAACTGCAGCCCTGAAGGATGAACCTTTTCTACCTGACTGCAGGAGCAGCCCTGCGTAAGGTGAAGCGTCATTTCTGCACATCACCCATAATGCTTTGCTGGCCTAAATGACTGACGAATTCCCGGGAGAGGGTCGGGGTAACTGCTGCCTTTCTATTTTTGTGTCATTCACTGGCTGGTGACAGGAAGACAAGATTTAATTAATATTGTGTGATGAATAATACAACTGACCTTAATCAAGCAGTGAAGCGTGTGAAGCAATTTAACAACTAGAATTAGTTGGGTGATTTTTAAAGCCACGTGAGAGAGAAGGCTGCATGTTTATTTACTGCGTTTTTAGGACGTGATGAATTTTTCCTATTTCACCTTCTGACTTAAATGTACAGAGCTGGAGCCTTTGGCTTTACAGCGAAAGGTGATATGAAAAAGGTGCAAACGTACTCTCTTGGGAGCAATTATGGGACCAGGCATGAAAGACAGCCCCTTATTACTGCCCAGAGGGAAACAGAAAAAGGAAAACCAGACTTATGAAACACGCCAGAGAATGGTAACGTAAGGAAACCTATTTTTTTCCTTCTTTATGTTAGTAAATAGTTTTCGTTCTTAGTAAAACGATTGTGATTTATTGGAGCGATAAGTGAATTATATTACCATATGCATATACCTACTATTTATGTCTATATAATGTGTACGTATATATATGTAAATGTATACGTATACACTTTGAGGAAAGAAACCCTTTGTATGAGGTATATTAGTTGGAAACTAGCCCCACACCAATGAGGCTGTTTTAATGGATACTTCTTGATTTAATAGATTTCACATGACCCACTGGTGATGTTTGTGGCCCCAAGGTTTCATAATGAGGTTAATTTTAATTCATTGATTTACATATAATACAGTCATAGAGTATTTGTGCCCCGGGTCCCCAAAGGATAATCGGCCATTCATTTGATGAGAAATTTTAAGATGCTTTCATTGAAGAAATTATATGATCTTTGTATAAATTTCCATTTGTCTTTTCTAGAGACCTTTTTCTTTCTTGAAATGAGAGGATGTTTTCCTTTTTAATTTGAATACAACTTGAGGAAATTTTCATTGATTAAATTTTAAGGAGCTTTCCTTTGGTTCTATGTATTCAACCAGGCATTACTTTTAAAGCTCGAGGTTTCTTTTGGCTAAAATAATTTTAAAAGCATCCTTTTACCTGTCCTGGATGATAAAAAAGAAAAAAAAACTAGACAATTTTCACTTTACTTTTTCATGTTAGGAATATGTGAATGAATGAATGAATGAATGAGAAAAGCTTTTATTAAGTGCTTACAATGTGTTAAGCATTGTTAAATTGTTGTTTGTCCTTAGTTTGTCACTGTGTGAAGTGCTGAGGACACGAACACAAAAGCAAAGGCTATCCTTGCTCTCTAGAACCTAAGTTTATATTCTAATTGTTTAAGAGAGATGACACATATTAAGAGAGTAGTGGCCTGGTTGAGGCATTTTGTTCTGCAAAGTGGAGGTGAGTGGGGCCATACATAGGGAAGTAGATTGACAAATCTCTTCCAAGAAAAGTGGCAGAGTTGATTATTTATTTGATTGTTCTAGAGCTGGAAGGGCACCTCAGAGTAGCAAAGTCAAGTTGTCAACAAGTTGGAACAAAGTAGAATTTATCTGGTCCTTCCAGATACAATGGGCTATAAGAGGCAGTTACCATGCTGTATTTCTTACCACAGTGTAAGATCACCAAAAGAATATATTTGCATCTATGTATGTATATATGCTGTAGATATGTCATTTAGAGCAATTATAGCATCATGAGCTTGTATCTTGTAGACATGATTATGGGTACAAAAAAAAGTGTACATTTTAACAGTTTTGTATTGAGCTTTTTTTTGCTTTTCAAATCTTGTCGTTTGCTTTTAAACAACCCAATACTGACGTTAGGTTCTTTTGCAAGAAATAATATTAATAATAAGAGGTGTTCTGTTATTTCTAGTTCCAACAGTGGAACATCCCTCCCAAATATAAAAGGAATAAAGAAACCATTTCCTCAGCTGACACCATCTTCAAGCAGATTGAGTAAGAGTATCTCCAGCACTACAGAAAAGGTAATGTAATGTTTGCAGAAAGAACTTGCTCAGATTTCGTGATCAGTTTTTACATTTTCACAATGATTCTTACTACATGTGCTTATTTCACAGACAGCTCGCAGCAGCCTAGATGATGTTCAGTCACGAAGTTTTTACAAGAAAGGGAATAGGATGAATGAGTCTTGTCAGAAAAACAGGTAGTGTTTTTTGTATAATTCCATTACTTCACAAGTTTGTTCCTAACATATGATACGTGTACCTAAAAATAATTCCTAATTCTGAAACTGTTATTTGTAAAGAAAGTGTATTTTTTCCTCTGCATCTGGAGAGTTCTGAGTCACAGGATGAGAACCCGGAGCTCTTGACTCCAAATTCTGTGTCTTTTCTATTATAACATACTCAGACATTCTAATGTCCAAATTCTAAGGCTTTTTGCAGATTATCTTGTATGACTTTAACTTAAAGCAAATCACTTAATTGCTCTTATTTTTTTAATTTTAACAATTCAACATGCATTTAATAGCCTATATGTAAGGCACAGTGCTGGGTGGACAAAAACAAAAATGAATCAGTTCCTTCCCACAAGGAACTGGGTGAGGGGAGGGGATTTATTTAACTTGAGGGAAATAATATTTACACAGATATGTAAATACAAGATAAGTTGAAGAATAAGAGAGCAAAGAGAGAAGATAGGAGGGAGAAGAAGGGGAAATTTTGGGAAAAGGCACATTTCGGGTATATTGTAGAGAGAATTCTTATTTAGTTAACGTTTGGAAAAAATCACCTCTGAGGTCCCTTCTAGTTCTAAATCTATGATCCTATGATTATTGTAATTTTATATATTTGAAACAAGTTACATTTTTTATGATTCAAGAGTATTGTAGCTTACAAAATGATAGTACTTACTTAGAAAGACCCCTGGGCATCATGCTTGCCACATATTCCCCATTTTTATGTAACAACCAAAAATCAAATTGCAAGCCATTCTTTTTATGCTTTTCGAACCGCCATCATTCTCATTATCTGAATAAGATCCTAGATACTTAAGAATTAAGCTTTGTACAAATTTCGATGTGTAGTCCCAAAGAAAGGTCTTTTCCTGCAACTTACACTCCTGTGAGCAAATAAACCAAAAGAAGTAAAATTTTATGAGTTTGACGTGATGTTACTAATAGTGTTTGTACTATTCATTAAATCTATTTTATTCATTAAACTTTTAAAGTGTAGCACTGTCCTTATTCTTTCCATTCTCTAGAAGTTTGGCTGCTTCTTGTGAGACACTGATTTTCCATTCAGTTAAATTTCTTTGAACATATCTCTAAATTGAAAGCATTCCCTGAAAATATATTTTAATAGGGGTTTAGGTGGTTTGTGTTTTTGCAGCATTTTAAATATAAAGAATTTTTAGTAGCTCACAATCACCACAGCTTTCATTGATGATTAAGTTCTGTGAGACATGCACTTTGCATATTATTTACATTTAAATTAAAGATGGGCATGTAAACTAAAGCTGTGGATTTTACTTGTTAATGTTATTAAGCACTGTTTATCACAAACACCACAGAATTAGGGTTTTGACAGCAGTTTTTTCAAATGTTTATAAAGCATGCAAAATTTCTCTAAAACTATAATAATGAAGACATTTAGGGAAATGGAATAATTGAAACAGGTCTCCTCCCTCTCCCCATACAAATACCGCCTTAAAGTTTAATAGTTGAAGTGAAATTGAATTAGTACACTCACTTTGGGTACTTCTTTTTGGGGAGAATACTTCTTTTATATGTAAAAAAAGACACGATTGTACTAAATGTCCTCCATCAGTACATGGAAAATTTAATTATTCTGGGTTACTCTATCCTTTCTTCAAAGGAGTTTAGGGGGCCCTTAAATTTTCCAATACTGTATAATAATTGAAAAATAAAACTAAGGGGTTCCTGTTTTGTTTTGTCTTATAATAACAACAGCCAGATAAGTTTTTGTCTTTGTATGATATATTCTAAGAATGATGGCTGTTTTCTTTTCCACAGCAGTATGAATGTTGGCCCACCTCTGAATAGAGCAAAGGGTTCAAAGAAGAAGGATCCCTTAGATAAAAAGCTGAGTAAATCTCAATTTCCCCTCATTCCTTCCCAGTTGAAAAGCAGTATTATAGATATCTCCCAAAGGACTGAGGATGAACTTAAAGCAAGTAGTTGTACAGAAGGAGACCCTAAAAGAAACATTGCAGGATCTGTTGCCGAAGCTACTCCATTTGGTTCCAGATTTCCAGAGCCTTCAATGGGCAAATTATTTCTTGACTTTCAGTCATTGAATATTATTAAAGAAGATGCTGATGAGGACAGTGCAAGTGACCTTTCTGATTCTGAAAGAATTCCTATTCCACCTTCTCCTTTTACACCACCAGAACTTAACCTTAGAGCTGAAGAAATCGATCCAGTTTGTTTTGATCCTCATGCTGATCAAGGCTCTGAACAAGCTGAATATTACTATCCTGACTTCCTTCCACCCCCTTTTAACTCCTGGGATTTAAATAATATGGCTTCATCCACAAGCACAGAGTACAAAAAGGAGCTCCTCCCACAGACCATAAAGTCTCTTGGGAAGTATATTGATAGACTCGTTCAACTAGAGTGGCTACAAATGCAAACTGTACAAAATGAAAAAATAAAGCTAGTCAAAGCAAGGCCTCAGACTGCTCCTGGTACCTTATGGAGTTCAAAGAGCCCTGGGAAAAGCAGGCAGTTTCCAAATACTTTATCTAGCAGGATGTTAACTCATCCTGAAGGGTTTACAAAGTTTCCCTCTAGCCAGGCAGTTCATCTTCGCAAGAGAGAAGTTCATTGTGAAGAAGCCCACCCTTCATATTATGTATTCCAGAGTTCTCCCAAAACTCTTGATACAATAAGTAACAGGTCATGTCCCCAGAAGCAAAACTATGAAATGAGAATGAAGGAAAAGAAGAAGAAACCAAATGAAGGTTCAAAGCAGCAACTTCTGGAATTGCCATGCAGTGACAGTAGTTCCAAGATTCAGGCTAGTGGTAACATTAGAATTCCCAAACAGCCGCAGATGCTTCTTCCCCCAGTTGAGCATCTTAAGCCCCTCAAAGCACCCATACGTCCAAATCCTAAGAGAAATGGAAATGCAAATAACTACGGACCTACCAACAAAGCCACAGCAGGGAGAGAACTCAAAACTAATGGAGGGAAGCAAGCCTCCTCTATGTTCAAGTAATTTTATTTTAAATAGATAACTAAATTATAAAGGTCATCCAGAGAGCTACATATTAATATGCCTTCTGATGAATAAGACTGTGACTTAAATCTTATTAAGTGGGAACATCTGTAGGAAATTTATGTTTACTTGACATTTCAGTGGCTTGTATCTTTTTCCTTCTGTGCCAATAGCGTCACCTCAAAAGTGTCTTTTGATGAACCTTTTTCTATATTAATAATTTTAGGCTGATAATGAGAACCCTTTAGGTAAAAATAAACTTTCTTGCTTGAGAAGATATGGTAAGTGCCATATTGAATGAGCGAGATTGAATTCTTTTTTCCTGGAGAAGAGCCAACTAAGTTTCTGGAATAGCCAGCTAGCCCAGATTTAACTATGCAGAATGGATAGAGTGTTATTCTCTCTCCTGATTTCCCTTGCACATAAGTAATACACTATTTAAAATGGTGTTGGATTATAGAAGTTAGATAGTAAAGACTTCTCTTTGCATTCCTTCTCTCTCACATGCCTTTGCATTAGCCATATAAGCAATAGGGTCAGCTTCATTTCACACTCTAAGAGAGCACTTCAGTTTGTCCTCAGGGTTATGGAATATGGAGTTTCTATTTTGAGCTAAGTCATTTATCACTAAATTGCTTTCTCTTAAAAGTCTGTGGATTCTGGTGTTTTAATACTTTTAACAATCCAACATGGGAAGCAAATATGTTAAACTGAGGACTGTTGGAAAGATCCTTTTTTGAGAACTTTAAAACTTGGTTTAAAATAAAACCAGTTTCTAAATGTACATATTTCACAGAACCTTTTTTTCTAGCTGAAAATTGTTTGAATATGATTTCACTTTAATAGAGGGTTGGGATAAAACAGTTGGTATACCAGAAGTCAGACTGTCTCTGAAGGGAGACATCATGAGGAAAATACTCTTAGAATTTGAAATTGCTCTGCCAGTAGTGCAATAAATCACAACATGGAACTACATTGGATGTGGCAGACGTTAAGTTACAGGTCTGACAGCTGGATCCTGTAAAACTTTTTCAGTATAATTTATTAAAGACAAGCACAGTACTGTCCTGTTTGGATTGCAAGAGCACAATTATATTTTGGGGGAAAAGGGAAAGGGAAGACAGCTAAAGGAGTGAGTGGGCTAGAAGAAGGCTTTTCAGAAGCCTACTCCTGACACCTCCAGGTCTTCCCGTAGGGCACTCAGCTTGTCCTGCCTGTCCCTGTGTGAATTGATTAATAACACGTATTTGTACTTCTAGTTGTGTTATTCAGCTTATTGTTAATTTTCATATTCTTCAAAATTCTTGGTTGTTTACTCCTTCAAAAATAGTGCACTTTTATGACTTTATTTCAGTCATTTCATGGTTAGTCTATCATATTTTTTCTCCTTTTTAATTTTTATCTGTCAAGGTTATGATAAAAGTTGTTTGGGAATTTGCACTGTGAAAGCCAAATACAAAGACTTCCTTTCGAAGGAACTTTTCCTGTGGGTTCAGTGTCATTTAAATAGTTGTATAAGTGACAGATGGAAATTTTTAAGGACCACATATTTATAACCAAAATAATGTGCCAATATTAAATTTTCAGATTACTTTAAGAGTATGATTTAACCATCCTAAAAATTTATTTTGAGGATATGTTTTTCTTTTAATTCAAGCACCTTCTCAGGTTCTTCCTCTTAAAACCTTTATTATTCTTATTAACTGGTTAGAGAAGCTTTCCCTTTTCATCCAATAATTCCTGTTATCTATTTTGTCCAAAAAAGAAAAAAATAATGTACATATGCTACTAAGTCCTACTTCTAATATTCATAAACCCCAAACATACTGTGGTAGCTTTTGCACTAGTATATGCACGATACATGGAGAATATAGTGCATGGATTACCTGCCTTTAATGCTGTTCACATGGGTTCCTTATACAAATGTTCAGCTTTATGCCATGCATCTTTGTTTGACACTGCTGCTCATAGATGTGCCCCACCCATGTACAATTCAGTAGCCCAAAAACAGTTTTCTGTATATAAAGTTGCAATTTACAGGACTATAAGCTGTCATCATTTTTTGCTCAGTTTTTGAAGTGTTGCTTTATGTTCTTTGCTGAAGGCGTGTAGTACTTTACTGTGTGGTGTCATAACTATAAAATCTCAGCAAGCATGCTATGATAGAGGCTGCTTGCAATGAAACTAAGTGACTAAAATTGAGTTGCCAGCTTTCCTACTTGCAAAGGACTTGAGTGGTAGTTTTGAGAGCCTGGATTACTTTAAATGCAGATTCTTACCTCATCTTCACACAGTTTATGCACTTGAGCTACTGTCTATCAATGACCAAAAATCTATTTCTGCAAACACATCTATTTCCAGCTTACTTAATTGAGATCTACTGATTTTCAAAAAACAAGTACGTAGTTGGGGGAAGGAGAATATTAATATACCAAAACAACATTTTTGAATTTGGAGAGGGGATAGGTTTTACTTACCTTTGCATTTCCCCCCTCAGATTGCTTTGATTTTCCATAGCATTTTGATATGCCAAGATCCGCCGGTGAATATCCTTTTTTGTTTTTTTTTTCTCCCCACAGTTGATAACAGAATTGTCCCAACAGGTAAAATGCCAATTCACTGATTTATAAGGGGACAAATTTTAGATGTTTCCTCTGACACATGCATCATACTATGTTTGATCCCCGATGTGAGTTAAGATCCTTCCTGTTGTGTATATTAACATCCTTGGGAAGTACAGTGGTTAATTCCTATATTTTATCAGAATACCGTCCAGTGCTGTGGATCTGTTTCTTCTAGTGTACTTCAAGAAATAAAACATTTTTAGGGAATGGTTTCTGCATTTGTAGGACCTGGTCTGATGTCACTTAGACTGTCCAAACTGCTGCCCAACATGAGCAACAAGCTTAATTTAATGAAAAAGACACCAATAATCACCTAGTCTTTATTTATTTGGGAGCATTCACTTTATTGTTGAATTAAAAATGAAAGAAAAAAAAGCCACTGGCTAACAACTCAGTACAGTACACTAGTGATAACAACTGAGATTTTAGGTTGAAGAAACTATGTTCAATTGTCTGTTAAGATGTCTCAAAAAGTTTCTAAGAGATTAAATTCTGAATATCAAGGTAACAGGCTTAAGCAGACTTTTTGTACAATAAGATGATTGCACCATCACTAGATAGCTGCCCAGAATCTGCCATGAAAATGCCATCTAGAGGGTCGGGAGCTCCAAAGACAAATTGAGAATGACATGTAATGGAGCAACTGTGACACTTGGCAGCATACTGGCCAATGGAAAGATGTGGCTGTGTAATAGCTTGAAGGAAGAAAATTTATGGTAGTTGTTGAGCCTGTTGTTTGAAGTTGCAAGAAAGACACGAGAATTTCCATGGATACTAATTTTCCTTGTTTATTATTTATTAATGTCTTAATTTTCCTTATGCATATGTTAACTGAAGGTGCATGTGTACGTATAACTATTAGAGGTACATTCCTAGAAAGAAACAGAGAAGCAGTGCTTCTTCTTAAGGGACAGTTGTGCAGGGCACTATCCAACAGCATGAAAACAGCATGCTTGGATTACTTGCTGTTATAACTGTTATATGCTTGCCTTTGCTAATGAGAGTGAATAAAATAAACAATATATGTGACTCTTTGGACCTCTGCTTTTAAATAAACAGAAAATCATGCTTACCCAAGGTGGGTTTTTTGGTTTGTTTTATATGGCATTTTCCCTCCTTCCATGTGTTACTTTCTAGCAGGCGAGTCAAAGGATATCTGAGAAAATTATTTGGCATTCCAAATTCTAAATTTATGGAGTTTTAAAAAATACTATCTTGAGATCTTTTGTTGTCACATTTTGTTGTCACATTTCATTATATATTTCTCTCACTTTTACCCCAGAGAACTATAGTGGCAAAGATGAAAAATAAGCCCAGAAAAACTAACCAACATTATCAACTGAGTGTAACGCATACATAGTTCCCCACCTCCACAAAGAAGGGAGGTAGTTGTATTTTCTCCTGTCTTCTTTGGAGCCAAGATTGATCATTATCATTACACAGCAGTCGTTTCAATTGTGTGCTATAGTTCTTTCTATTTACATTGTAACAGTCGTGTATATATTGTTTTCCTGATTCTGCTTTCTTCTATCAGTTCATACAAAATTTCCTATGTGTCTCTTTTTCTCTGTATTCATATTCATTATTTCTTTTGGAGCAGTACTATTCCATTACACATGTACCACAATTTCTTTAGCTATTCCCCAATATTTAGGCCTCTACTTTGTTTCCAATCTTTGCTACTACCAAGAGTGTTGCTATAAATATTTAGGCGTATTTGGGGCCTTTTTTTCTTCTCTCTCATGGAGAATAGAATATATGCCAAGCAATGGATGTTTTAGTCCCATTCTTATTATCACTTATTAAATTTCTTAATTTTTTCATCAAAAACCTTATAAAGGGCTTTAGTATATTATTTAATGAATGTGTATTTTTTCCCCAAGGGCAGGTGGGGAATATCCTTTCCTGCCTAACCCTTCTCTGATGTCTCATCAGACATAAGAGGTCACTCCAGATTATCAAAGGCCATGCCAGCAAACGCAAGCTTTTAGAGGGTCTTAGAAAAAGTAAAACGGCTTTAGGCATAGGCCCAATAATAACAGCTGGTATTATGTAGTGCTTTCAGCTTTGTAGAATGCTTTATATATGTTATTTAATTATATCCTCACAAAAGGCCTGTAAGATAGGGGCTATTATTATCCCCATTTTACAGATGAGGAAACTGAGGCAAACAGTTAAGTGACTTGCTCAGGACCACAACTAGTAAGTGTCTGAGGCAGATTTCTTCCCTATGACTTCCTGACTCTTAAGTCCAGCTCATTACTATGCCACCCAGATGATAAATGGTGGACTGTTTCCTTGACTGAGAGACAGACCGGTAAGTAAAAATAAATGCATTACCAGAAAGCTGACCAACCTGTGATTTTTTTTTTTCTGGGAGGAGGAGGGAACAGCCTCTTATACAACATACAGTGTGGAAGATTTGTACTCTGCACAATAAACCACAATGAAATCACACTTTGAAAGTGCTGGAAAAGTAATAAAATAATGAAGCTTTGTGTGTGAGTGAATAATCTGATTTCATTGGTGTGGGCATTTTCTCTATCGAGGAAGATTGCAGTCTGTCCAAAGCTTTGTTTCAGCTTCCAGAAGCTTAAACGTGACTTGTACCTTGTCACACAGCTAATATGTATCAGAATTTGGCTCCTGCTCCTTCACCATGCCATTTATCTGTCTTTCTTTCTGTCTAATCTCCAAACCTTGCTTCATTGGTGTGGGAAACTTGAGGTGTTAAATCCCTGTTTTAGAAACTAGCCTAAGGCACAAAGATTAAGTAAATTGTTCAGGGTCCTACATGAGTCATATGAAAGCCAATATGTGTCAAAAGGAAAATTTGAACGCAAGTCTTCCAATAACAAGCTGTCTCTCCATTAATCCATGAGGCTTCTCTCAAAGACATATCAGAATATATGTGTGTGTGTGTATGTATGTGTGCATATATATATATGTGTGTGTATATACATATACACACACATATATATGTGTGTGCCTTGTCACTTTGGGAGTTTGTTTCAACTGTGAGTCTCGATCTCCCCTTCTTCAGACTCCTCTCTTTGGTAACTGTATTCAAAGCCTGAAATACATTGCTTCAAATATCCATGATCATGGAAAATCTTCAACCTATGAGGGCAGATTTGGGTTTTGGAACCAGGTAGACATTATAAAGAGTCGAGTTTGGCCGGTAGGTGATCAAGCTGTGTTTAAAACGTGTGTACACATTTATACTCGTACACATACATGTATAATTATATATATACACATATATATGAATGTTTTGTGGCTTTTTTTCCTTTTTTCTTTAGATGTTGCTATTTTGTCATCCACAAGGTGGCGACTATTACTTCACATTTCAAAGCGCACTAATTTAAGCTGTTGCATAAAAAAAATATTTCTGATCAAATACAAAAGTATTTATTAATTGGAATGAGATAGAAATGCAAAGGAATGCCCATTTTTTCACTAACACATTATGCCACCTTTTATCCTTTTTGCCGGTGTTTACTAACATGCAGCATATTCTTGTTTTTTTCTCAATGATTTCAACATTTGGTCCACAGTCCCGTCATCCAGCCTTAAGATTTTAGTGCTTGCATTGATTACCCTTTGAAATCCTTGTCTTACAGCTCCTTGACCTCAAATTCAGTGACTTCGATTCTGCATCCATCTCATCTTATCACCAGTCCATCCACACTGTGTACGTCATGGTCACTCAGAATAGGTCCCACTTTCAAGATGTGCAATGGAGTCGTCTGTCTTGTTGCACTTATGTGACTCTACCATTCTTTCAGACCTGACCCTGGTTCTCATAACCATTGCCCCTTGACTCTTCCGTATTCTATTCCATCATCTCATATCTGGCTTTATTTTCCTCCCTACACAATCTGGACTCCATTGCATAATGAATTCCTATCCGCCCTTTAAAAATTAATTAAAGTGTCATCTCTTTTATGAAGCCTTCCTCGATTCTCTAGTATGCATACACACTATCCTTCATTGATGACCCTTCTCTAAGAGCTCACATAGCTCTTTGTTTCATAACTCAAGTGTACTTAGCAGGTGATGTATATTAAAGTTACATCTGTATCTGTCCTATGCCCTATTATACTATAAGCTCTGTAAAGGTATGGATTTCATCTAAACTTCATCTTTCCATCTTTTTCCAGCATATTGCACAAGGTAGGTTCTTAAATTTAAATGACTAATTTCAATATTTCATTTCAATCTAGCACTTTCAGCCTAAAGAACCCTACTTTCTCTGCCTTGATGTGGCATTGCACTACTAATAGGTAACTTCAGATAACTAGCAACTAAGGCGAGGGGTTCATGATGTTAACATCTATGAACATTTTAAAAAGTTTCTATTTCAATATAGTTAGTTTTCTTTATAATCCTGTATTTTTATCTTATGCATTTAAAACCACTATTCTGAGAGGGTTCCACAGGCTTCACTAGAGTGCCAAAGAAGTTCAGGACCTCAAAAAAGATCCTTCATGACCCTCAACTTTATTAGCTCTGATGCTGGATTGTTTTAACCTTGTTGGGAAAAAGTCATGAAGCTGTGCTGAGTGCGCTATAGAAGCAAGGTTTTAGCTAACCTCATCTGGATATTCACTCTTCCTCAGTAATCCTTTTATTCATCTTACTTCCACTTTGTGCACAATACTAAACATCTAAGGGAGAAAAAACAAAATTCAACATACAAATCGAAGCTTCTGATAGGTAATTCAGTTTAAAATATCTTTTTAACCATTAAAGTATTTTCATGTCCTAAATGTCATAGTAGAAAAAACACTCCTCGGTTCAAATTCCAAGTGTGCTACTGATTACCTTTGTTACAATGGAGGAAAAACTTCATTTCTCTGGGCCTCAGTTTCTTCATGTGTAAAATGAAGAAGTGGAATTACACCTTTTAAATCCTTTCTCCTCAGAATCCCTAATCCTACTAAGCTTCTCCTTGATCTGGTATTTATGATGTCTGTAAAATCTTGCTTTATGAGAGTTGCCACCTTGTGGCTGATGAAATAATATTGTTTAAAGTGTATCTATCTTTTTAGGAGTACAGTAGTACCTTATTTGGACTTACTAAGGAACATCACTGAAATATAGCAAGTGACCCAGGTCTCAGTTTTCTCATCTGTAAAGTGAGCAAGTTTGAAAAGGTAGCTTTTGAGGTCTCTTTCAGTTCTATGAACCTATAGTATTATAGCATGTATCCGTCATTTGAAGTTTTGCAAGAGACTTTACATTTCATTTTATCTTCAGACAATACTACGAGGGAAGTACTTACATGTATTGTTAACTATATTTTACAGATGAGAAAACTGAGGCTCAGAAAGGTTAAATAATTTGCCCAGGGGTTATACAGGTAGTGAGTGGCAGAGGTCAGATTCAAACCTGGGTCTTTTCAACCCCCAAGATCAGTGCTATTCTCACTATACCAAGCTGACTCTCTAAAAGTTTGAACACTTTATTTCCATTAATGTAAATATTATCATTTAAACCTATCTCAACCAAAATCCTATCACAATCAAAAGCCTATCTCAACCAAAGAATTATTAACAATGAAAATAGGCTTGTAATCTGAAGGTAGAAGTACAGCTAGAATTATGTAAGATTACTCATTGCTAATCTAAGTGTTTATTTAAGAAATGTGTACTTTTTTGGTGAATAGAAGAGTCCACTCACTAACATTCCCACAAGGATGCGTTTCTCCCCCTACCCCCAGCAATTGAAAAAAGAGTCAAGTGGAGCTTTAAAAAAATTCCAGAATGTCAGTTGCACAGAGCTCTAAAGATCATCTAATCCAAGCCATTCATTTACAAGCCTCTTGACTCTGAAGTCAAGAGAAGGGAAGTGACCTTCTGAAGGTCACACATTAATAACTGCAGGGCTAGAACTTGAGTAAGGTCTTCTGAATATTAGTCCATTGCTCTTTCTGCCATACAAGGAGTTTTGTTTTAAATGTGGAATCATGGCATGTCTGAGCTGGAAGGAACCTTGGAGATCATCTAGCCCCACAATTCTACCATGAACTCACAAAAAAAATTATAATTTAAAATTAAAAACCAATTCACAATGATTAATTTCCTTTACAATCATATACATATATATATTATGCATTTAAAAACATTCTGAGATGGGGTCTGTAGGCTTCACCCAGCTACCAAGAGAGTCCATGAAACACAAAAAGATTATGAATCTCTAATCTATTCTAAATCTCTCATTTGAAGGTGAGGGAACAAAGCTCATGGAGAGCAAGTGACTCATTTTCCCAGTAAACTGAAATATCATTTGATCCTGCCACAGCAGTCTTTGCATTAGGCTAATATGAGACACCCTTTGAATGGTTGCTAAAGATACCTGTATTTTCCTCCTTTAACTCTCTTAGTGCTTTGGAAATGCAAAATTAAGGTGCTTTACTTTTGGACCCTTTCTCAGAGACTATGTTTAAGGGGGACCGAGTGTTACAGGAGCTAATAATATGCATGGGAATAGCCTCGAAAATATACCCGCCACTGAACTAAAAAGTTGAAAAATTTAATAAATTCTTTTAGATTTGGGAGAAATTTTTTCTGCTCTATCTTTCACAAAGGCACTAGATTTAATATCGAAATTATCATATACCTGAAGTGCATACAGAACGTTTCTCTGAAAAGTGGGCGCCCCACATTTTTAGGCAGAAGGGCATTCTACATTTGATGAATTCAACTTCCCTATCCCACCTCCATGAAAAAAAAAAGTAATATCATAACACCTATTTACTTTGCTGCGGTTACGCAGCAGATTAAAGCTACGATGAAGAGAGCAGCAATTAACAGGGCTGCACCCAGGTCACGGATGAGGGAGCACTAGGCATGGGACAAGGGGCGGAGGAGGGCGGAGGAAAGAGTTTAAGAGAGAGCTTGACAGGCTGAGGCTGCTTTGCCAGGGAGACTACGTTGTACCGTCATCCATCCTCGGAGATCTCTTGGTGGCTGCTCTCCATCCCCTCGAGGCATGTGGATCCTTCAAGTCTTCCTGATGCTGGTGAGTCTGAGCTGGAGCTAGGAGTTCAGAAACTGGAGGGAGGGGAAGGACTCAGATTTGGACAAGCCCTGGCCCAACACTAAAGGAGATCAAAATGTTTTCTTTAATCAGATAATTAATGAAGTTTAAAACTTGGAAAGATCTTAAAGATCTCCTGGTGCACACCCCCAACCCAGTTTAAAGAAGTAGAAACTGAGGGTCAAGGAGGGGTAGTGACTTGCTTAAGATCATACAGCAAGTAAGTGTAAGAATTGAGACTAGAATCCAGGTCTTCTGGATTCCTCTTTAGAGGGTGGCTAGTTTACCCAGATACCTGCTGAAAGAGCCCTTTATATAGAGGCAACACAATGCTACTGCTTATAATGACCAGTTTACTCTTAGTTAATAGAGCCTTGGAAAGGTTCTCATGCAAGCCTATGCAGCAGGTTGCCTTTTAGCCAATTTTTTATTTAAAATATTTGAGTCAATATTCATGTAGGCTAATGGCAATAAGCATTTGTTAAGTTCCTACTATGTTGAAGGCACTATTTTAAGTGCTAGGGATACAAAAAAGGGGGGAAAGGCCATCCCTACCCTCAAGGAGTTTACAATCTAGTTGGGGCAACAATACACAAAAGGAAGCTGAAAGGGCCTGGCAGAGTGTACCCACTTCTATGGGGAATGATATTTGTGGAATTCAAACTAAGACCAGCTATTGAGAAATTAAAAGTATGCTAGAAAATCGTTAGCTGTCCATGAAGGGAGATATTGGGAGGATGTGTATAGCAAAACAATACTGAAAGAATATTCTTTGGAGGGAAAGGCGAAGTATATTAGATCTAGTCAACACATTTCATAATTGTGAATAAATTGTGATTGTATTTATTATGGAAATTATTTCTGATTTTTAAAAAAACTACAATTGGATTTTGTCCAACTAAAATTTGATAATGAAGCATGATTATTGCATATGTCTGTATCAAATTAGCCATTGTATGATTCTGGAAATGAAAATAAATTAGGAAAGGGACAGTTTCGGAAAAACTTAGGAAATCTTGTGTGAACTGATGCAGTTTATACAAGGTTAAGGAGCTGGGTCTGTGATTTCTTTTGTGTAGATAACCCCTAAATGTGAAAACTCTATCAATGCAGGTAAATACCTTTTCTTCAGTCTGTAGTTTTAGAATGGCATAGAGCACAGAGAGGGTAAGTGATTTGCCCCGGGTCACACAGCCAGTGTGTGTCTGAGGCGGGCTAGCTGGCTCTAAGGCCAACTCTATATCGACTACACTTCACAGTAAGGGTGTTGGAACATAAAGAATTCATGTTTTACATTGGTAAGATTAAAATTACAAAATCTGGGTTTAACACTTGACTTTGCAAAATGGTCAGATAATGCCCTTTGGTTGTTACCATTCAACCTTACATAGTTGGGAGGAAAATGCTTTGTAAAACCTAAAACACTACACGAGTGTGAGCTATAACTATGAAGAAGTGGTTTTCTGGAGAGGAAACAGGGTCATGAATATAATTTTCCACTCAACTGGTTTCGAGAAGAAGGAGAAAGAAGAGGAGGAGGAGGAGGAGAAGTTGTTCATGCTTTGTCATCCCCTGTTTTGCAGCATGAAATGGAACTTTCATTTCTGGGAAGAGGGATCTTGTTTGATCTTAGTGACCAGGAGTTTGGGAAACATTTGGGGCCCAAATCAGCCCCATCCAAAGAACTTTCTTACTTCCTTTTTGTAAAGTTCCATAATTTCATTGACATGGGTACTATTTCCACTCGTACACATTATGCTTTAGTAGAAGTCTTCATGAGTTGCAGTGCCACTCCTCCAAAAAAAATCGTCACGTAGTAGCCAATTCTTGGGGGATTGAAGTTCCCAGCACTTAGCCAGGCTAGTTCTATAGACGTATAATCCGTCTCTGGAACTATATTTAGTCTTTCCAGTTTCTTAAGAGCTACCAGAGCTTGCCGGGTGTTGAAGTCCAGGGTCCATTCCATGCCATGATATGGCTTTGGAAGAGGACTTTAGAGAAAGTTGGCCATTTATAAAAAGTAATAAAATAAACTAAAAGGTAGGATCTGTGATTAAATTGGTTTAGAGAACTCTCAAAGAGCAAAATTTTTCCTCATAAAAGTTATTATCAGTTCAGCCAATTGTAGCGATAGAGAGTTGACTGGGGTCACTGAAAGGTTATATGAATTGACACAGCCATTATATGTTGAAGGCCGGGCTTTAACCCAGGTCTTCTTGACTTCAAGGCCAGCTTTCCACCCATACTGCCTCTTAATCAGACAAAAAATTTAAAAAAGTATGTGGTGGAATCCTGTTAATAGCTAATAGATACATGGGTAGGATTAAGCTGTGGGCTATATTTTGAAAGAAAGGAAAATAAAAATCTGATATGACACTTAGATGTTTATTCAACAATTTCCCAAGCACTAAAATATAAAAGAGCTTTTGGAGCCCTTTTGGAGGACTTGAGATGGAAGAATATTTACAAATCTTGGAAGTCAGTTCACCTCTTTGCTCAAAACATTCCCTGTTGCCAATATTGTATCATTACTACCTCTGTGTCTTCGGCAAGGTTTGTTCTCTTTCCAGACCTCAGTTTCTTCATCTGTAAATTAACCAGGTTGGATTACATTATTTTTAAGATCCCTCCTTACAACAAAATCCCATGATCCCACCACAGGGCACTAATTTTTTGCAACAGTGAGGTAATGTAATTGCTCATTCAACTCTCCCATTTTGTTCCATTTACTGAAGTGGCTATTATATGCAAATAGTTACATATAAATTATGGAGGACCAAAACAAACACGATTTCATTAAAAATAATCACGCATTTGTTGAAATTACATTGAAGTAATTAAATATAAAAAAATTTAATACTTACATAAGTTAAAATGACTTCTTTTCTTCCCCTTCATTTAGAAACTTAACTAGCAGGAAGCTGGGGCTTTGTCCTGAGGGCCAACATGGTTGGAAAAGAATTGCTTTCTTCTGTACCTCACCATGAGTTCCTTACCAGCCTATAAAACATATTGCATAACAGCCCTTATAGTGGTATACTTCTCTTAGGGCCCTAGTGTTGAGGGAGAAAGAAACCCAGGGATGTAGGAATCCCAAACCAAAGTTCCCAGGTCGCGGCCACCTAGAATGAATTCATGGACCCAAGCATTCTTTCTTATTTATTTATAATTTAGTTTTCTTTATGATTTCTTTTTTTAAAAATCAAGTAACAAAGAATTGGAAATCATGGGGACGCCCATCAATTGGGGAATGGCTGAACAAGTTGTGGTATATGAAGGTAATGGAATACTATTGTGCTATAAGAAATGGGGAAGATACAGACTTTGCAATAACCTATGACATAATGCTGAGTGAACAGAGCAGAACCAGGAGAACATTATATACAACCACAGATACATATGTATATATAGACTAACCCTGATAGATCTTCTCAGCAATACAAGGTGCAAAGGACTCATGATGGAGAGAGCTATCTGCATCCAGAGAAAGAACTGTGAAGTCTGAATGCAGACTGAGGCACGCTGTTTGCTGTCCTTTTTTTTCCCCTTTGTGTTTTTTTTCTCTTTTGTTTTTGGTTTTTGGTTTTGTTTCTTCTTTCTCATAATTCATTCCATTGATTATAATTCTTCTTTACAACTTGACTATTGTGTAAATAAGGTCAATGCGAAGTTAATATGTAGAAGATATTTCGGATTCCATGCCATCTTGGAACCCAAGCATTCTTTTAAATCAAGAAGGCAAAGATTTATTACACTTTACAGTGGGCAAGAGTTCTTTGGGAACCTGCAACCATACAGGACTACAGGGAAAGTTTTAGAGGTGAAGCCTGTCAATTAGGTGTTTTGGAGTGGGATTAGGGAGTGGTTAAGGCATGGTTAAGGAGTGGTCAGTTCTTGAAGGAACATGCACTTTTTGTATCTACTGCGCAGGTATTTTACCCAGAGTTCACTGGGAAATAGCCCTAGGAGGGGGTGTGATTTTGACTGTGAAATGTCACTAAGTCACCAAAAGTTCACAGCTAAGTGGGAATATCCAGGTGGATTCCATCACATGTCTTGTTAGACAAGATTAATGTAAAGCAATATACATTTGATTATGTCTAGGACATATATTAGACTCAGCGTATAGTCAGTTATCAGCATCCTGAATCAATCTATAATTGGGCATAGCTACTTACTGAGGAAGAAGCAGAGATAAGTTAGTTGGGGCACGCTGCCCTTTAGCTAGAGAGAGAGACCGCTAGGGCCAATGCTTTGAAGCTAGGGAGAGATGTGATTTTAGAGCTGCATTTCAGGCACAGGCACCCAAGCAGAGGCTAAGGGGAAGTGTGATGTTAGAATTAGAGTCCAAGCACAAGCACCCCATCACTAGGGCCCATGTGACCCTTGAGCCCACACCACCACACAGACAATGGATGGACTCTCTGGGAGATGAGCTGTGTCCATTCCTGGTGCACCCGAATCCAGGCCCAAACCGTCTTCTGTGTTGGCACCATCATTGTTGCCTATGTAACAAAATTTGCCATAGGTGCTAGGTTTCCCATTTATGGTTTTGCTTACTCTTTTCCTTGAACTAATTTGAGTTTGTAGGATCATGGGTTTTAGAACAGAAAAAGACTTTAGAGACCAACTAGTCCAATCTCTTTATCTTACATACAGAGCCATATGACAAAAATCATTCCCAAAATCACACGGGTTTTAAGTAACAGAGCTGAGTTTGAAACCCAGGTCCTCTGGTTAGGAATCCAGTGTTCTTTCCACTACAGCCTGCTGCTTCTCTACCCTTCACAAGTAGTACCTCTTATACTCTGTTTTTTGTTTGTGGTCTCTAAATTGTACATCCCATTTGAGCATCTGAAATATCTATAGTGTCACTTTTTGTTGCCCTACTGTATCGTTCTTCTTTGGAGGACAAGCAGCTTCTTCCTATTCAGAGCATTAACTCTCTCTTGTTCAGGAGTTGCCTCATATCTTTTTCCCTTTTTTAATGCTCTTTTTGTACTGCTGTCATTTTCCTTCCCTTTCATCCCTGTGCATCTTCATTCTTCTGCTCTCCAACATCTTGCTACAGGTCACTGAGACAACTATTTGTTAAACCAATAAGAATGAAAGAAAGGTTTGCTGACATTCTAGGATGTATATCAAAGGCAAGCTGTGAACCTGGGCCTTCTGTAGCCTACATTTGGTATCCTCATCAGTTCCTATGGATTTGATTGTTATATTTATGCAGATGAATATCGGATCTATATATCCAGGCCTAATCTCTCTCATGATTCCTAGCTCCCTATGACCAACTACCTATTAGACGTTCTGGGTTGTCCTGTAAACCTCTCAAATACAACATATCCAAAAGAGAAAACTTTTCCGTTTCTGTTGAGGGCACAGTACCTTACTTCTAGTCACCCAGGTTTGACACCTCCATTCAGCCTTGACTTCCCATCCTCATCCTACAAATCCAGTTAGTTATCAAGTCGTGTTGTCTACATCCACAACATCTTTCAATCTGTCCTTTTTTCTCTACTCACATAGCTAACACCCTAATTCAGTCCCTTATCACTTTCTCCTGAACTATTGCGCTAGCCTTCCAATTTTTCTGCCAGTCTCATTTCTTCCCACTCTGACCCATCCTCCACACATTTGCCAAAATTATTTTCCTAAAAGGTAGATCTGGCCATGTCACTTTCATCACCTCTATGGTAAAATATCAACTCTTCTGTTAGGCATTCAAAATTCTACATAACCTGGTATGAACATACCTTTCTGTCCTTATTGTTTTCTTTCAAGTACTCTAAAATTTAGCCAAACTGGCCTTCCTGTTTTTCACATACAATACTTTATCTCCCACCTCTTTGCTTTTGCATCTACTGTCGCTCATTCCAGAAATGCTATTTCTTTTCACTTTAGCCTTAGAAGCCCTGGTTTTCTTCAGGGCTCAATTCAAGCACTAACTTTTTTTACTAACTTTTCCTGACACTACAGCTGCCAATGCACTCCCCTATTACTTTTTATCTATTCTGTATTTATGTTTATATACCTATTACATGATTGTCTTCCTGAATGTAAGCTCCTTGGATGTAGGAACTGTTTTGTTTTGTCTTTATATTTCCAGCACCTGGCACTATCTGACCCACATGGATGGTTAATAAATTCTTGATTCATTAATGATAACTAGTGATAGAAAGAAGACAGCTATTCAGCTTTCTGGTTTTGCTTCCGTTTTCTCTAACAAGGAGAATCAACTCTAGATTGGAATGGATGGGAAAAATGGTCAATAGTGAATTGATACCCAAGATAAGGAGCACAGCTCTTGGCTGCCCTTGCTAAGTTCATCTCCTCATGCCCAGATGAGCTACCTCCTATTATAATAAAAATAAACTAGCATTTATATAGGACTTTGAGGCTTGTGAAACACTAAATTCTAATCCTCTCATTTGATTACAATACTTCTATGAAGTATGTGCTTTTATCCCATTTTGAAGGTAAGGAAACTGAGGCTCAGAAATATTAAATGACCTCTCCAAGGTCATACAACTAATAAGTATTTGAGACAGTATTCTAACCCAACACTTCTTTAGTACAAGTCCAGTATTCTACCTCGTATATTATGTCATTTCTACTGAAAAAACTGGTAAGTATCATTGCTGAGATACTGTCAGTGGTCTCTAAAAAATCTTAGAAAATGGGACAGGTACCACAGGAATAGAGAAGGGGGAAAGGTCCCAGTTTTTAATAAAAGGGAAAAGATTCAATAATGTAAATTATTCACCTGTAAGTTTGATTTTGATTTCTGGCCAAATTCTGGGATGCCATAGTTAGGAGATGGTTTTTGAGCATAGAGAAAAATAAGTAGTGATCACAAAAAGCCAGAATATCTTCATTAAGAACAAGTCATGTGAGACTAAACTTATTTTAATAAGGTTATTAAACTGGTAGGGGAGCGTTTTAGATATACTTGAACTAGGTTTAGCAAATTGCACAGCAAAGCCTCTCATGCCACTCTTGTAGAAAAGATGAAGAAATGTGGGCTAGATGACAGTACAATTATGTGGATTCTGAACTGACTGGACCCTTCAAAATAGTCATTAATGGTTCAATGTCAATTTGGAAGGTCTCTAGGGAAGTACCCAAAGAATCTGTGCTTGGCTTTTTGCATCTAACAGTTTTATCAGTGACTTACCAAAACAGACTGATGGAATGCTAATCAGGTTTGCAGAAGGCATAAAGCTGAAGGATTCTGGCTTCAAAAAGGCTAGAACTTGGGATCATATCTAATATGATCATTTTAAAAGGCTTACGCCTTTAGGTAAAGTCTTACACTTGGCTTTAGAAAACAAGTTTTGCAAATATACAATAGAAAAGTCACGGTTGGCAGTTGTCTGATAAAAGATGTGGAGTTTTTAATGGATTGTAAGGTTAATGTGAGTCAATCATGTGATATGTCAATCAAGAAAGATAAGAGAAGTGTAATTTTTAGGATTAGAGGAGTAAAAATCTTGTTGTCATTGATTGATAAGCCAGAAAGTTCCAGAGGATGGCAACCGGGATAGTGAAGGGTCTTGGGTTTATGCCATACGGGGATTGGTTGAAGGAAGTAAGGATGTATAGGTAAAATGAGAAAATATATAAGATCTCTTAAATATTCGAAGAGATTTTCTTTTTCTGCTTAGTCCTGACGGTAGCACTGGGGGAAAATTGCAAAGCAGTACATTTAGGCTTGATGCAAGGAAAAACTAGTGCTATCTAAAAGTGAAATGGGCTACCTACAGAATAATGAGTTTTCCCTCGATGAAGATTTTAAAGCAAAGACTAGATGACTATGTGCTGGTCAGAGCATAGGCAGATTCTTGTTTAGGTACAGATTGGACCAGTTGATTTCTGAGGTTTTATATAACTTTGAGATTCTTTGATTCTTTCTCTCTCTTGTTCTTTTAAAACATTTTAAAAATTCTCCTGGAATGACATTCTGAGGTTCCTTTAAATGCCTCTGGACCATTTTCCAACAGAAGTAGAATTCTGAATGAGGATATTTTTCCTATATTTTTTTAATTTATGGAAAGAAATATCAATTAGGTAGAAACCAGATGTTGTCCAGATTTTTTCATCTTTCAAGCTTGTTTTCTTTTAAAAATTGAATAGATTAAAATTACATTAGTTGAGTGACTAGACTATAGCAAGAGTCTGACAAATAACAGTGGAAAGACCAAAATTCTATAGTAATATTTTCACTGCTGTTGTAGGATAGAGATGGTACCTAAAGAAAATGGGGTTTGGAAAGCCTTTTCCAGCTTAATCAAAACTGTTAGGAAAATCTATTGAATGGCATCCATTGCCTACATTTTGTCAGAGAATATAATAAAAGCTCTTGGCAGATTTATTTTGGTAAATGTAACCAAATTTCTAGGCTTCTTGAATCATGATCACCAGATACTGCAAGTCATTGTTTAAGGCTTCCATGAAAGAGAAAGAAACAAAATACCAAAATGTCAGAATAGTTAATCCAGTTTTGTAGAAAAGTATAAACATTTGCCAGACTGAACTTTTTTAAAAAATTCTCTTTGTATGGTATATGTTGTCTAGGGTGCTTCTAATTGTATCTTATGGTACAATTCAAGAAACTTGTGTTAAGCTAGTACTGTAAGATATGTTCCATTTCTGATAGAACATAATATTTAAATGGATGATAAGACATTGTACTATATAAGACACTTTTATGCAACTACATTAAATAATAAATGTACTAAAAAGTTATAGAACAAAGTGATATGTAAAGTCTGATGAAAGTAAAGCTGTACATTTAATTTATTCCAGGAAAACTACTTTATGCAGCTGATAGTCTGCAAGTTTAGGGACAATAAGAGACAGATTTGGGAGTTTTTTGCATAGAGATGTTGATTGAAGCCATTATAGTTTGGGCAATTTGCTTAACTTCACTGGGTTTCAGTTATTTCATGTGTAAAGTGAAGGTGTATTAGAGTAGATGGCCTTCCAGCTCTAGCTCTTTAGTGAATGAGTTGCCAAAGGAGAGAACATATAGAGAGAAGACACTCAAGAATAAAATCTTGGAGGACATGCACAGAAAAAAAAGCTTGGAAGAGGTAAAGAAATCAGCAAAAGAGACAGAAGGAGGACTAGGAGAATGTGGTATCTCTGAAGCCAAGAGAAGAAAGAGTATCATATGGGATGAGGTAGTTAACTGTTCCATGAACTTAGCATATTTTGGCCAAAAATGTTAAAATTCATAAATTCCAGGGAAATCAAGAGAAATGAAGTTTGAATCAAAGGGCCATTGAATTTGCTGATTATGGGTCATTGGTAATATTAAAGAGAACAATTTGAGTATCAGGGTAGCAGAAGAAGCCTAATAGAGAGGTTATAAAAAGTGGGTAGGACAAAAGTAGCAGCATCAGATACAAATTATTTTAACCAAATTACCTATTAAAAACTTAAAAATAAAAATTCAGCTAATTAAATTTGCTCAGTAAGTATATATTAACTGATCTAGACACATAAAATACCATCATTTTCCATATATCAAAATCCTTTGACTATTTCTTTTCATTTCCTCTTTTTTTTAATATGGTCTTTGTGTCCAATTCTGGTTTTGCTGTTTTCCACTTTGTGTTATTTTATAAATGTCTTTCTAGATGTTTTTATATTCCTCATACATACCAATCATAATTAAATTATGATATCCTATTACATTACCTTTTTGCTGGACATTAATATTGTTTCCAGTTTTGTTTTTTTGGAACAGCATTTAATATAGATGCTGTGAAAATTCTTGAGCACATAGATTTTTCTTTCTTTCTTTCTTTCTTTTTGATTTTGATAATCCTTTTTAAATATAATTCCAACAGCGAGATTATTGGGTCAAAGGATATGTTTTTTTGTAACTTTTGCTATTTTGTTAGACTATTCTCCAAAAACATTCAATAGGTTTTCAGTTCCTCCAGTAATTAATGTACCTATTTGTCTGTAACTGCTACAGCATTGAACTTTGTTTCTTTTTTCCAATTTAATGAATTGATCTGGTACCACAAAGATGTTTTAATTGCATCCTTTTAATTGCCAGTGAGCTTACGCTTTTTTCAAGTGATTGTTTCCTTTTTTAAAGATTATCTGTTCTTATCCTTTGAGTATGTATCTTTCATGGCCTGGAGGTTACCCTTGTGCATTTTTAACAGTTCCATATATATTTTAGGTGTTAAATATTTAGTAGAAACAACTTTGTAAAAATATTTATGAGTAGGGGAAAATATGATAATAGGTAGATAGGACGGCTTTTTTGTGTGCAGGCATACCTAACATATATTGTTGGTGCAGTTCCAGATTGTCACAATAAAGCAAATATGGCACTAAAGCAAGTGACGTAAATTTTTTGATTGCCTTGTGCATATAAAAGTTATGTTTATACTTTACTGATGTGCAACTAAAAACTACAATGCACATACTTTACTTTAAAATGCTTTATTGTTAAAAATGCTCATTATCATCTGAGCTTTCAGCAGGTTGTAATCTTTTTCCTGGTGGAGGATCTAGCCTTGATGTTGATGGCTGCTGATTGATCAGGGTGGTGGTTGTTGAAGGTTGGGGTGGTTGGGGCAATTTCTTAATATAAGTCAGTAATGAAGTTTATTACATTAGCTGACTCTTCCTTTCACATGAACACTCACGAGATTATTATAGGCTTTTTAGTGGGCCTAATTTCAGTATTGTTGTATCTCAGGGAATAAATAGGGAAGCTTGAGGAAAGGGAGAGAGCTAGGGAATAAATAGCCTTTTAGTGGAGCAATCAGAATATGCACAGCATTTATCGATTAAGTTCATCATCTTATATGGGCATGGTTCATGACACCCCAAAACAATTACAGTAGTTATATCAAAGATCACTGATCACTGTAACACATAATAATAATGATGAAAAAGTTTGACATATTGCAAGAATTACCAAAACATGAGAGACATGACATGAGCACATGCTGTTGGAAAAAATGGTGCCAATAGACTTTCATACAATAAAACGAGGTATACCTATATTAGGAACTCCATATATTTCTGGGAAGAGGTTGGGAAAGACTTAGGGAAAGAAAAAGAGGAAAGATGTTACAACTCTAGCCAAGTCGTGGAGGAAGCAAGAGAAAATGGGATCAAGAGCTTGGGTAAAGAGAGATTAGACTTGGTGAAGACTAGACTATCTCATCTGTTACTGGGGGGAAGAGGTGAGAGAAGGTGATGCTGAGAAGGTTTAAGGAGAAGCTGAGGCAATTCATAGAAGTTGGTTGACATCTTTTTCAGTGAAAGAGGAAGCTAGTTGATCTGTTCTAATTTTGAGAGGGTTCTAATTAGTGGTAGAAGGAGAGAAGAAATATCTTGGAATAGTCACTGTGGGAAATTAGAGTTTATACAGGTAGATTAAATGGATAGTCATGAGCAGGAAGGAACTACTTGAAGTTCTGTACCATGAATTTGTAGTGGGTGAAATCAATTTGATTTTGTGGCTTTTTCTAGTAACTTTCAGTATTGCTGTTACTGTTTACAATGTTCACCTGCTTCTGTTTACTTCACTTTCATCAGTTCATATAAGTCTTCCTAGGTTTTTCTGAAAGCATCCTGCTCATCGTTTCTTACATCACGATAGTATTCCATCGCAATCGTATACCACAACTTGTTTAGCCATTCCCCAATAGATGAGTATACCCTCAATTTCTAATTTTTTGACACCACAAAAAAGCTGCTATAAATATTTTTGTACACATAGGTTCCCCCCCCCCTTTTTAAATCTCTTTGGGATGCAGATCTAGTAGTAGTGGTATTACTGGGTCAAAGCATATGCACAGTTTTATTTGGCATAATTCCAAATTGTTCTCCAGAATGGTTGGGTCAGTTCACAAACTTCACCAACAATGTATTAATGTCTCAACTTTTCCACATCCTGTCTGTTCATATCCTTTGACCATTTATTTATCAATTGGAGAATGACTTATATTTTTTTATAAATTTAACTCCATTCTCTTTAGTTTTTTTGGAGGGGAGAAGGGAAGGCTATTGGGGTTAAGTGACTTGCCCAAGGTCACACAGCTAGTAAGTGTGTCAAGTGTCTGAGGTCACATTTGAATTCAGGTCTTCCTGACTCCAAGGCTCTTGTTCTACTCACTGTGCCACCTAGCTGCCCCTCCATTCTCTATATATTTGAGAAATGAGACCTTTATTAGAGAAACTTGCTGTAAGATTTTTTTTCACAGTTATGATTACTAATTGTGTATTTCCCTCCATCCTATTTCCTCTCATTTATCTTTCTCTGTCTCCTTTTATCCTGTCTGTCATCAAAATGCTTTACTACTAGCATTGCCTCCCTAATCTGTCCTCCTTTCTCTAACTCCCCTTTTTTATCCCCCTCCCTGAAATCTTTAGTATAAGGAGTTCCCACATGTGTGTGCCTTTCTTTTGTAACAAATCAAGTTAGTACCCATATCGCATAGAGTTTTAATTATTGGTTAACATCAACAATTCCATTCCTTCCAATTAGATGGAAGACATTTTGGAAACCTTCCCATTTGCTCTTCCTTCATGCCTTGCTTGTAGTTTCCCAGCATTGTCACCTTAACTACTTAAATAACTTAAAAGACCTCTCACCATGCAATCACCCTCTTCTGTCCCCACCCCCAACCCACTTCCCTCTTCCTCCACTGCTGCTGTCTTAGGACTTCTGAGTCTTTCTATCTTCTCTGCAGCTGAATTTTCTTTTATGTGCTGTCTTCCCCAGCTAGAGTGTGAGCTCCTTAAGAGTGGGACTATTCATCTTTTGCTTTTTGTATCTCCAGCCCTTAGCACAGTGGTTGGCACAAAGTGAATTCTTAATCGATGCCTTTTAAAAATTAATTTATTAAACATAGAAATGTCAAAACCAGAAAGGATCTTGGAGATAAACTCATATAATGCTCCTTCCTTTTTTTTTAATAAAAAAGGAAAATGAGGTCTAGAAAAATAAATTGACATTATTACTATTTCTTATCAATCTCAGCAAAGTTGAATTTATATTTGTTTTTCTATAAGAAGTGTGTTTAAAAAAATTAAAACATTGGTTTGGCTCTTAATTCAGAACTACTAGCATTAATCAAAAAGGAGTAATTATGTGAATTTGCTGATACTTGAGACTTTAGAATTCCACTCAAGGCATTTGAAATTTTCTCTCCTTTAGTAAAAAAGGACAGGCATAGAGCATATGGTTGGGAAAATTTGTCATGAACTATGACATTAACAAATAGGCTCTAATAGTTTTAGTTAGCCTTTGTATAATAATAGCTCACATTTCTATAGCCATTTTAAAGCCTGCAAAGCAGCTTACTCACAACAACCCTCTGAGGCAAAGCAAGTATAATTGTCCTATTTTACAGATGAGGAATCAGATCAGAGAGGTTGAATAATTTATTTAAAATCAAACAGCTACAGGCAGTTAGGTGGCTCAGTGGATAGAGAGCTGGGTCTAGAGTCAGGAAGACCTGAGTTCAAATGTGGCCTCAGGCATTTATTAGTTGTATGATCCTGAACAAGTCACTTAACTTTTGTTTCCCTTAACCCATTGGAGAAGGAGATGGAAATCCACTCCAGTACCTTTGCCAAGAAAACCCCATAGACCACGGGGATCATGAAGAGTCAGACAGAACCAAACAACACATTAATAAATTTTAGGGCAGCTAGGTGGTTCAGTGGATAGAGCACTGGGCCTGGAATCAGGAAGACTCATCTACCTGAGTTCAAATGTGGCCTCAGATGCTTACTAGCCGTGTGACCCTGGGCAAATCACTTCACCCTGTTTATTTCAGTTCCTCAGCTATAAAATGAGCTGGAGAAGGAAATGGCAAGTCACTTCAGTATCTCTGCCAAGAAAACCCCAAAATGGAGTCACAAAGAGTTAGACTGAAAATGACTGAACAATAAATTATATCATGTCTAAGCCAACTAGGACCCAAACCTATATCGTTTCCATCACACAGTCTAGTGCCCTCTCCTCCACAGCAAAAGATAGCCAAGAGTTAGGATAGTCAAAAAATGTAAATTAAGCAAATTAACATTTTTAGACAACAGAATATACAAAGTATATTTTTGTATATTTTCTAAATTTATTTTGGGTTTTACATGTGATCAGAGGTTCTAATTGTATTGTTAATGTATTTTTGCTTAATGAGAATATCTTTCCTATCCATTAATAGGCCCATGTGACTTGCTTAAGTCACATGAGTTTGAATCACATGAGCCTGGGTCACATGGGTTGTGATGCCTTCTGACCCTGAAGAAATGTATGTATACTCCGAGATTAGCATTTTGTTTTGGAGCTCACTCATGGGAAGAATGTTCATGTGATGTAGCCTGATGAGACTCTAGGTAGCTGTAAAGGAGCCCCCCAACTTTGAAAACCCCAGGTGTTGATTTGTCTCTCTCTCTGGTAACTATGTATGTATTGCTTTTGGTCAGACAGTTGGAAGCCCTGTCTGTTGGTCTTTATTTCTTTGTTTATATAATTTCTGCTTGTAATTCATGTTTATATTTTCTCTGACGTTCTGGGTGCTGACTTTTCCCCTGAACTAAGTGAATGATAGATATGTGTTTGATTAAGGTAAGATTGTTGACCCCTTCAAAGTTGCTGTCTTTTAGAAAAGCAGATCAAAGTACCTGTGCTAGCAGCCCTGCTGTGTGCTGGTGTTATTGGCCTTATATCCCCCACAGCAGCTTCAAGTAACATTGCTGTTACACTAATATCCTTCCTGCCCCTACTTTTTCTTTCTAATATACAAAGATCATGTTGTTTTAGGCAATTTGCCATTGTCAATTAACATTTTGATAAATGTATTGCCTACTAACTTAGTTTTTGTTTCCAAGGTCACTGTAACCATCGGCATCCAGCCAGGAAAAGATGAATTTACCAATCAGGCAAAGATGAGGGTAGGTATTAAGCTTAATAATATGCAAGATACAGTTTGTTTATTTGTTTTTGCTGATAAGCTTGTTTGAAAATCTAGACATTTGCAGTGCCCTGACTTGTTTTAGTTTTCAGGAAAACAAAGTAAATAGATTCAAAATGCTTACATTTATGAAGTCACATTGAGCCACCAAGGATTTAAGGTAAAGGGCATTTCATCTCAGGGGAGGCTATGAACAATTTGTGAGACTCATACACATATCATACAATGTCACCTCAAAGTAATATTGCAACAATTTTCTTTTTGTGGCTTGATTACAATATGTTTGGTTTAGCACAGACTCCAGGCAAAGGATCACCAGCCTTTACAGCGTTTTAAAAGAAATTGGATTATCACTACCTTGGAGCTCAAAGAGGAAGACCCAGGACCATTCCCCAAGCTTGTTGGAGAGGTAAGCCGTATGTCCATCCCTTTTATCCATTTAAAAATTATCCATTTTTTTAAAAAAGCCATATGTCTATCTGCTTTTATCCATTTAAAAATCTAGCAATTGGAAACAGATAAAAAAATCCCGAAGGGATTCACAGTAATAATTCCTTAATCAAAGATGTGTACATCTTCCAGTTTAATGGCACAAAAATTTTAAAGCACCTACCATGTGCAAAGCACTGTTAGATGCCAGGATTCAAAGATTAAAACAAAAAAAAAAGCAAAACAATTCCTTTTCTTGAGGAGCTTACGTTCTGTGTTGTGTGGATACAACGTGGGGGTGTGCTGGTAAATGTTTAACAACTTTCTCTGCAAAAACACTTTTAAGTTCAATTTGCATTCTTAACACTTTCTTAAATCTAGACAATCCACAAAACAATAAATCAAGCCGTGCTTTGTAGTATTTGCCAATTTCTGAAGTGTAAATGCTCACACTGAAAAATTTAACAGTTCACTCTCTAAGCCAGTTCAGTTTGGCTTCAGTACTCCCCTGTAACAACAGTTATCCAGATAAGTAAATGCAACATATATCCAAAGTAATTTACAGAGCACCAACTACAAGGAGACATCATGAAAGGCTTTGTAATCTGTGCTGTGAAGGAAGGTAAGAATTCTAGAGTAGAGACCAAAGTGAGGAGGGAGTGCTTTCCTTACATGGAGGAAGGCTTATGAAAAGGAGTAGAGGCCAAGTGATGGAATGTTGTGTCCTGGGAATGGCTCATAGGCCAATTTGACTGGGACAGAGAGTAAATGAAGGGGATTAATGGGAACTAAGACTACACAGGTAAGTGAGAAACAGATTGTGGAGGGCTTTAGGGCTGAAGTTTTTTTATTCTATATTAGAAGCATGAGGGAGCAACTGAAGATTTTTGAGTAGGGGAGTAATATGGTCAACTCTATGTTTTAGGGATATCAGTTTGGTAGTTGAGTGGAGGGTGGATTGGAGAGAGGAGATAATGGAAGTAGGGAGAAGAATTAAATCTTTTATTTAGGTCTGTTTATTTCAATAGCCCAGGTGAGAGGTGATTAGGGTTTATGAGGAAGTGTGAGTGGAAATAAGGATGTGATAGGATAGGCATTGTGGCAGTAGTAGATTCACCAAGACTTGGAAAACTGGTTCCAGGACATGAGGGAGAGGAAATAGCTTGCTTCGGTGGTTGGGAGCATTTTATCTGAAGAATGATCTTTTTTAAAAAAAACATTTTTTCTGTGTTTTTATTTACAGCTATTCAATAATGTGAACTACAGTGAATCCTTAATATATATATTCAGCGGGCCTGGTGTGGATAAGCATCCAAGTGGTCTTTTTTCTATAGAAGATAACCATAATGGGAAAGTCTATGTTCACTATCCGATTGACCGAGAGGAAATACAATCTTTTATGGTACCGATAAATTTTACCCCTCTAATCTTCTTTCTTCTCTCCCCCCATCCAAAATGTATTTGAAATAGCATAGTGAGACAATAAAGAAAAAAAGTTTAATCCACCAAAAATTCAGAGCTGAGGTATATTAGTCAGTAAACACGAAGTAAGCACATACTATCCATCAGGCACTGATCTAAGCACTGAGGAAACAAAAGAGTCAAAAGACATTCCCTGCCCTCAAAGAGCTTATAAACTACTGGAGGAGACAACATGCAAACAGATCTGTACAAACAAGCTATATACAGGATAAATAGGAAGTAAATGATAGGGAAGGCACTAAAATTAAGAGGATTTGGGAAAGACTTTCTGTAGAAGTGGAATTTTAGTTGGGACTTAACAGAAGCCAGGGAGGGGGAGGTTAGTCATTGGAGCAGAGGAGGGAGAGCGTTCCAGACATGGGGAAAAACCAGAGAATATGCCAAAAGCAGATAGCTGGGGTGTCATGAGACAGCCAGGAGGCCAGTGTCATTGAATCAGAATATATAGTCTGGAGTAAGATATAAGAAGACTGGAAAGAAAGAATGGGTCTAGGTTATAAAGGGTTTTGAATGCCAAACAGATATGAAGCTACTGGAGTTTATTGGGAGTGGGAGGTAATGTGGTCAGACCTGTGCTTTAGGAAAATCACTTTAGCAGTTAGATGGAGGATGGATTGTAGTGGGGACAGACTTGAGGCAGCAGACCCTCCAGGAAGCTCTTACAGTAGGCAAGGTACGAAATGGTGAGGACCTGTACTGGAGTGCTGGCAATGCCAGAGGTGAGAAGGGTCTATTGGAAAGATGTGAGGACCTGTACTAGAGTGCTGGCAGTGCCAGAGGTGAGAAGGGTCTATTGGAAAGATGTTGCAAAGGTGAAATTCAAAAGCTTTGGTTATGGATTGGATGGATGTGGGTGTGGGGGGCAGTGAGAGATAGTGAGGAGTTGAGGATGACATCGAAGGTGGGAGCCTGAGGGCTGGGAAAGTGGTGTTGCCCTCTGCAGTAATATGGAAGGTAGGAAGTGGGACAGGTTTAGGGGGAAAGATAATGAGTTCTGCTGTTTTGGATATATTGAGTATAAGATGTCTACTGAACATCTAGTTTGAGATATCTGCAAGTCAGGAAGTATTGTAAGATTATAAGTAAGTAAGATTGGAATTCAGCAGAGAAGTTGAAGTAAGATAGGTAGATTTGAGACTCCTCAGCATAGAGATGATAATTAAGTCCATGAGAACTGATGAGATCACCAAGTGAAGCAGTATAGAGGGAGAATATAAAAGGGCTCGGGACAGAACCCTGTGGGACACATGGTTAGCAGATATGATCTGGATGAGCATCCAGCAAGGGATACTTGGAAGGAGTGGTCAGATAGGTAAGAGGAGAACCAGGAGAGAATGATGTCCTGAAAACCTAGAGAAAGGAGAAGTTGATCAATAGTGTCAGAGGCTGCAGAAAGCTGGAGGAGAATAAGGATTGAGAAAAGGATTTGACAAGAGGTCATTGGTAACTTCAGAGAGAGCAGTTTCAGTGGAATGATAAGGTCAGAAGCTGGATTGTGAGGGGGAGAGAAAGTGGAAGCACTTCTTGTAGATCAGCTTTCCAAGGAGCTTAGTTACAAAAGGTAGAAGAGACATAGGGTGATAGCAGCGATGGAAGGATCATGCAAGAGTATGAGGAGACATTGGTGTGTTTGTAAGCAACTGGGGTATGGTCAGTAGACAAAGAAAGAATAAAAATGAGTTACAGAATGGGGATGACAGAGGAGCAATCTATTGGAGGAGATGGGGATTGCTTGAAGGGTTAGCCTTGGTGAGGAATAAGGCCAGCTTATCATAGGAAACAAGGACAAAGGAGGAAATAGTAACAGAAGGTGACAGGAGATAAGTAAGAGGAAAGCAGAGGGAGTTTGTAGTGATTGGTCTCAATTTTTCTGTAAAATATGAAACAAGTTTCTCAGCTGAGAAGGTGGGAGGAGGAGAGCTATGGAAGGTTTGAGGAGGCATGAGATTTAGAAGAGCCCCTGGGGTAAATGGGATAGTGAGTTGATGAGGCAGGTATATAAGGATTGGCTAACAGCAATGAGGGCCCAGGTGAGGTTGTGTAACATAAATTTGTAGTGGACCTAGACAGAATAGTTGTATACCTTTGTTAAGCAGCATGTGTAGGAGCAAAAGCAGCCAATAGTGGGAGTGATCCAAGGTTGAGATTTGGCAGGGTGCGATCAGCAGAAATGATAAGGGTGATTAGGGACTCCAGAAAAGGGGACAGTGTTGAGTTCAATTGATTCTCCAGGGGGTCATGATGGAGAAAAGCAGAGAGAGTGGCTAGTGCCAGGGAAATGACCTTAAAGGGAATTGAGGGTCAGAGGATTGGAGGTCACAATGCCATGGAAGAGTTGGATTAGGAATGGGAGGCAGAGGAAGAGGTAGAAAACCAATAGGTTATGGTTGGATAAGGGGATCAAGGAATTCTTGAATAATTCCTAGCCTCATATTTGAAGGGCTGCTCTTTGCTGTTCTTTTTTTCAATGATTTGTTAGTCTATTCCTAATTTTCTTTTTAGAATTTCATATGAGGCTTTATGTATCCTAGTTATAGTGTCAAGTGTCCCAAGTTGACCAGAAGTTTGAAGGTTTCTAAGCTTACCTTTGCAAATGTTGAATGTGTTTAGTTTTTTTTGTTGACTTTATATTGTATTAATAAATGCGTCACTACTGAAATATCTACAAACTCTATTCATGCAACTCTGGAGATCTGGAAGATCTTTCGTAAACTCAACAAACAAAGATCCTGTTGGTTTATATTTTGCATTTCTGTGGAACAGCACCTTGCCTTTCAGGTTTTTACAGGGCCTAGGGTGTGAGTCTCCTTTGTGTTAGAAGTAAATCATCCACTTTTAAAGGGTATTAACCTTTTCAGAGCCCCAACCATATAATTTAATGTTTCAGAATCATGTCTTATTTCCATGTCCCTAAAGAGTTAGTGTAGTTTTCCAAAGTAGGAAATAGTCTTTTTATCCATTGGTAGGATCTGGCTCTATTTTCTCCAAATGTGCAAAAATTCTCCTAAAACCCTTATAAAGAAAAAAATCTATTTCTAAAAGGCACTGTATCTTCCCATTCTATTCCTAGACACTTACTAGCTGCGAGACCCCGGGCAACATCTCTGGGGTTCAGTTTCCTTATCTTCAAAATGAAGGAGTTGGACTCCACATCTAAGGTCCTTTCCAGATCTAAATCTTTCATCCTGTGATCCTTTCTAGACAAAACACTTGATAAAACATGAAGAAAGTCTAAGTAACCACAAAGGTGACTCCAAGATAACAATAATAACTAGAAGGATATTTGCAGCATAAGGGTTGATGTTCCATTTTCTATTCTCTGATTTTCACAGTCCTCCATATACAGAGTGCACTTTCTTCTCATCTCTTCTTCTTAGGATAACTTTCATCTTTCAAGCCTCAGCTCAGTTACCCATAAATTCCTTGATTTTCCTACTTGTTACTGCTTTCTTCCTCCTCAGATTATTCTGTATCTAATGAAAAATTATCTTGTATCTAAATCGTCTGTGTACATGTTCTTTCTCCCTTGTGTAACATCAGTTCCTTAAGGTCAGGGATTGGTTTGTTTTTGTCTTTGGAAGCCCAATGCCTTAAACATAGTTGGTGCTTAATAAATGTTTCTTGAATTAAATTGTGTGGATGCAAAGGGGATACACAGATCTGTATAAAAAACAGAATATGTCATAGGCCTGGCTCTCGGTAGAGTTAAGGAGATTTAGATGCATGGTATAGTCAAGGGGAGCAGTGGTCTGCAACAGAAAAATTCCAGCCTAGGTATCACAAGACCATTGTTTTAGACCTGGCCCTTTCCTTTACCCACTCTTGTGCAACTCACCTCACCTGTCTAAGCCTTCGTTTCCTCCTCTGTAAAATAAGGAGATTGGGTTAGAGGCAATGTAGTTAGTGGATATCGTGCTTGATCTGTTTGGAGTCAGGCCATTGAAAATGGCAAGAGTGGAAAATGGAAAGTCAAATTCAGGAAAGAGCTAGCATGACAACACCTAGCATAAGAGTATATGTCCAATAAAAGCTTTTGGGGGATTTTATTTTCATTTAACCTAACTAAGATTGCAAATCCTGTCTGTGATATATGAGTTTTGTGACCACGGACTGGTCATTTACATGTCCTAAGCCTCAGTTTCCTCATCAGTAGAATGGGGGTAAGAATGTCTTTAGTATCTTCTCAAGGTTGTTTTGAGGCTCAAATGAGAGAATCTGTGTAAAATTCTTTGCAAACCTCAAAGTGCTATCTAAAGCCAGCTATTATAATTGTAGTGTCATAGACCTAAAGCTAGAAGGGACCTCAGAAGCCATCTAGTTCAAATTGTTCATTTTACAGATGAGGAAACTGAGTCCCAAGGACTTGCCCAAAGTCAACACAGGTAGGAAGTCACAAAAGTCCAAACTCAGATGTTCAAAGTCAGCCCTCTTTTCTCTATGCCACACCGCTTCTACTTCACATTATGTCTCCCTTGGGCCTCTTCCTACATTGTAATAGAAGACCCTTTGCTTTCAGAAGACAAGAACTAGATCAGCAGCACCAACAGTAAATGCTACATTAACAAAAGATAGCTCACTGGGGAGAGGCCCAGAAGAAAGTTGAATGTTTCAGTTTTGAGTCTTGTACAGTCAGGATAGTTTTTAAAAACCTATGCCATTGTTTGTGGTAAGGTATGAATGAGTAACAAGAGTAGAGAAAACATTCTACCCTTGATGACTTTAGAGGGGTAATGGAATGAAAGTCATCCTTTTCCTTCACTCCCCTAAGAGAGAACCAGCCAAACCTGAAAACAGTTAAAAGAGTTAAGAGGTAAGGACAGACAGAGAGATATGATGTCTATTTCTATTCAGGGACAAAACCCATCTTTTAGGAAATAAATTTTTCAGCCATAGCAAACACAAGCATACTCAGAGAAAATCTTTCCTAGTGTAGAACATATACAGGATTGTTCTTACATCTGCTCTGACTTTTAGGGCCCTGGTGGAAATTCAACAAATTTTCGCAGAATATATCCTGAGGGAAATTACTGGTTTAGAGTGTAGCTATCCCACTTTTTAGGGAAAATAATAAAATATAAAATCATAAGAGAGGCAGCATAGCATAGTAGATAAAAAGCCATCCTTAGAGCCAAGAAGAACTGTTTTCAAGTCTTTTTTCTGACACATACTGGTTGTATGACCCTGAGCAAGTCACTTAACCTCTTATTGCCCTAGACAGCTCTCTGACTAAAAATTACAGAGAAGATGCATAACTGCATCGATGAGTTTCCTCATCTGGGTGTCCACCCTCTGCCCCATTCTCCATCAGTTTCTGGCCCAAGTTTTGCCCTTCTAGACATCTCTAGGCTTTTCTTCTCCTTCTGTTCTCCCCCTTTCCCTTTGTTTCCCCAGATCTTGGAAGCTTTGTCCAGATATTGGTATTGTTTCTGTCCCTGGGCCTACGCTGTAGCTTGGTTTAGTTTGGTGCCTATCTTGATGAAATCATTGTGAAAAATTACAAGTTAAAATACTTCTTTTTGAGTGGAAGGACACAGTATAGTTTTAGGTGTGGAAATTCAATGTTACTGGGGGACTATTCATGGATTATGAAAGGGAATATGCACGTGGTTGTATTCTAAAGGAAATCTGGTTACAAGAAAACTTTAAAAAATTTTATAGGGAATATAAATGTAAAGGATTCTGTGGAAAACTATAGTATATTTATCTTTTTTACTATTTAACCTATGTCTTCTAAAGATTCCAAAGTCAAATACCACTCATGCCTAGGTTTATATGATGCATAGGATAATAATAACAATGGAAATAATAATTTACATCAGCGGTATCAAACTCAAAAAGAAATAGATCCCTTATTGCCATATATTGACTCAGAAAACCATAAATTAGCCTTATCTATGTTTTATTAGATTTTTATTTATTTTGTTAAACATTTCCTGTATATATTTTAATCTAGTTCAGCCTACTATGTCATTTCAATATTTACAAAATACTTTCCTCACAAAAATCCTGTGAGGTAGGCAATGATAGTAATATTATTCCCATTTTGCAGATGTTGAAAATGAAGGTCAGAGAGGCCGAGCAATGTGTTCATGGTTACACAGTTAAGTGTTGGAGCCACTTGTAAGTTCCAGAATTTGGAACGTGGTTAATCACACCATGGGCAGCTAGGTGATGCAATGGATAGAGCATTGGGTTGGGAATCAGGAAAACTCATCTTCCTGAGTTCAAATGTGGCCTCAGATACTTACTGCATGACCCTGGGAAAGTCACTTAACCCTGTTTGCCTGAGTTCTTCATCTATAAAATGAGCTGGAGGAGGAAACGGCAAACTGTTCTAGTATCTTTGCCGGATCACAAGGAGTTTAGATACTACTGAAAGTGACTTAACAACAACAGTGAACGAATAATCTCATCGGTTAGCAGACCTTCTCTTCTGATGTCAGAGATTGAGTTACTTGGTATAGTCAGTGCAGTGTAGTAGAAAGTTTGTTGGATTGGGGTCAAGAACAGAGATTTCTAGTCCCACTCCGCTACTCAGTAGCCATTTTCTGTCACCTTCTGTGAGAGACATCCTCTTGATTCCTCGGTATAATTTGGCTCTGTGAACCTCATTTTTATTCTGCATAAAATGAAGGAGCTGGAAAAGGTCGACATGAGTCAATAGTGCCACATGGCCATCAAAAACCCTGATCTGATCTCTGGCTGTATGAAGTGGTACAGTGTACAGAACAATGCAGGTGATATTCCTGCTATGATGTGGCTCTGTTAGGCCCTATCTTTGGTTTCTCTAGTCTTCTTCAGTATATCAGGGAAAAGAGCCACAGTCATGCCACCTCCAATCAAATTACAGCATTGATTAATAGCCTACAAACTTTTGGTGGAACACTCACACAAAAGGAAACCAAGAAATGTGCTTTTACTTCACAGCCACTTCAAGTCTCAAACTTGTACTAGTCATGAGAAATGACTATACAATAATGACAACCCTGGGGAAAAACCTCTACCCAAAACTTCAGCCTGATTCTGAGTAGCCTAAGGTCATTAAGGCCAGAACTGTTCTTTACTCAGTGGGAAAAGGGAGCTGAAAACTTTTGCAAATGCACTAATCCAGGGTGAATAGGCCCTAAAATCCTTCAAACAGACTGAGCTCTAAAAATACAAAGGTTGAACATCCATTGGTTGAGTATGATTCAGAGAGTATGATTGAAGTATGGAATACACTAAATGGCCTCTGAAGGTCTACATCCTGCCCTTTATGATTCCATAAGTCTAAGAATATGCAATTACAAGTAGACCAGATAAGGATGAGTAAAGGGATTGCTTGAATTCCTGTTGTCAGCTGCCATGCCCATGGATTTGTTAATTGTGCTAGCTGATTCTGTGTTTCCTTCCCAGCCCCTCATCTCTTTGGGATAAAAGGTTAATCTAACCAAACTACGTTAGGTGTATTACTTTTGGTTCTGGATACCGTATCATGGAGGTTGTTGAAAAGTTGAAAAGCATCCAGAGAAGGGCCCCAAGGTTATTGAAGATCCCATGATTCTGCTATAGGAGGATCAGATAAAAGATACAGGATTGTTTACCCCAGAGATAAAGACTTAGGAAAGATATTATATCTTTCTTCAGTGATTTGAAGAGCTGTCATGTATAAGAGGAATCATACTTCTGCTCAGTTCCAGAGGGCAAAATTAGATATAAATGTATGGGAGCTGAAGAGAGACTGATTTAAACTTTAGTAAAGACAAACTTCTCAATAATTAAAGCTAATCAAAAATTAAATGAGAGGTAATTTATTCTCCTTCACTTTTGGTGAAACAAAGATTGGATGGCCACTTGTTGATAATGTTATAAAGGAGATCCTTGGTCAGGTACAGGTTGAACTAGATAGCTTCTAAGAGTCATGATTAAATGATCATGAGTCATGTCATGAGTCAAGAGTCATGATTAAATGATCTCTAAGGTCCTCTCTAGCTGTAACATTCTATAATATATCTGGATTATTGGGCATTGACCCCAATCTGGATATCTTTTCATCCTTAGAATATCCACGAGGGCTTGATTTGTAGAGAGGCAATGTATTATAGTGGAAAGAATATTGGACTAGGAATTAGAGGACCTGGCTTTGGGTCTGGGCTTCACCACTGCCTGTGTAATTGTGGGAAAGTCAGCAGATGTAGTAGAAAGTTGGGTCTGGAGGCAGAAAACATGGATTAAGATCTTGGTTCCGACACTTCTTACCTGTGTGACCTGCGGCAAGTTATTAAGCTTTCTAAGTCCTCAGTTTCTTCATGAAAAGTGGGGGAGTTGAATTAGATGATTGTTATGATCATATGACCTGTCCTATCTGGTTCTTAGTTTTTTCATCCTAAAAAGAAAAGGTTGGATTAGATGTTGTCCAAAGTCACTTTCAGCTCTAAATCCTGATTCCTTCACTGTTCTTGATCCCATATTTGTGGCTCCTATCCCTATCCATAACTTCGAGATTTGGTAATGCAACCCTCTGTCTCCCTTTCTCAACCCCTTATTCCCTCATTTTACCCCAGACCTTACCAACCCTGGCTTAATTATGGCTTACTTTTTCCCCACCAATTCCCCTGAAGAGTATTTACAAAGAGTAGCTCAATTGTAGGTGAGGTTCTTCTGTCAGCAAAGCTCCATTTGGAGAAACAATGTTGTGAAAGAGAAAATATTTTATAAATTAATTCATTCAAGCATAGCAAGTACTCTCTGGGATCACTAGGCTGATTACATCATCCTTTCAGGGTTGTGGGGGCTGAGGTATCTCTTCTCTATTGCTATTATATTGAAACCAATTAGAGGGATGTTTTCCTCCCTTGATGAGAACTAGTGATTAATGCCATAGTTTTATTAAACCAATTAATATCAGTTAGCTTTTAAAGATGTATATTTACCTTAAAAATGAGAAGATATAATAAGAACAGAAATACAAATGTCCTCCCCTCAACAACTTGAGGGTACTCTCCCCCCTCTATCACTTTAATCTCTGGGAAGAGAGAGCTCAGATTTAATACAGTTTCTACAAAGCATTGGTCCCACCAAGTTCACTTTCAAATGTGGCGTTGCAGCCAGTTGAGTGCTACTGCTAGGCTGGGTCCCAATATCACTCCCTGCTTCTCCAGACATTGATGCTCAGCACAGATTTGCATGCTAGACCTCAGGTGGCTTATTCTTCTGACCTTTTGAAATTCACAAAATCGGAGCCTCTAACATCCTTCACCTAAAATAAAAGAACAAATGCTGAGGCAAAGAACAAAGCCCAGAGTCAAGGGCCACATGTTGGCTCAGAAGGAGAGAGCCTCAAATCTCTCCATTTAAAGCATTGTCTTCCACTAGACAATGCCAGAAATTTTACCCTGATGATTTAAGTCTTTGATACATAACATGGAAAAACAAATTGAAATTGAACTTTAGTGGGATTTTTTCTGCATCAATTGAATTGTAATCAGGATATGGTCTAATTACATGAGGCTATAGGGTATGTGTGAGGATGACTCATTTGAGATACTAGTGAAGGAGATATAACAATGTTATAAAATTTTGAAAAAAGAATAACAAACCATAAAAGGATAACATAGTAATAGCCCCCTCCAAAAAAATAATTGGTCTTGGCGTTAATGTTGACCACTGTTTTCCAGATACGCTTTGATATTGCTGACAGATCAACGGGGAAGATTGTGGATGGATCTTTATTTTTCACTATCAAAGTTAGTGACATCAATGATAATGCACCACAGTTTGCTGAAGAAGAATTTAACATTACTGTCAAAAAAAACCACAATCTGGGTGAGACCTGTTCACCTGTTGGGTGAGATTCACATTCCATTTTTTTAATCAGTTGAAATATCATGTTTACAGTCTTAATATTTTATTTTTCCCCAATTACATACAAAAACAGATTAGTATTCCTTAACTTCCTTTATGGAAGCTTCTTTACTTTGTATAGTGAAACAGGATAGATGAAGAGTAGGAAGGGATGTGCTACTGAATGGTTTTAGGTATATATTTTCTTGTTCAGTTCTTAATATTGTAGGCCTTATGTTTCCTATTCTGACTCTTTCTGGTCCTTAAGCTAAATTTTGTACTAACAGTAAGATGACCTGGAAAATAGTTCATTGGCATTTAGAATTCCCGATAGACCACTGACAGCCAAATTAAAACAAATCCAAACTACACCATGAAACTTTAATCTGTTGTTAACAATTGATTTTTTTTCTTTCCTTCTAGATAATCCTATATTTCAGGTGGTGGCAGTTGATTTGGATAAAGAGCAAACTCCCAATTCTGAAGTCTCCTATTCCCTTGTTTCACAAGTGCCATTGATAAAAGGAAATGAGTTTTATATTGATCACAATAGTGGAGAAATCCGTGTCTCAGGATGCTTAGATTATGAGGTCATAAGTGGTTTTTTAAAAATTATTTTTAAAAGCTTGAATTCTGTCTCCTATATGTGGTTATTACACCTGACTTCTAAGTGTGTAGGTGTATCTTTTTTTCCATTCATCTTGTGTTTAGTAAGTGCATGCTGTGTTCAGAGCACTGTGCCGGGTGTCTTGCTCTCAAAGAGTTCACAATCTAGTAGGTAATTAACACTCAAACATAGATAACTATAATAGTGTCTTTCTTAAGCTACTTACAGCTGCACTGTATATTTGGTACAGACATACACTGCATGATTATACATACATACAAAAATACACACACGCACACACACACGCACACACACACACACACACACACACACACACACACACGCTGTGGAAGGACTACAATATTCGTGGGTGAAGGAAGTATCCATTCCAGTGAAACCCTAGAGCTTTTGAAATATTCTTGTAGGATTATAGGATTCGGCAGTAGAAAAGACCTTGGTTATTGTTGCTGTTCAGTAGTTTTAATCACGTCTCTTCATGACACCATTTGGAGTTTTCTTGGCAAAGATACTGGAATGGTTTGCCATTTCCTTCTCCAGCTTATTTTACAGACAAGGAAAGTAAGGCAAACAGGATTAAATGACTCGCCCAGGGTCACACAGCTTCCTAAGTGTCTAAGGCCAGATTCGAACTCAGGAGGATGAGTCTTCCTGACTTCAGACCTGTCACTTTATCCACTGTGCTACTTAGCAGCTCATATAAATAGTAGATGAGCAAAGCCAAGATTAAAATGCACATACACACACACACACACACACACACACACACGCATGCATACCTATAGAAATAAGCATATATATGTATATATACATATAGGAAAAAGCAAAAGTTTTCATCAAATCTGGGTTTTAATATTGGCTTTTCTTGTTTACTGTTTATATGACTCTAAGAAAGTTACCTTTCTCTGAGTCTCAACTTCCTCATCTTTAAAATGAGAGAGCTAGAAGGATAATCTCTAAGGTCTTTTCTGCTGCTGAATTCTGCAATCCCACAAAAATATTTCAAAAGATCTGGAATTTCATTGGAATGGATTCTTGTCCAGCCCATGAAAATCACAGCCTTTCAATAGCTAAGTAAACATGCTACCTGAAATTGTAGTGGCCCCCAATAAATTTCATTACCTGCCAGTCAAAGGCTGGTGCTTGGACATTGGAATTATCTGTGGCTGGACTTGGCCCAATAACTTCTCCAGTTTGATAGGATCTGCCAGAGCTTGCTTTATGCTGTCATAGCCTATAAGATCCCACATCCATGCCACCATGAAACATTGGAGGGACTATTATAAAACAACTAGAAATGAAAATTAAGCAATAAAGCCAGTTGATTTGTTTTCTTACCTTATGTTGGGGAGGCTAACTCTTTCCCTGCCACACACAGGCTGCCCGACTATTCAAATTACTGATTAGAGCAAATGACCATGGAGAGCCACCTTTGTCATCCACTGCTACTGTTAACATAGCAATTGAAGATGGAAATAACCACATGCCTACATTTATTAAGGGAGATGTAAGTCCAACAACTAACTTCTGTTTTTTAATCATCATGAAGACCAATGAGAGCTGGTCTCCAGTTTGCATCATCCTAGGGTGTCTCTGGTTGTCTTTGTGGGGTGAGAGGTGCCATGAAATTTGCAAAATCAGGTTGGTTTTAATTTAATATCATAATATTATGGGGAGGAGGTTACTGAAGAAGTGTGATTTGGAGGTCAGGAAATAATATTGAAAATGATAGCATGTCACAAGTGAGAAAAAATTGGGAATCATTAACTTGACCAACATGAGTATTATTTTGAGTGTGCATGATTTTCTTTTTGGATGAATTAAGGGAACAGCAAGCATTTAGTCTCTATTTCCAATTTTTGTGTGTAGGATTAAAAGAAATTATTTCCCAAAATAGTTGAGTATTTTTAAAACAATTTTATTTTCTATTTTCTTTTCCAAATCAAAGTGAAATGATTAGAAAAACAAGCTCATAACAAACTTGTTTATGGTAGTGAAAGATAACATTTTTGAGCCTGTTTTATTTTTGCCTGACTTCATAAAGATCTTTACTTGACAAATAAGCCCAGAAAACAGGACTCTGCTCTTTTGTGGTTTTACTTTGAAGGTGCCATGTTACTAAGATTATTGAATAACCAGTTATTTCAAGGCTTATTTGTAACATAAAATTGTTTTCTGAATCTGTGTAGTCATTATGATTCACATTTATATAGTACCAAAAACCCTATAAGGTAGGAAGTACAAGGAATTTTCCCATTTTACAGGCAAACAAACTGATACTCAAAGAGGTACATGAGTTTTCCAAGGTCACATAGCATATAAGTATTAGAACCAGAATTTGGACTCAGATTTCCTGACTCCCTAATTCATTTTCCATTATTTGAGTGCCTCTCCTTTAGTCTTTTAGGAAATTACCTGTATTTTTATAGGATAGCATAGTCCTTACATTACAGCACATTAATAAGAAATATTTAATAGAATATTTTGGAATACTTTTCCAAAATTTTTTCAAAAATTATTTTGTTTTTACACTCCAAATAGCAGGGAGAGAATATGTCTTATTATCATTGGTTATTCTGCCATGTAATTAGGATTTCAAATTCTTTTAGAAATTTCAGTAAAGAGATGTGCCCAGTCTTCTTAGTTAGCTAACCTGGGTAAAAAAAAAGAAAATGATAGAAGTTTTCTTGGTCTCAACAATGCTGAATGATGATTGCTTCTTTCAGTATAAAATACAGATTTCTGAAGGCCAAATACAACAGGATGTGATAAGGTTCCAAGTGCAAGATCGTGATTCTCCATTCACACCTTCCTGGAGAGTAAAGTACAAAATACTTCATGGTAATGAAGAAGAACACTTCAATATTGTGACAGATCCTGGGACCAATGAAGGAATTTTAAATGTCATCAAGGTAAAGTCAGGGACAAGCTGCTCCATCTAGATAGATCCTAGTAGATTCTCTGATCATCTCGAGTTTCCCTGGATTCTTCATAATTGCCCTCTGGTGAAATAAATCCCATGACATTCATATATCAAAACTTGTTCAGCCACTGCCCCATTTGTTTTCAGGTCTTTATTACTAAGAGATGGCTTTGAAAACTTTTTCTATTGACTTTGACCTCCTCAGAGGTATATGCCTAATAATGGTATTATTAAGTCAAAGGGAGTATTCATTTTAGTGACTTTTCTAGTATAATTCAGATTTTTTCTAGAAGTTTCTACCAATTTGCATCCTCACCAACAGCACGTTAGTGTGTTGGACTTTTCAGATCTTCCTCTAACAATAGTCATTTATGTCTCGTGTAATTTTTAAATAGTTTGATGGGTATAAAGTTATAGTCATAGACCTGAATCTGAAAGGGACCTTTGAGGCCATTTAGTTCAACCCCTTCATTATTCAGACAAGGAAGTTGAGGCCAAAAGAGGTTAAATAACTTGCTCATAGTCACTCAGGCAGTGACATAGGAAGAATTTGAACCCCCATCCTTTGAAGCCAAATTTAGTGTTTTGTACCACAAAGAAAGATCAGTTGGTTTAATTTGTGTCCATTTTATTATGAGGGATTTGGACCTTAGCTTAAAAAGTCCAGGGTCTCCTCCTGTATCCAGGGCCATTGCCAATTGTCTTGATCTGTCTTACCACGAGATTCTGACGATGCAGGGGGAGAGCATAAGATTGATGACTTTGCACAGCCCTGCCTTACTTAAATCCAGTTCACTCACAAGCGAAGACATCACCCTCCTGGTGTCATTAGTGCTCTTTCAGAACAAAGAACGAACAACAAACAAAGTGATTGGAGCAACCTTTCTTGAGGCTGTTGATAATTTTCACTTATCTGGTCTTTGTCCAAAGCTGAATTAGTAAATTGTTCTGTAGTGCCCTAAACCAACATTGTCTGTCTCTGGCCAATATTTGTATACAACCAGGATACCTGTAGCTGGCCAGGATAACCTAGAAGGTTTGAATTCTTAGAAAGAAAATTCTCAGGCTTGGCATGTCCCTCCTATCTTCATTGCATTATGCATTCTTAGCAGTTAAGATGTTTGTTTCCTATGTATCTGTTCCCCCTCCACCTCTACCACATTAAATCACTTTGCATACTAAGCAACTGTGTTATAAATATTCATTTTCCCAAAATTCCCCTGATTTTGCAGCCTGGCATTTTATATTAATTTTTAATCGTTTTGATTTTGGTTGTATTTTTCTGATTTGATTGGTGGTAGTTTTATTTAGCCAAGAAAAGACAAAAATATCCATAAATGATTTGAGAATGAGCTGAAGATTTTCTTGTAAAAGACAATGTAAGCGTGCCATATGGGGATTGGTTAAAGAAACTGGAACTGCTTAGCTTGGAGAAGACTTGCCAAATCTAATGAGAGTAAGATTCCCTCATTCCCTCTTACCTTCCCCCTTGTCCCCTCCACTGTAAAAACTTTCTTGCCTTTTTTTTGTGAGATAATTTACCCCATTCTACCTCTCCCTTTCTCTTCCCAGTACATTCCTCTAACCTCTTAATTTTATTTTTAATTTGTTAGATATCATCCCTTCATATTTAACTCACCCTATGCCCTCTGTCAATATATATATATATATATAGTGTGTGTGTGTGTGTATATGTGTGTGTGTGTGTATATATATATATATATATATATATATATATATATATATACATATGTATATATTCCATCCAACTATACTAATAGTGAGAAAGGTCTCGAGTTAAAAATATCATCTTTCCATGTAGGGATGTAAAATGCAAACAGTTCAACTTTAACAAATTCCTTATGATTTCTCTTTCCTGTTTACCTTTTTATGTTTCTCTTGAGTCTTGTATTTGAAAGTCAAATTTTCTATTAGCTCTGGTCTTTTCGTCGAGAATGCTTGAAAGTCTTCTATTTCATTGAATATCCATTTCCCCCCCTGAAAGATTAGACTCAGTTTTGCTGAGTAGGTGATTCTTGGGTGTAATCCTAGCTCTTTGACCTATGGAATATTATATTCCAAGCCTTCCAGTCTCTTAATGTAGAAGCTGCTAAATCTGATTGTATTTCCATAATACTTGAATTCTTTCTTTCTGGCTGCTTGCAATATTTTCTCCTTGACCTGGGAACTCTGGAATTTGACTACCATATTCCTATGAGTTTTCCTTTCGGGGTCTCTTTCAGGAGGTGGTCAGTGGATTTTTTCAATTTCTACTTTAGCCTCTGGTTCTAGAATATCAGGGCAGTTTTGCTTGTTAATTTCTGAAAGATGATGACTAGGCTCTTATTTTGATCATGGCTTTCAGGTAGTCCAATACTTTTAAAATTATTTCTCCTGGATCTATTTTCCAGGTCAGTTGTTTTTCCAATGAGATATTTCACATTGTCTTCTATTTTTTCATTCTTTTGGTTTTGTTTTATAATTTCTTGATTTCTCATAAAGTCAATATCTTCTATTTACTCCATTCTAATTTTTAAGGAATTATTTTCTTCAGTGAGCTTTTGGACTTCCTTTTCTATTTGGCCAATTCTGCTTTCCAAGGCGTTCTTCTCCTCCTTGGCTTTTTGAGCCTCCTTTGCCATTTAGGTTAGTCTATTTTTTAAGGTGTTACCTTTTTCAGTATTTTTTGGGGTGGGGTCTCCTTTAGCAAGCTGTTGATTTTTTTTCATGATTTCTTGCATCTTTTTTTTCTTGCATTTCTTCCATCTTACATTTCTTGCATCTTTTCCCACTTTTTCCACTACTTCTCCTACTTGATTTTCTTCCATGACCTGAGACCAATCCTTACTGTTCTTGGAGGCTTTGGATGTAGGAGCTTTGACTTTGTTGTCTTCTTCTGGTTGTATGTTTTGATCTTCTTTGTCATCAAAGTAAGATTCTATAGTCTGAGTTTTTTTCTGCTGTTTGCTCATTTTCTCAGCCAATTACTTGACTTTTTAACTCTTTGTAGGACTCTGTTTCCAGCTTGGTGGGTGTACTGTCTCAAGCTTCAGGGGTTTTGTGCAGCTATTTTCAGAGATACTTCTAGGGACCTGTAAGTTTTCAGTTCTTCCAAGGTAGTATGATCAAAGGAAAGGTGTTCACTCTTTTCCTGGCCTATACTCTGGTCTATGAGTGACCACAAACACTCTTTTCTGCCTTGGAAGGAGGATTCCCTTTCTACCATTGCCAAAAACTCCACCATACCAATGCTCCTCTTCACCCTAGCACTGCCACCTGGGACTTCAACCCAGATCCAAGCATCGGCAAAGCGAGAGAATCCTGCCTCAGTGTCAGCGAAGAAGTTCCTACAGTCCCCCTCCAGAGTTCCAGAAACAGCCATTGCTGGGGCTCCTTTTTCACCCAGGTCCAACAGACCTTTCTTACTTACCTAAATTGTCTTGGGCTGAAAATTTGTTTCACTCTGTTATTTTGTGGGTTCTGCTGCTCTAGAATTTGTTTAGAGTCATTTTTACAGGTATTTGGAGGGGTTTAGAGAAGAGCTCAAACAAGTCCCTGCTTTTTCTCTGTCATCTTAGCTCCACCCCATCCCATCCCCACCCTTTTCTCAGTTCTTTTCATATAGAAATAGAGATTCATGTTTGTTCGTATTTGTCATATTTAGAATAACACAGCTAAATAAATAGATAGATGAATGAATGAATAAATAAATACATAATTGGATGAGTAAATACATAAATAAAAGAGTTCCCTCCTAAGATAGTGAATTTCCTATCACTAGAAGGAGACCTTTAAACCTAGGTTAAATAAGTACTTGTTGGGAATATTGTAGAAGGAGATCTTTTTCAAATATGAGTTGGCCTAGTTGAGCTCTGAGGGCCTATTTTTCTCTGAGATTCTTTGATTCTGTAATATAGAGAGCAAAGGTCACAAGGTCCATGTTTCATATCAGCAACAAGAAACATTTGCTAATGAAGTCTTCCATTTGCTGTTGACAGCCTTTGGATTATGAAAACCTGACAGAGAGAAAACTCATTATTGTAGTTGAAAATGAAGAACCATTTTCTTCATGTGAAAAAGACCAACTTGGTCATGGAACCATGATGGCCAGCACTGCAACTGTGAGTGTGGAGGTTATTGATACCAATGACCCTCCTCAGTTCCATCCTCCTAATTTTATCGTTCAAGAGGTTGATGGTGCCAAACCCGGGGCCCGATTGGGAAGATTTAATGCTACAGACCCAGACCAGAACACCAAGAACATAAGGTGAGGATATGATGGAGGAAATGAGGGTAGTTTTCCATTTGGAAGGAAGCATGTACCATCATGTGATGCTATTGTTATTGCTTAAAATCTTCACTTTTTCTATATTGGTATTTCATAATTGCCATGGCTTCACTGGCATGGGTACTCCTGCTGCAGGTGTAGATTACAATCTCTCCACACCTTAAGAGATAGTCTAATGAGTTACTCTGGTTAGAAATGTAATCACCAGGGGGCAGAGCCAAGGTGGCAGCTGGAAAGCAGTGACTGGCGTGAGCTCCCCACCAAGTCCCTCCAAAAACCTATAAAAAAATGGCTCTGAACCATTTCTAGAGCTGCAGAACCCACAAAGTGGCAGAGGGAAGCAGGGCTCCAGCCCAGGACAGCTTGGATGGTCTCTGGATAAGGTCTGTCCCGCACGGAGCTCCCAGCTCCCAGCTGAGGGGAGCGGAGCTGAGCCAAGCAAAGCCTAGTGTGCACGGCATGGACTGTGGACTGACCAGACCAGGAGCCAAGCAGAGAGTGCCCTAGTGTCCTGAATTACTGAGCTGTGGCATTTACCAGACCTCACAACCCACAAACAGCAAAGACAACAGAGAAGGTTAGTGGGAAAAGCTGCGGGGACTGAGTTTGCGGTTCGGCCACCGCCCCTGGGGCAGCGGAGGTGAGGCAGCTTTAGAACTACGGCTGAAGTTGCTTCTGGCCCCAGTCCCACCTGGTGGGAGGAATTAAGTGGCAGATCAGA
>CM053625.1:141727693-141761458 GCA_028646595.1 Phalanger gymnotis | reverse complement strand
AGGTTTTAAAAAAATAGATGTTCAGAAGTAAAAAAGTTTTTTTTTCATGTACCTAGAAAATAAGATGCACAGGCAAAGGGGCATAGAGATTTATCTTACCCTACAAGAAAGTGGGGGAGGGGGGGATGGAAGGGGAGTGGGGGGACAGAGAGGAGGGCAGACTGGGGAACAGGGCAACCAGAGTGTACGCCATCTTGGAGTGGGGGGGGTGGAAATGGGGAGAAAAATCTGTAATTCAAACGCATATGAAAATTAATGCTGAAAACTAAAGATGTTAATAAAAAAAAATTGAAAAAAAAATTGAAAAAAAAAAGTGTAAGATGCAGAAATGAAGAACCAAAGAACTAGGGCTTTCATTTGAAATTCCAGCACCCAGCACAAAATTAGAGGTGAAATACCTAGGGAGGAATACAGTGACCTTATGATATCTGACTCCAGAACATGCAGCCATCATCCTGATCTTGATTTTGGTCCCTGATCTAGGTGGTTTATGAGCAGTTTTGGTTTGATATTAGTGTATTGGTGATGATGGAGGTGGGACTGTGCGGGACAGGCATAGCAATGGAAGATCCTTCAGTAGGTAGTGGCCCAGCAAAGAGAAAGTAAGTGTCCCATGATCTTATGCTGGCCCCTCAATCTCTGCCACAAATGCCTCTGGTAATTCAGCCACTTTATTTTACTGATGAAGAAAGAAAGCTGCAGACTGAAGTGACTTGCCCTAAGTCATATAGAAATTTAGCAGCAGAACAGAGACTGCAACCTAAATCTTGATAGCTGGTTCATTGTCTTTTCATGTATATCACACTTTCCATTATGGTAGGCTGTTTACTTCTGCTCTTAATCAATTATTTCTAAATCTCTGGTAGGGCAGCAAGCTTTCTTCATTACCCATGGATTAAAGGATATAGCAGTTAAAGATTCTGGGCAGTCCCCACTTCCAGCCTGTTCTCTCCACAATTTATTTCTTATTCATTTGATTATGTATTAAAAGTCTCTTGTGTTCAGAGTGCTTTACTTGGCTCTGAGAGAAATACTAACTTTAGCTAAGACGTGGCTTCTGACCAAATGAGACTTAGAGTCTTGGAGTATGATAACTCTAATAATAATAAACAATATTAATACTAAATTAATGACAATCATAAATAAGATTGAATGATAAATTCTTTAGGGAAGTGCAAAACAAAATCTCATATGAGCTCCCAAGGGGGAAGTTGATATCACTTACAAGTCAGAGAAGACTAGATAGAGTATAACTTTTAAGGGTGTTTTAGGTTAGACTTTAAAGGTTGGAGAAAAGAGGGAAGACTTCCAGGTAAAGGGAACACTGTAAGCAAAGACACTGGTTAAAGAGTACAGCAAATGTCTGTTTGGATAATGTGAGGCATGGTGGGCACTGAAAATCAGAATCAGACATTTACAAGGCTAGTTTTGAAGAGTACTTCAACTCAGTGGGGAATGATAACAAGCATATGTGACTCAGAGCTGGTGGCATTTCCTTCCTGGGTTGTTTGTATGGTAGCTCTAGAGTAGAAATGGTAGGTATAAACATAGGTTATACTAATCTGGTGATACCCTTCAGTGTTTTTACAATTTGGATTTCTTTATATTACAGTACTATCCAAATGACATAAGCAGCTTGAATACTAAAATCCAGCTGGAAAGGATGGAACAAAAAGTGGCAGAGATACTAACTCAAGTAAGGTTTTTTTTTTAATTTTTTAATTCCTTTTTAAGTTTCCTTTTTTATACTGCAATCATTTCTTAGTATACTTCTTCCCATTTGAATTCTTCTTTACAACAGTTAAGTAAGACAAGCTGACCTATCTAAAAGTATATATAACAATCCATACCACAGCACCCCTCTAGCTCTCTCTAAAAAAGAGCATACTGTTGTTTTATCATCTCTTCTTTGGACCCAAGACTGATCATTGCATTCAATCTAAACTTTTATGAATTTTTTAGAATCTTTTTAACCTTTATGCTTGTTATTATTATTTTTTTTAACATTCATTTAAAAATTTTGAGTTCCAAATTTTCTCCCTACAGCCCCTCTCCCACTGGCCTTAAGAAGGCAAGCAGTGTTGTACAAAACATTTCCACGTTAGCCATGTTGCAAAAAAGAAAAGCACGAAAAATAAAGTGGGGAAAAAAAACCTTAAATCTTTACCCCGAGTTCATCAGTTCTTTTTATGGAGGTGGATAATATATTTTATCATGAATCTTTTGGAATTCTTGTGGAACATTGTATTAATCAGAGTAGCCAAGTCTTTCACTGTTGATTTTCCTTATGATGTTGCATGTGTGTACAGTGTTCTTCTGGTTCTGCTCAGGTCATTTTGCATCAGTTCATATAAGTTTTCCTAGGTTTTTCTGAAACCACTCTGCTAATCATTTCTTATAGCACAATAATATTCCATCACAATTACATACCACAACTTATTTAGCCACTCCCCAGCTGATTGCTATCCCCTTAGTTTGTTGGTAATGTATAGAAATGCTGATGATTTATGTGAGATTATCTTATATCCTGAAGCTTTGCTAAAGCTGTTAATTGATTCAATTAGTTTTCTGGTTGATTGTCTAGGATTCTTTAAGTATACCATCATATCATCTACAAAGAATGATAATTTCCTCATTGCCTATTCTTATTCCTTCAATTTCTCTTTCATGTCTTATTGCTATAGCTAGCATTTCTAGCACAATATTGTATAATAATGGCGATAGTGAACATCCTTGCTTCACAACCCTTGTCTTATTGGGAAGGCTGCTAATTTATCCTCATTACAAATAATGCTTGCTTTTGGTTTTGGATAGATACTATTTACCATTTTAAGAAAAGTTCCTAAGGAGGCGGAGCCAAGATGGTGGCTGGAAAGCAGGGACTTGTGTGAGCTCCACTCCCCCCGCCCCAGGTCCCTCCAAAAACCTATAAAAATGGCTCTGAACAAATTCTAGAACTGAAGAACCCACAAAATAGCAGAGGGAAGCAGGGCTTCAGCCCAGGACAGCCTGGATTGTTTTATTGGCATGTAATTGAGCAAAATATCTCCTAATAATTGCTTTAATTTCATCTTCACTGGTGGTACATTCACCCTTTTCATTTTTTATATTGGTAATTTGTTTTTTTTAAGAAACTTAACCTATGTTTTGCCTATTTTCTGTTTTTCCCCCATAAAACTAATTTCTCTTTTTTTTATTAGTTCAATAGTATTTTTACATTCAATTCTATTAATCTCTCCTTGATTTTCAGGATTTCTATTCTGGTGTTTAATTGAAGATTTTAAATTTGTTCCTTTTCTAGTTTTTTTAGTTGCATGTCTAATGTACTGATCTGCTCTTTCTCTCTTTCATTGATGTATGCATTTAGAGATACAAATTGTCCCTTAAGTACTGCTTTGGCTGTATCCCATAAATTTTAGTATGTTGTCTCATTGTAATTCTCTTTAATGAAATTATTGATTATGTCTATATTTGTTCATTGACTCACTCATTCTTTAGGATTAGACTATTTAGTTTCCAATTAATTTTTAATTTATACTTCAAAAGCCCTTTATTGAATGTAATTTTAATTACATTATGGTCCAAAAAGACTCCATTTAATATGTATGATTGTCTGTATTTGTTTATAAGGTTTTTATGTCTTAGTGCATGGTCAGCTTTTGTGAAGGGTCCATAGATAGCTGAGAAAAAAAAGTATTTTCCTTTCTATTCTCTTTCAGTTTTCTCTAGATGGCTATCTTTCTAACTTTTCTAAAATTCTATTCATCTCCTTAACTTCTTTCTTATTTATCTTATGGTTAGAGTTATTTAGTTCTGAGAGGAGCAAATTGATGTCCTCCACTAGTATAGTTTTACTGTCCATTTCCTCCTGTAACTAATTTAACTTTCCCATTATGAATTTGGATGCTATGCCTTTTGGTGCACACGTACACACACACACACACACACACACACACACACACATTTAATATTGACGTTACTTCATTGTTTATGGCACCTTGTTTCCCTGATTATCTTTCTTAATTAAATCTATTTTTGCTTTTGCTTTGTCTGAGATCATAATTGCTATCCCTGCCTTTTTCACTTCAGCTGAAGTATAATAGATTCTGTTCTAGTCCCTTATTTTAACTGTGCATGCATCTTTCTGTTTCAAGTATGTTTCTTATAAACAACATATAGTTGGAATCTGGTTTCTGATCCAGTCTCCTATCTACTTCTGTTTTATGGGTGAGTCAATCCTGTTCCTATGTGACTACTAACTGCATTTTTTTCCATAATATTTGCTTCTGTTTGTCTCTTTCCCTCCTTCTCTCTTCCCCACTCCTCTCTACTGTTGCTCCTCAAAAGTCTGTTTTACTTCTGACCACTGCCTTCCTTAATCTGCCTTCCCTCTTATCACTGCCCCTTTCTTTTAGCCCTTTCTCTCCTACTTCCATGTTAAGTAAGATAGATTTCTATACCCAACTGAGTGTATATATATATACATATATATATGCATATATATATTCTGAGTGTGTGCTTGTATACCAGATGTTTGTGTATAGCTATATTTTCTATATATTTTCCCTCTTTGAACCAATTCAGGTGAGAATAAGGTTCAGATATTGCCTACCCCACCCCATTTTCTCCTTCACTTTAAATACTCTTCTTTGCAATTCTCTTTTATGTTAATAAATTTTCCCATATATAATTTTCCCCATTTTTCCTCTTCCTTCCTCCTGCTCCTAGTGCATCCCTCTTTCTCAGTCTTCCATTCTTTTTTGGAGATCATCCCAACATGATAGACTCACACCCATACCCTCTGTCTGTGTAGAGTTCTTCTAACTGCTATAATAATGATAAAGTTCTTAGGAATTACATATGTCATCTTTCCATATAGGAATGTAAACAATTTAACTTTATTGAAATCTCTTATGATTACTCTTTCATGTTTTCCTTTTTATTCTTTTCTAGTCTTGTGTTTGAATGTCAGATTTTATATTCATCTCTGGTCTTTTCATCAGGAGTGCTTAAAAGTCCTCTATTCCTTTAAATGAATCTTTTCTCCCTGAAGTATTATATTCAGTTTTGCTGGGTAGGTTATGCTTGGTTGGAACCTTAGCTCCTTTGCCCTCTGGAATATCATATTCCAAGTCCTCCACTCCTTTATGTTGGTAGCTGCTAAATTTTGTATGATCCTGTCATTCCTTTTTGGGTTCTTTTTGGTTGTTTTTAACATTTTCTACTTGATCTGGGTCCTTGGGAATTTGGCTTTAATATTCCTGGGAGGTTTTATTTTGGAATTTCTTTCAGAAGGTAGCCAATAGATTCTTCCAATTTATATTTTGCCCTCTGGTTCTAAATACCTGCCCAGTTTTCCTTGATTATTTCTTAAAACATGATGTCTAGACTCTTTTTTTAATCATGGATTTCAGATAGTTCAATAATTCTTAAATAATCTCTCTGAGATCAATTTTCCAGATCATTTTTTTAAATGAGGTATTTTGCCACATTTTCTTTTCTTTTTTCTTTACTTTGTTTTATTTTTATTTTTATTGGTATCTTGTGCATTCATTAGCTTCCACTTGCCCAATTCTAATTTTTATGAAATTAGTTTCTTTAATGAGTTTCCTCCTGAAGTGCTGCACTCAATATGCCAGCAAGTTTGGAAAACTCAATAGTGGCCACTGAATTGGTAAAGTTCAGTTTATGTCCCATTCCTAAAGAAGGGCAATGTCAAGGAATGTTCAAACTACTGAACAGTTGCACTCATTTCACATGCCAGCAAGGCTATGCTTAAAGATTCTGCAAGATAGACTTTAGCAATATGTGAACTGAGAATTACCAGAAGAGTAAGTTGGTTCTTGAAGACATAAAGGAACTAGAGACCAAATTGTCAACATTCACTGGATATGAAGAAAGCAAGAGAGTTGCAGAAAAAAAATCTACTTCTCCTTCATTGACTACACCATAGCCTTTGGCTGTGTGAATCACAACAAAATGTGGCAAGTTCTCAAAGAGGAGGGAGTATATCTGAGGAGTATTTCCTGAGAAATTTATAGGGGTCAAAAAGTAAAGTTAGAACAACATGGAACAACTGATTGGTTTAAGATTGGAAAAGGAATATGACAAGGGTGTATATTGTCACCTTATTTATTTAACTTATATGCAGAGTACATCATATAAAATGCCAGGCTGGATGAATAAAAAGTCAAAATTAAGGTTACTGGGAAAAATATCAATGATCTTAGATATGCAGACAATACCACTCTGACGGCAGAAAGTGAAGAGTTTAAGAAGCCTCTTGACAAAGGTAAAAGAGAAGAGTATAAAATCTAGCTTGAAGTTTAACATAAAAAAACTCAGATCTTGGCAACTGGTCCCATCATTTCTTGGCAAATAGAGGGAGGAGAAATGGAAGCAGTATTAGATTTATATTCTTGGGCCTAAAAATCACTGCAGATGGCGACTTCAGCCATGAAATTAAAAGAAGCTTACTCCTTGAAAAAAAAAAGCTATGACAAATCTCAACAGCATACTAAAAAAGTATAGATGTCACCTTGCCAATAAAGGTCCATATAGTCAAAGCTATGATTTTTCCAGTAGCAATGTATGGCTGTATGAGTTGGACTGCAACAAAAGCTGAATGCTACAGACTCAGTGCTTTCAAATTGTGGTGCTGACTTTTGAGAGTCTCTTGGACAGCAAGGAGATCAAATCAGTCAATACTTAATGAAATTAATTCACTCTTTTCACTGGGAAGTCAAATATTGAAGCTGAAGCTTGCATACTTTGGCTGCATAATGACAAGATGGGACTCATTGGAAAAGACCCTGAAGTTGGGAAAGATTGAAGAAAAAAGGAAAAGGGGATGGTAGAGATGAGATGGATAAATAGTGTTATGGAAACAATGAATATGAACTTGGATAGACTTTGAGATATGGTGGAAGATAGGAGGGCCTAACATGTTATGTTCCCTGGGATCATGAAGAGTTGGACTCGACTAAATGACTGAATAACAACCTCTTTTTCATTTGGCCAATTCTGCTTTTTAAGGATTTATTTTCTTCAGTGTTTTTTGTTACTTTTTTGCTAAGCTTTTAATTCTCTTTTCCTAATTTTCTTGCATTGCTCTCATTTATTTTCCCAACTTTTCTTCTACTGCTATTATTTAATTTTTAAATGATTTTGTCTTTTTAAAAATATCTTTTTCTTTAGGTCTTCTGGGAATCTCTATTGAGCTTGTGTCCAATATGCATTTTTCTTAGAGGCTTTACTTTTAAATGTTTTCCTCTGATCTTATTCCTTGAGCTTCCTGGTCACCAGGTTCTCTTGTTGTTTGCTCATTTTCCAAGTCTATTTCTTGACTTTGAACTTTATGTTAGAGTTGGGGCTCTACTCACCTAGAGGGTGGTGGTAAGGGGTTGGGGGAGGGTCAATGTCCTAAGCATTGGGTTGTTTAAGCCTTGCTGTTTTCACAGTTAGTTCTGGGAATCTGTAAGTTTCCTGCGCTTTTAGAGTGGTATGATCTAGGGAGATATGTGGTCACTGCTTTCCTGGACTGCATTTCAGTCTTTACCCAGTAAGGGTGCCTGCTCACTTGCTACCACAAATGCTAGCACTCCTCTCTCTGCTGTTGAACTACCACCAGTAACTATGGCCTCTGCTCTCTTTCTACACTCTAGAACTGCAACTTGGAACTAGGTAATGTACAGTGGAGTTGCCGAGCAGCTTCTGGTCCTGTGCCCAGTATCTGCATAGGGAGCCTATGTAATCTCTCTCCGATCATTTGTCTGATCCCCTTGCCATCTCTGGGCTGAGAGCTCCCCAAGTTACTGGTGCTACTGAAGCAGCCCTCCTCTGAGGCCCAAGGCTGGTGTTGCGTGTGCCTGTGCTTTGAGTCAGCCCTCGCTCCAGAATCACAGACCTCTTTTTCTAACCTCCTAAAAGTTGCCTTAAGCTGGAAAAATGTCCCACCCTGACTTCTGCTGCAGGATTTGATTTTTAGTGCTATTTTAAAGTTGTTTGGAGGGGAATGTTAGCAGTTTGGCAGTAATGCTCCCTCTACTCCTCTGTCTTGACTCTCCCTTCAGATCATATTTAGAATCTGGTTTTGTTTAATTTTTTTAACTTTAAGTTTTTAATTTATCATGCACTTGGATCATAACTATAGTTCATAGGTATTCGTTAAATATGAACTATTTTTTAAACCCAGCAAAACAGGCTTATGTGGTTAAACCTTGGCCAACATGGGTGACTGCATTATGAATTCCACATAAAGAAAAATGAAAAATGTCTGATTAGAGAGAAATATATTCTGGGAGAGGAAATAGAGAAGTTGCTCAAAATAGAATTCTTAATTGTATGCTTCCTTAAATAGTAGGAACTATAAAGAACTATAAAGCTTCATTCTGAAAGGGAGAACATAATATATTGCCAAGTGTGCAATATTCAGACTCAGACTTCAGTCCCAATTATCTTATTTATTACTCGTGTAACCTTGGTTATGTCACTTAACCTTTTGCAATTTGAGTTGCCTTATCTTAAAAAAAAGAGGATCAGGCTGTACATTCTCTAAGGCCCCTTCTAACTGTTAATTCTATCTTCCTATGCACCATCCCCCGCCTCAATTAGGGAATGTGTGTAGAGATGCAGAGTTTCTTCTTTGGTCCATGTCTCCATGTTCTTTCAGGGTTTGGGGAAAGAAACTATTTGGTATCCTTACCATAAGGGTTGACTCCTTTAACAGAGATGATACTAAAAGGTCCTAAAGGTATCTAAACTCCATCATCCATGCAGCTGCCTCCTGGATCTAGGATTTTGGATCCTGTGGTACATAGCAAGCTTGTCTGATCCAGTGCCTTCTAAGCCGAAGGTCAAGATCAGTACAGCATTTTTCCTACTTTCTTCAGCACTCCTTTTATTTTTATTTTAAAAATTAAATTACACTTTTAATTAACAAATCTATTTTCTCTCACTCCTGCTTCCCCACTCCATTGAAAAGAAAAAAAAATTCTTGTAACAAATATTAAGAGTCAAGGAAAAGAAATTTCCTCATTGGTTGTGTTCAAAAAATATGTGTCTCATTCTGCACCTTGAACTCATCACCTTTCTCATGGATAATGAATTGCATGCTTCATCAGCCCTCTAGTATCTTTGATGGTCATTGTGTTAATTAGCATTCATAGAAGTTTCAATGCTATTTTTACAGTGTTGTCATTATAGAAATTATTCTCCCCGTTCTGTTCATTTCATTCTCTTCTTCTGTTTATACAAGTCTTCATACCTATTGATGTTTTATATATATATATATATATATATATATATAAAATATATATATATAAACATATATATTATATATATATATTGTTCTTCTCGTTCTTCCCACTTCATTCTGCATCAGTTCATACAAGTCTTTCCATGTCTCTTTGAAATCACTTATTTCCTAATTTATTCTAGTATTCCATTATGTTCCTATGCCATAACTTGTTTAGCCATTGCTTAATTAATAGGCACCTCCCCCTAGTTTCCAGTTTTTTGCCACCACACAAAGAGGTGCTATAAATATTGTTTTGCATATAAAACCTTTTCCTCTTTCTCTGAGCACCCTTTTATTAATCTTAATAGCCTTTTAATAGAGGCAAAAGTGTCCTACAGGCAGCCTCAAGTAGTCTACTTGTTTTAGTGGCAATTGGTTAATATCCAAGAGTTCCCCAATCCTGAGTTGCATGCCCTTATGCTAGTTCCAAACAACCTGTATCCAGCATATACGCTGATCCCTAAACCAATAGAAAAGATGAATTTCACCTCTATTTTAAGTGGATAGCCTTGTGGGCATATAAGTCACAATGTTGTACTAACACAACATAGTGAGACATCTGAAAAGAACACACTAGAGCATGGAAATTACATTTATGATATGTAATGTTATATACTCAGGTGTGTATATTATATATACACATATACATATATACATATATGCATATATACATATGATACATATAATATGCATATGATTATTGAAACCAATTATTGCTGTAAGATAAAATTCAAAAGGAAGAACATATATGGTACCCATTAGTCCCATAAAAGGTTCATTAACCACTTCTTGACCAGGCATGGATACTGATATCCTAAAGTATCCTGTGATAGTCTCCAAACTATAACATATGCCATAATGACTATCATAGTAGTCTTGACATCTGTAGCAGGTAAAGGAGGCAGTGTAAGATTAGTCACTGAAGTTGATTTTGACATTACATTGTTTCTTATATAGGCCACTCACTATCACAAATAATATGCCTAAAGCCATATAAACATAAGAGCAAATAACACGATCTATCTTTCAGTACTTCAACCCCACCTCCTCTCACCAGTGTGTCTACAAGGGGGCCCAGCTTCCAGAGTAGACACTAAAGTGATCGTCGAACCTTGTCCAACACCAGGATTCTTCCAGATATTAGAGGAGGAAGATGGGAAACCTGTTGTTCATCAAATCTTTTGGGAGGACTTAGGCAAATTCTAAGATGCTGACCACTGTATGGTCCCATTCCTCTTGTGGAAGGCATTTTAAGCTCCTTAGGACAATCTGTTAGGCCCTATCTGCTCATCACTTTTACGAATCATAATACAAGTATAATACAACTACCCTGACCCCCTTTGCCTGAAAACCAAGTGTGCTGTACTTTAACCTTCCCCCCCCATGCCCCTAGGATTCTCCAGTACCCTTAAGGGTATTGGGGGTATCTAGACTCTTTGCAAATGGATCCAACCCCTATTGATAGTGTTCCTTCAATTGTAGGGGTTATAGAGCTCCTGCACCTCAGATCCCTTTAGCCACTAACAGTCAGATGAGCTTTTACAAAGAAATATTTACTTCAAAAGGTATAATCACAAATATACAAATTCACTCCCCCAACATGTGAGAGACACAATCCTGCGCCCCCTCCCCCCGACATGAAATCTGGAGAGGGGAAGGGATTAGGTTCATAGCTTAGCTCAATTCCCATAGAGCAGAGCCCCAGTTCCAAGTCCAAGACCCCGCTTGAGCATCATGGCTGAGGTTTCAGTGAGTGTCCAACTTCACTTCCATCCTAGCTTCAAGATCGCCAGGGCTCAAATTCCCAGTCCCTAAAGCTGAAGAGGATAAACAATGTAGGAAATAAAACACCAAACATCCCCGAGCCCATTTCTTGGAGCTGGGGTAAAAGAGAGGGGAAGGTCTTGCCGATTCAGTTCAGAACACATAACAGATAAGAATGGCCTAAAAGAGCACAGCGGAGAAGAAAACAGCAGCAAGAGAAACAGCTGAAAAGGACTGACTGTTTAAGTCTCCCCAGTTTTAAAGACACAGGAAGTCACTCAAAGGAGGCTACCCTCATCGAGGTGGTAAGGAATGAAGCAGACTCCATGTCAGGCAAACTGAGTGTGCTCAAAGGGCCCCTCAAGGGTATCTCCATGTTAGGAGAATTGCACATGCACAAAGAAAGCCAGGTTACACAAGAAAATTGCCTTTGCTTGTAGAGGTCATCACCTCTACACCTCCTTTTATTTCCTTCTCCCAGACCTGGATCTCTCCTGACTTTTTGTGGGAGATTTCCTGTCTTTGTATAAATAGGGAAGTCTTAGGCTTGTCTACTCTTCTTGGGTAGACACCTGAACCGGCTGTAATGGCTGTTATCTGTTTTCAGATTGTCTTGGAGGACCCTTGTATCACACACTTGTACATAGCAAAGAGAAGTTGCATTAGGTTCACATAGAGGTAAGGGCATCAGTTGACCAGTTGACCCACACCTTCTGCCCTTCAGTTAGAAATTATTCCATAACCTGCACTTTCCAGTTGAGCTCTCACAAATCAGCATTTCTTATTGTGGGTGTGATCTTTTCAAATCTGTATGTCAACTCAAATCTTTTATTTATTTGAGGCCTGTTTATATTACTCAAAATTCAGAACATCTCATCTTCTGAGATCAGGGCAGAGATTTCCCAGGTGGCTATCCAAATGACCTATTTACATTTTAGGTCAAGTCAGAAAATCCTATCTTAAGGCTTGTCAACCCAGGCCTGTGTTTGGGAGGATTCAGAACCACCCCCACAGGGCATTCCCTAGATGTAAAATCTTTTCAATCTGTCCCTCATAATAAAGGTCACTGATCTCTCCCAGAGCACTGATCCCCAGGGGTGGCAGGCCAGACCTAGCCATACTTTATAAATAGATGTAACCAGTTGGAACAGTAGTTCTGAGCATTCCTCCAGACTTAGGAGTCCTGATCTCCTTGAGAGATTTCATCCTGTCCATTACTCTCCAGAAATGGAGAGGATTTCGAGAGACACGGCTTGTCTGATTCTCATATTGGCTTAAAGAGACAGGCAAGGATACTGGCTCAATCATTATATGTACTCCTTCTACCCCTTCCTTGCCTGTCTCCTTATTCATCCACTTATGGCATGTAATTAGCTAATGGCTAAAATCATTAAAAGGTTGTCTGTTGACCTGATAGCTTGTTTTAGTGGGGCAAGTGCTCCATTCTGGTAGGGAGGCAGAAAACCACAGGCAAATGATAAGGTCTACTTTAACACAGTCATGCTGTCAACTAGTCATTCAACTAAGCAAGCATTTATTAAGCACCCACTGTGTGCCAGGTTTTGTGGCAGGTGCCGAGGATACAAATACAAAGAATAAAACAAACTTGCTACCCCAAATGAAAGAGGATGTTTCCTATGGGAATACATTCTCAAATAATGCCCAGGTCATATCTTGCAGTACCTGAGATGGGAAAAGGGGTGCTATAATCAGAAGTGATCCATTGCAGGACCTCATCCGATAATAATAACAATAATAATCAGCATTTGTATATAACTTTACGTATATTATTTTGTTTGATATTGATCCTCAAAAGAACCCTGTGAGGTAGACACTATTATTATCCCTATTTTACAGCTGAGGAAACTGAGACGTTGGTTAAGTGACTTGCCCAGGGACACAGAGCTAGTAAATATCTGAGGTGGTATTTGAACGCGGGTCTTTCTTACTCCAAGACCAGCACTCTATCGTGCCACCTATCTGCCTTAGTTAAAGAAAATCAATTTCGTTCAAAATCCTAAGCATTGGAAGCTAGGTCAGGCAAAGTTGTGATAGTGTGAGTATCAAGTCATCTGAGCACTGATGTAATAGAGGAAACACTTCTGTAGTCAGCTTGTCATGAATCAGCAGGGGAGGCACCCTCACACATACTGGAGATGAATCCCCAACAAAATTTGAGTGGGAGCTATGGTACCCTGTCAGTAGTATCCCTTCCTTACCTTTGGGTCCCATGACTTGGGGCTGTTGATACGCTCATCCAGGCAGCTGAACTTTTCCCTAAGTTTAAATACATAGCTTTTTTACACAATGGCCATTATAGAAATAATTCTTCAAGAAAGGGGAAACAACAGCATCTAAAACAAAACTGCTTCAAGGGGTTTGGGGTACGCGTTTCTTCTCACTCAATCCCAATGATACTGTGAAGTAGGGAACATTGTCTTAGCTTTATAGCTGAGGGGAAAGGGGAAGGGAAGGGGATAAGCATTATTGAGTGCTACTATGTACCTGCAATAAGTGATTTTTTTTTTGCAAATATTATCTCATTTGATCCTAACAACAACCCTGGGAGATAGGTACTATCATTATTCCTACTTTACAGCTGAGCAAAATGAGGCAAACAGAGGTTAAATGACTTGCCCAGGGTCACAATAGCTAATAAGTTATGGGTTTGGGATTTGAACCCAGTTCTTCCTGACCACAGGCCCAGCACTCTGCCAACTATGCCATCAACTGCCTTACAAGGAGACTGAAGCTCCAGGACTGGGGCTGTTGCTGAATAGCAAAGGCAGGGGGCTCAAGCCCAGTTCTTCTGGCCCAGAATCCAGTATTTCTATAATGAATTATGGCTGCCTTCATTTTCATATCCCCAGGGCCTGGCATGGCCCCTTTCACTTAATAGGCACCCAGTAAGTGTTGGCAGCATTGAGTTGTAAGTACTCCATCAAAATTCTGTGGTACAGCCATCTTTTCCTTTGTCTCTGATGGGATTGCTATTTTTACTCACACAGCAGCTGTCCTCAATATTTCTGTTTTTCAAAGCCGTTGCCTATCCCTCTCTAGCCTTAGAGGGTAAGAAGGCGCTTCTCAATCGCTCATGCTGTCAATATTATCAGGCATCCTCCTTTTCCTCTATTACTTCCTGGTCTACTACATATCACCGCCTCATGAGTTTCTATAACCCCTATTCCTTTGTTTTTCTTTTTTTTTCTTTTACACAATAAGCATCAAAGCTAATGTTACAAGACTCCAAGATTAGATTGTCAATGACAAGAGAGGCTTCTTCTAAATCCTCAAGGCTTAAACTGCTATCATAAAGACTAGAATTACTTTTTGTAAACTCTGGCTCTACTGTTTAAAACTTCTTTCTTCACTCAAAAATCAGTTCTAAGAACTGCTCACTTTACAGTTTCAAGATTTATAACTTAAATATTGCCAACTTAGCATTCAGAATTATTTCCCAGTTTACATGGACAAATTTAGCATCAAGGGCCTGACAAAAAAAGAAAGCTGTGTCAAACCTGCCAGGGACTACAGCTATAGTATCTTGTCAGTGGAATCATCAAACCCATACTTGCCTGCATTGTCTTTGCTTCTATTCTCTTCCCTTTCCACAACTGTTCAGAGAAATACCTGTACAAGTACTCCCTTTATACATATCACAAAAGCCTTGTAAACTTGGAATTTTTTTGGAGGGGGGTGGGATCATCAGTTTGATGTCCTGGCAGATTGTACCCAACTATTTACATTCTCATAAGTCTTTCTTTGAAAACAGGGGTGTGAATTTACTAAGCATACAGAAACAAGATATATATTGATTACATTAGAGAAATGTTAGCTCAAAGACAGGCAGTCAAGAAGCACTTATTAAGCACTTACTATGGGTCAAGAACTGTGTTAAATATTGTAGATAGAAAGAAAGGCAAAAAAGTCCCAAAGATCTCACATTCTAATGAGGGGGGGCAATATACAAATAAACGATACAAAGGGAAGGTCATCTTAGAGGGAAGGTAGATGAGGAAACTGATACACACACATACATATACATATATGTGAATACATACACACACACACACACACACACACACATATGTAAAATTTTCCCTTATTTCCAGGTAGGAGGACTTTAATTGGTCTTTCCGACTGCTCTACATGAATAGCAGTCCTTGACCATCCGTCACTTTCCTTTCCTGGTTTGCCTCAAGCAGTCAGTTCAAACCCTTCACAGAACCCCATCTCCTAGGCTTATCTCCAGAATGAGGAAGTAGAAATTTTCCTGGAACCTGAAGACTTTACACCCATCAATGATAGTTTTGATGATTTCACTGTATTTTAATTTAAATGATTAAAAAGTTGAGGCTTTAGTGGAAGGTTTGTGTCTGACCTGTATCTTATTTCTTTCCTCTAGAAGCTCTATGATATTGACACCCTGGAAGAAAACACTACTTACCAGCCTTTCAGTTACATGTATGAAGGAGAATGTGAGGCGGCTCAATCCCTTTGCTCGCTTGCCTTGACTGGAAGCGACCTGTCTGAAGATTTTCTGGATGATTTGGGACCAAAAGCAATTGCTCTTGAAGAAATATATTCTGAATCAGTCTTTCTGAAATAATGCACATATTGGAAAATTGGTAGTCATACCTGAAGAGGCCTTACTATATTAAGGATAGTTTTATTTCTTTGTTCATTCTTGCCTGGACTTGCATGAAAGTTAGTTAATGATGTGAAAAATGCTGTGGAATTCTTGGAACAGGAAGAGTAGACAAGAGAGAAGGAAGCAAGTTGTATTTTCCCCTAGGTCATCAGAACCTACTTTTGACAGATATGAATTTTACTGATTTGTATATAACTCTTTGTTCCATTTTGTTTGCTTTATAGCTATAAGTATGACTAGACAAATCAATAGGTCCCTACACAGTTTTGAATAAAATTGGTTAAAGCTGGGGATAAATAAAGGAAACAAATTATTTTCCCTTTTTCTTTTTTTTAATGTTTTAAAATTTTATTATTTATTTTGACATTCTTTTGTTTTTAAATTTTGAGTTCCAATTTTCTCCTTCCCTCTCCCCCCTTGCCCATTTACTGAGAAGCCAAGCAATATGATATCAATCTATACATGAAATCATGCAAAACATATTTCTATATTTGCCGTATTTTTTGGTCATAATTCTTCTTTACAACTTGACTATTGAGTAAATAAGTTTAATGCGAAGTTATATGTAGAAGATAAATCAGATTCCATGCCATCTGGGGGAGGAGGGGGGAGAGGGAGGAAGAAAATCTGGAACTCAAAATCATGCAGAACTGAATGTTGTATACTGAAAATAAAAAATCTTAATTATAAAATAATAATAATAAAGCAAGAAAATTATACTTCAATTTGCACTGAGTCCATCAGTTATCTCTGTGGAGATGGATAGCATTTTTTCATTCCATATCCTTTCAAATTGTCTTAGATCATTGTATTAATGAAAGTAGCCAAGTCTTTCAGAGTCGACCATCATGACAACGTTGCTGTTACAGTGCACAGTGATCTCCCGGTTCTTTTCACTTCACTTTGCATCAGTTCATATAGGCTTTGCCATGTTTTTTTTCTGAAACCATCCCCACCTTGTCATTTCACACAGCACAGTAGTACTCCATCACAATCACATGCCACAATTTGTTCAGTCGTTGCCTAATTGATGAGTATCCTCTCTATTTCCAGTTCCTTACCACAACAAAATAAGGTGCTGCAAATATCCCTGTACATGTAGGTCCCTTTCTTTTTCCTTTGATCCCTTTGGGATAGAGACCCAGTAGTGGTATTTCTGAGTAACAGGATATGCACAATTTTGTAGCCCTTTGTAGCCTAGTTCCAAATTGTTCTCCAGAATGGTTGGACCAGTTCACTGCTCTACCAGCAATTCATTAGTGTACTAGTTTTTACCTCATACCCTCCAGCTTTTGTTAATTCTGATAGGTGTGAAGTGGTACCTTACAATTGTTTTAATTTGCTTTTCTCTAATCAACAGTGATTTAGAGTATTTTTAATATAACTATAGATGGCTTCATTTTCTTTTTCTGAAAACTTCTTGTTTATATCTTTTGACCATTTATCAAATGGTTCTTATTTTTATAAATTTGACTCAGTCTTATACTCAGTATATATTTGAGAGATCAAGCCTTCATCAGAGAAACTTGCTGTAATATTTTTTGATATTACTCTATTGTCTATGGTACCTTTTGGCAAAATGTAGTTTTCCTGAGTATCCTTTTTAATTAGGTTTATTCTTGCTTTTGCTTTGTCTAAGATAATGATTACTACCCTTGCCTTTTTCCTTTTACTTCAGCTGAAGCATATTAGCTTCAGCTGAAGCATACTATTCCAGCCCTTTATTTTAACTCTGTGTATGTCTTTATGTTTCCAGTATGTCTCTTGTAAACAATATATTGTTGGACTCTAGTTTCTAATCCATTTTGCTATCTGCTTCCATTTTATGGGTGATCTCATTCCATTCACATTCACAGTTATGATTACTATGTATTTCCTTCCATCTCATTTTTCTCTCTTTATTGTTCTCTCTCTTTTTGTCCTTTACCTTCTCGAAAGTCTGTTTGGCTTCTAACCATTACCTCCATTAATTTGTCCTTTTTATCATCCCCTCCCTTCTCTTATCCCCTTCCCCTCCTATTTCTTCATTGCATAAATTACATATCTATGCACTACTGTGTGTGTGTGTGTATTTTCCCTCTTTGAATCAATTCCAATGAGAGTGAGATTCAAACATTGCCTGTCACCTCCCCCCACCAATTTCCCCTCTACTGTAAAAACTCTTTCTTGTGCACCTCTTTCATGTGAGAAACTTTTCCCCATTCTCTATCCTTCCTTTCCCCCTTCTTCCAGCATGTCCCTCACATTTCTCATGCCTTCATTTTTCTTGGAGATTGTTCCAACTTTATTGACTCACCCATGTCCTCTGTCTATTTAAACTCCTTTTATTTACTCTAATAATGATAAAGTTCTTAGGAATTATGTGCATCATCTTCTCATATAAGAATGTAAACAGTTTAACTTTATTGAGTCTCTTGTGATTACTCTTTCATGCATAAACTTCTCTAGTCTTGTGTTTGAATGTCAGATTTTCTGTTTAGCTCTGGTATTTTCATCAAGAATGGTTGAAAGACCCAGGTTTCATTAAATGTCAGTTTCTCCCCCTGAAGGATTATGCTCAGTTTTGCTGGGTAGGTGATTCTTAGTTGTAATCCTAGCTCCTTTGCCCTCTGGAATATCATATTCTAAGCCCTCTGATCCTTTAACATGGAAACTGCTAAATTGTGTGTGATCCTGACCATGGCTTATAATATTTGAATTATTTCTGGCTGCTTGAAGTATTTTCTTTTTTTATCTAGGGGCTCTGGAATTTGGCTATAGTATTCTTTGGAGTTTTCATTTTGGGATCTCTTTCACAAACTGTTTGGAGGATTCTTTTGATTTCTATTTTGCCCTCAGGAAAGTTTTCCTGGATAATTTCTTGAAATATGATTTCTAGGCTTTTTATATCATGAGTTTCAGGTAGTTCAATAATTCTTAAATTATCTTTCCTCAATCTATTTTACAGGCGAGTTGTTTTTTTTTCCTGATGAGATAGTTCATATTTTCTTTTATCATTTCATTCTTTTGACTTTGTTTTATTGTTTCTTGATGTCTCATGGCGTTATTAGCTTCCACTTTCCCAATTCTGATTTTGAAGAAATTATTCTCTTCAGTGAATTTTTGTACTCTGTTTCCATTTGATCAATTCTACTTTTTGAGGAGGTCTTTTCTTTCGTGAATTTTTGTGCTTCTTTTGCCATTAGGTCAATTCTATTTTTTAAGTTTTTATTTTCTTTGGTATTTTTTGTACCAAGCTTTCACCAAGCTGTTAATTCTCTTTTCACAATTTTCTTGCATCATTTCTTTTCCCATTTTTTCTTCTATCATTCTTGTCTTTTCCTTTAATTCCTCTATTAATTCTTGTTGAGTGTGAGTCCAATTAGTATTTTCGAGGCTTTGTTTGTAGCTGTTTTCACATTTTTGTCTTCTTCTGAGTTTATTTTTTGATCTTTCTTGCCACAGTAGTAACTTTTTATGTCAGATTCATTTTTTGTTGTTTAGTCATTTTCCTAGCCTATTTCTTGTCTTTGAACTCTATGTTAAAGTTAAGTTCTACTCATTTGGGGTTAGGGAGGCACTGTGTCAAACTTCGAGATTTTTTGTGCTGCTGTTTTCACAGGTAGTTCTGAGGGTATGAAAATTTTTGATGCTTCCAAGGTGATATAGTCCTCGGAGAGAGATGTTCAATGCTTTCCTGGTCTGCACTCTGGTGTTTACCCAAGAAGGCCCCCTAGTCCCCTGCAGCCACAAACACTAGCTCTCCTCTTGTCCTTGGAACTTTGACCTGGCCCCTTGCTCCCTTGTGACTAACCATCAGTACTCCTCTCTGCCCCCAAACTATGGCCTAGAACTGCATATGGGCAATAGAGTACAAATCAGTACCAGCTGTACCCAGTGCCAGCAAAAGGTCCCCTGTAATCTCTTTCTGACCCCCTCACCCTCTCTGGGCTGAGATCTCCCAGAGCCGTTACTGTTGCTGTCACCACATATGTGGGATCCGTAGACAGGCCTCCAACTCAACGTTAAAAATTTCTCCTTCTGACCTCTGAGGTTTTCTTAAGACAGAAAAATGTCTCAGCCTGACCCTTTTGTTGGCTTTTTTTGTTGTTGTTGCAAGTAGAGGAATCAAAAGATGAAGGCGTAAAATGTATGTTTTTATACATGTTTTAGGAAACAAATCTACATTTTTGTATATATATGCATCTATGTGCACATAGATGCATATATATACAAAAATGTAGATTTGTTTCCTAAAACATGTGCATACATACATACATATATAGAGAAATGCAGATTTATTTTCTAAAACATGTATATATGTACACACATACATGGGAAAATAGGTGGTGCAGTGGATAAAGCACCAGGCCCGGAGTCAGAAACACCTTGGTTCAAATGTGGCTTCAGACGCTGCTGTGTGACCCTTGGCAAGTCACTTAACTCTTTTACATCTTAGTTTCCTCATCTGTAAAATGAGCTGGACAAAGAAATGGCAACCCATTCCAGTATCTTTAGCAAAAAAAAAACAAAAAACAAAAAACCCAAATAAGATGATGAAGAGTGGAACATGACCGAAAAATAATCAAACACCATACATATGTACATGTACATATATACATAGTATATTTATATACAATATTATGTGTGTATGTGTATGTCTGTGTGTCACCTGTAAGATCGGTGGCTTTTTTTCAGCTACAACTCGTACGAAGAACTTTCAGCAAAAACCAAAGTGGTTGCAATCTGTTTTGGTGCTAGGAATACTCACACTGAGGAAGTCATGGATTTTTGAAATTTGGAGGAAAATCTTTTACAAATATAGATTTTTTTTCATCTGGTAGGATAAATGTGCAATAAATACTAGGATATTCTAGACAAGCAAAATGAAGATTTCAATTACTCTTAAGATTTTAACTAAAACTACACAATGAAAGGAATACTATTCCCACTATATGAAGCACTGACAGAGGGTCAACCTTTTGATTTTATGACATAAAATGAATTTAGCAGGCTATTGAAAACCAGGAAGGATTGAAGAAGAGTGTGACAATACTATCTTTATCCAATCTATAAAGCTGAATCCTTTTTTTTCTATTTACCTGTAAGATGCATATGTCTGTATGTCTGTGTAAGATATGTACATCCACGTGGCTTGTTGAAAAGCACTGACCTGATTTGAAGGTTGTATGAATATATATATATGTGTGTGTGTGTGTGTGCGTGTGTGTGTGTGTGTGTGTCCAGAATCTGCCCCACTCTTCTCTAAGGGAGACTGATCTCTGCCTTGTAGGCAGGGGAGGGGATTGAGGAGTGGAGGAGAGATGCTGTGGTTGGGTGCCTTCTCCTGTCCTTATCTATTTCCAAGACGGTTATTGGACTAGAATTATATTTATCTACCCCCCCCCCCATCAAATACTTCTGTCGCTATAATTTTAGAGGGTTTAAAACAGAGCCACTTCTCTGGTTGCTCTTAAGGGAGATGGTAGCCCCAAGACCTGCCAGCCTGGGTCATTGCCACCAAACACTGATTGCATAAAAGATTTTTTCAAATAGCTAATAGCAAATAAATTTATTCAAACATTTATCCAAGCATAAAGCAAATAGAAATTAAATATTAGCATATATACCAGAAAATACATGAGAGAATGAGCTCATCTGGGAGAGAGATAGATCTCAGCTTGAATCAAGAGAGAGGCCCTCAATCCCAAGGGAAAGTCTCCAAATTCTCTAGGGAGACAAACTGGAAATCAGGAACATGTTGAAGAGCTGGCATCCCCTTTGTGTGTACAGCTTCCAAAGCCCTTTTATATGCCTCTCCCCTAGAGTGCCTGAAGTCACATGCATTTCTCCCCCAAGAAAATCTGCCACCAATTTTGCCTCTTACCCAGGTTTGCAGCATCAAATTAACATTCTCTCCACTCTTTAGAAGTCACAGCTCTTTGCACATACACAGGAGCATGTAAAACATCTCAAGCTTGATTGGAAATATCGTAACATATTCATTTCCTGAGGACTCACGTAACCTTTAACGTTGAAAACAAAATATATTTAGTTTTTTTTTCCTTATGAGTTGTAAAGAAAAGGAACACAGATTCTGGTAGAGTTATCACATGAACATGAACATGAAGTTTTCATGTCTGTATGATATATGATAAAATAACTAAGACAATTGTGAGCCATAATCTGAACATAGTAATACCAAAAAGTGTACCTGATAGGTCAGGGTTAAAGCCAGTATAATTTATAAATAAAATCTTGTGGGTTCCTCTCGAGATTTTAAAGGCCCCATTGAATACTAATCTTTTTCTTCTTGCCTTCTCCCTAACTTCAGTCTAGAAAAACAAACCTCCTTCAGAGTCATCAGAGTATAGCCTTTGGCAACAAGTCTTGGGTAGACTTAGGGATGAAAGACTTTTCCAAGGAGGCTTGTAAATACCAACTCTAACGGGATGCAAATTAAATATTTCCACTGAATCAGATCACTTTTCACTTAATTCTTAGGACTACTGAAGGGGCATATAGCGTGTTCAAGGAGGACTAGCCCCTCTGGTGTGAGGGCTTGCTGAGCCCTTTTCAGGGCTGCTCATCCACCTTTGGTATCCACCTGTCACCCAGCTCTCACTGTGGTTCCCAAAAGCTATATATGCACAGCGGCCATACCCCAATAAACCATCTTGGCGGCCAGCTGAACCAGGTCGAGGGTAACTGATGGGCCTCAACCCTGTCAGTGAGTTGGGTTGGGGTTGGGAGGATCTACTCCAAGCATGTGAAGACTTCCTGTCAGAATGGGCAGATGAGAACAGTTTTTTCCAATGACCATGAAGGCAGCTTAAGCAGGCTCTGTGGAGCTCTTAGGACATTGAACACACCAAGGTCACAGACTGCATCCTGGGCCACCACCAGTCATTTTCACTTTTGTTTTGTTACCGGACTTTGATGACTGGAAGAGAGAGTGGGGCTGATGGCTTTGTGCAACTCTGCCTCACTTAAATCCAATTGCTACATGAATCAAAACATTACCCTATGATGTCATTAGTCCCCTTTGAAAACAAAGGACAAAAACACCAAACAAATAGAACTGTCAAAAATATGTGACCACTCCCAAAGTTTTTGTCTTAAGCATTATTTGCTCTGTCAAGGCCTTGGGCTAAATGTTAGAATAACTTGGTGGCTTTAATAATTTAAAGCACATGCATAGACTTTAGTCCTGGAGACTTGGGACAGGGAAAGACTGAAGATACCAAAGCTCACTTTTTGGTGAATCTTATATAATTGAGAAAGACTTAAACTTTTATTTCCAAGTGAGCTTCAGTGATTGATCTGGGGGCTTTCTTGTGGGCAAGGACCTAAAAAACTATATTGTCAACATAAAATTTTCTTAGTACTTATATTTAGTAAATGTTAGTGATGTCATTTTGGTCCCCTTTGAGAACGGACAACAACCAACCAATCATATTTAGTAAAAATCGTTATTGTTATCTGCCTCATTATTTGCCTCTCTCTCCAGATCTTGACTTTGTACTTCAGACCCACATACACCTTGACTAAAACATTTTACATAATAAATTAAGATCTGATGATCTTAATAATGAGATTGTGGCTTGCCAGGAGGAAGGATGGCAGTGGCAAAGGAAGGAAGAAAAGACCCTCTGATTACCAGGATGGCCCAACTTAGGCCCATATTGTTTACTGGTAAAGGAATTGTGGACTGGGTGGGGTGGGATGGATTTTACCAGTGAGATAAGTTTGGATTGTAGACCCACAAGGATTGTCCTCCTGTGTTGTGTGGGAGAGGGATCAAAGAGGCAAAAGCACTGCCTGCTTCACAGTTACGACTATGGACACCGAATTGATTAGGGTAAGATGAAATGAGACCAGAGGCTAGCTGTGCCTATGAGGCATGGAGGCCCAATTGATGGACTTTGTGGCAACCTAATTAAAGATGGGATGGGTGGTATTCTAAAAGTATTAATTCCCCTCCTTAATTTGATTTTGTCACCCCAAGAAAAGGCTGGGAGCCTTTGAAGATGAAGTTTGTGAAGAGAGAAGGGACTCAGTGAGGATACTTAACCTACTGTGCTAACTTCTCCCTTTGCCTGCCCTCTCCTAGGATTGGGACTCAGAGGTTATTATAGTCTAATAGGATGAACCTCCTTCATTCATGAGACTGAGTAGTATTTTCCTCTTGTGTGGCTCACCCACAAATGATGAGGAAACATGATGTCTTCTCTAGACTGGGGTGTTATGGATCTAGTTATTAAAACATGAGGTTGGTAAGAGGGAGAATGATGGCCAGTTTTTCAGCACCCTTTTAAAAATACAAGAAGAGAAAGGAAGATGTGGTTTACCCCAGAGCCTCCCTGCCTCTACCAACTGCTTTCTATTCCAATTTTATGAAACTTAGTGACTATCAGTGTTGAGGCCAAAGCTCTACAACCCATTTGGGTTTTACCATTGGACTGAAATGGGATTGGAGAGCCATGCTTGAGAGACAATTCATCTTATGGGATGTGAGTTTCAAATTTCTCAGTTTGTGTTGGAGACAATAAATCAATTGACCATTATCCCTGATGATACCTGTAGAATCCTTATGAAGGAAAAACGTTTTGGGGAAGCCATCACGTTGGAGACAAAGACCATAGGCCAAATAATAACGACAATAATTCAAGGTTTGCAAACTGCTTTACATATTATTTCATTTAATCCTAAAAAGCAACAGGGGGAATACATTTTACAGAGGGGGAGACTGAAGCTGAGAGGTTGAATAACTTGCCATGGTTCGTGCAGCTAGTAATTATTCGAGGTAGTATTTAAACTCATGTCTTTTTGGATCCAGGGCCTAGCTATCTTCAAGGTGTGAAGATTACCAGAGAACAGTATGTCCTCCTATTATAGTTGTAAATCAACCTGAATATATAGTGGAGACGGATTTGATGGACTTGTGTTTGTTTCTGTGGAGGGATTAGTATTTGCGCTTTGTGATATTTTGTGGTCAGTACAGCCTAATACGGAGAAAGCTCATTTGGGGGCACCTGATATGCCTCAAACATCATGCATTACTAAAATAAGGTAGTTCCACATCTCTGGGTATAACTGAGATTTCCAAACTAGCAGTGGTCATACATTTTGATAGTGATTTTTTGATAGCCAGGCATAGCAATATATTAAGCCCAGTCCCACCATTGCCAGTGACCCTATGAAAAGATTGTCAGTCTCCATGAGAGTGATGTCTGATGAGATTCTTGCCCTGACACTGTCAGCTCTGACCATTTGGGTTTCTTTCAAGGATCTGAACACTTTAGGTAGCTCTGGTTGTTGGTTCTTGGTTTGCAAAAGGCTTTACCACTGTGTGTCTGACATTTGCGTCGTCCTCCATGAAGCTTAACCCAGTATCAATTGAGCCCTTGAGGGAAAAAACACTTTACAGACTTCCCAGTGGGCTCTAACTTTGGGCCTGTAAGGTTGCCTTATGCTGGAGGAAAGAGATCATTTATGCAAACTACTGCTGTTTCTGTGGGCCTTACTAAGTGGTATGGAGTGTGGAGGCTCAAGGATGGACTATCCAGGGGTTCCCCTGTGGACTTTGCCAATATAGTCAACTGATTACATATTTGTGTGGGTCATGTCAGTACTTACTGAGGAGCAGATACTCCCTCAGCCAAATAAAGGACAGAATAGATATTATTATTATTATTATGAATATTATTATCACATTAATAATATTATTATTATCTTATTAAGGACATGGTCCTTATGACCATTCCACTGTCAATATCTTTGATCAAGAGACTCACTTCACTTCCAGCACTGTAAATTCAGCTAAATCCAGTAGTATTTCTGGGCAATTTTATTTGGCCTGTAACCCTCATGCAGCAGGTTTCACTGAGAGTTGGATTGGGCATCTTAAAGGGCAGCTTTGTTTTTTGGCCCCTGCCTTTGCAAAGTAGGCTGATTTCCTTACAGAGGCAGGGTTTGCCCTCCATCATTGCCACCTTACTAAGGGGTGCAGGACAGTTTTCCAATTCAGCACTTCCTTACTGACAATAATGGCATGGGTAAGAGCGTGTTCCTCCTCATTGCGATGCCAGTACAACTGCAGGAACATTTTTTTAAATTGCCGTTCTAGTTTTATTGTTGGCCAAGTGCCTGATAATGAATGTACCAAATATGCCTGTTGCCTTCTCACCCTGAAACATCCCTTCTCCATGCCAGCCTCCTTCTCTAATTTATGAGTTCCTTCTAGGCCCTCACTTTGAGAATGGGTCCAAGCTAGCCATGCATCATTTCCCTCCTGGCCGTGCTTCTGACTCTCCAGACTCCTCCACTATGTTCTTACACAGGTACCTTCTCCTTATTCCTGTCTTCAGATCCCTTTTATGTGTTGTCTATCCTCATTAGAAGGTAAGCTTTTTGAGTGCAGGGATTGTCTTTCTTTTTGCTTGTAGAAGCCTGCTGCCTGCCTGCTTGCCTACAGGTTCATTTTCTTTGAAAGAGGGGCAGTATGTTCTGCATAGACCTTGTATCCTAAGGGTCTGAGGAGACAGCATGGCCTTAGTAATTTAAGACATGTCAGTAGATCTCAGTCATGGAGACTTGGAACAGGACTACTAAAGCCCATTTAAAAAATAAATCCTAGATAAAGCAATATTGAGAAGGCAGTACAGCTCTTCGAACCAGACTTTTTTATTCCATGAAGCCTGATTTTACAATAATGTTTACCTTTCCCCCAGATGATTTGGACAGATCAATGTATGTCCTTACTGAGTGTTTGTATTTAGCAAAATAATTTATTATCATAATAATTATTATTTGCCTATGGGCAGATAGGTGGTGCGGTGGATGGAGCACTAGGCTCTCTTAGCCAAATTACTCCCTTGTGGATGGGAACCTTCAGAGCTGCACTAGGCTTGGAATCAGGAAGATTCATCTTCCTGGGTTCAAGTCGGGCCTCAAACTTTGTTAATTGTGTGACCCTGGACAAGTTGTTTAAGCCTGTTTGTCTCAGTTTCCTCATCTGGAAAACGAGGTGGAGAAACAGTTGGCAAACCACTCTAGCATCTTTGTCAAGAAAACTCCCAGGTGGGGTCAGAAAGAGGAGGACATAACTGAAATGACTGAACATGTTATTTGCCTCATTGATTCAATATTTCCAGATCATAATCTTGTACTTGGGACCAGTATGCACCCGGTCTAAAACAATTTTGACATGCCAGTGTCATATATGTACATAAAGATGGATCTAAGAATTTTTATTGAAACAAAAAGTTTGAATTTGAGTGTTTACATTGGATAGTTTTATTATTAGACTTAAGTAATTCTCTTTCCCCTTAATTTTTCCAATGCATTTTTATGACTAACGCAAGATACTGCACTTCTCCACAAAAGGGAAGATTATATAAGTAATTCCATGAATTATGGTTCTACTTATACTTTCATATCTAAGGGACAATTATTTGTTAAAATAAGGCATTGGTTGTATTTTGATAAGCCAGAGCCAACACATGAAAATGTTAATGAAACTCTTTGGGAAATATAAGACTATGATATTCAATCTGTGAAATATGAACAAATTTTAATATTATTATTGATTGATAATGGAAATAATCAAGGACATGTAAAAAATACCACAATGAGCTAGTTTTCAAATTGTTTTCTGACAAAAACAGTAGCTCAGTTCAGGCAAAATATGATTTTATTCATTTTGATTCATCTTCAAATTATACAGTCTTAATCTCCATCCACCTCTATGAAGATTTTACTTCGATTTTTCTTTTCTATTTTCTCAGTAATAAAAATTCCTTTAGTTCTCTGTGTGTTTGTTTCAAGTAGTTATTTTTGTTGCTTTTTAATACTAAATAGATGTTGCTCACCCAATATCTTAGTCAATGAAACTTTCATTTGACAAAGGGGAAATATTGGCCCTAGAGAAAACCACAACATTAGTTCTTATGGAATAGTTTGATCAAAATCCATTTGATGTTATATATAACCTCCTTTATAGCAACATCCCACAACAGCCCCCTCTCAGATGAGAGATGAAAGAGGCAATGTTTATCCCAGAAAACTAAAGATGAGTGGGCAGAGTCATCAAGAAAATAAATTAAGGACTGGGCAGGGGACATTTTTGAGGTGATTTTTCCTCATCTAGTAACCTATCTGTATGGAAAAGTTCTGGTGATGTTTGAGTAGACATTGATTGCAGGGTTTGTCAAATAGTTCCCTTTCAAAAGCAATATCTCAAATGTCAAAACCAATCTGCTTCAAGGATAGATAAAGAGCCAGGAGGATGTCTTGCTCGGACTGTAAAAAAAGAGGTGAAGGGGTGAGGGATGTTGTTTTCTACTTCTTCCACCCCCTAGGAACTCTAGTACATGATCTGTGGCCATAAAATAATGCCATTGATTTTCTTTTTAAAAGAAATGCTCCAGAATTTCTATATCTAAATAAATGTGGTCAACACATTGAAGCTAATGAGCACATCGGTGTCAACATTTCCTAATTATGTGTGAAGCTTGGGTAAGTCATTTGAACCTCTCCAAGTACTGTAACCTGGAAAGAACATTGGTTTTTGAGTCAGAGAACATGCTCTTGAATCCCAGCTTTGCTGCTTGCTCCCTGTGGGACTTAGAGCAAGTCACTTCATTTTCTTGGATAAATAATAATAATGCTAACCAGCAATTAGATGGCACTTCAAGATATTCAAAGTGTTTTATGCATATTTTCTCATTTTTATCCACACAATCACCCTCTGAGGTAGGTGCTATTATTATCTTTATTTTACAGGCGAGAAAACTGAGGCTGAGTGCCTTCCCCAGGATCATGTAGCTACTATCTGAAGCAGGATAAGAACTCAGTGTCCTGCACACTCCAAGGTCAGCATTCTATCCACTGCACCACCTAGCTGCCTATAGCCCTCCATCTATCATTTAATCAAGTGTTTATTATGTGTTTGTCGTTGTTCCTCCTTGGTACTTGAGGAGGACAAATGCTGTCATGATGTTGGAGTCAAGGTAGGGTGTGTTCAACTATGGCTGATGAGTTCAATATGAAAGGCTCTGCCACAGGTCAGGCACAAATAGTCCCTTTGAACATTGGGAATAGATTTGTGCATCTCCCTTTTCCTTTGCATTACTGTGATTCTGCTTTGCTCATAGAGCACAAGCTTTCTTTGATGCAGAACATGCCATGCTGGGCAGTCCAGTCCTCCTCCTCGAGGGAAAGGACAGTTTAATTTCTCTCCTTGTATCCCCTGGTGCCTGGTGTACAGCAGACACATAATCCCTCACCTAGAAGATGATCATCAGCCTGAGCCAGTGTGGCTTTAGAAAGGGCCAAGGAATGGTCAATATGGTATTTGCTGCCAGACAGCTCTAAGAGAAGAAATGCCAAGAACAGAACAGAGGTCTGTCTGCAAAATTCATTGACCCGACCGAGGCCTTTGATATTGTCAGTCATGAGGGCTTATGAAAGATCATGGTGAAATTTGTTTGCCTGGAGAAGTTTATTAGTATTGTATGCCAGTTTCATGATGGCATGCTTACATGCATGGGTTCTGGATAACAGAAGATGCTCTCATGCTTTCCCAGTCACCATGGAGTGAAACAGGGCTGTGTGTTTACTCCCATGCTTTTTAGCATAATGTTTTCAGCAATGTTGTCAGATGCCTCCAACAAGGATGAAAATGACATTAAAGTCAGTTCCTGTACTGATGGTAAATTATTTAACTTGAAAAGGTTACAAACTAAGACTGAAGTAAAGTGAGAGTTGGTATGCAACTTTTTATTCACAGATGATTGTGCACTCAATGCAGCCTCTGAGGTTGAGATGCAGTAGAGTATAGGTTGATTCTCTGTACATATATAATTATACACAAAATAAATACAAGGCAACTGAGGTATGAGGAATGGAACCACCAACCAATGAGAGTAGCAGGAAAGCCTTCATTCAGAAGGTAGTACTTAAACTGAGTTTTTTAGGAAATAGATGGGAAGGGAGTACAACTCCAGTGGTCTCCAATGTCTTTTTCTTTTTCTTAATTTTTACAGCTGATTTTATTAAATAACTGGTTTATAGAGTCAGACCAGTACAGTGACTTATTGGGGGAATATGGAATTAGTGCCTATATCACTGACAGTTCCCCTCAGTCATGTTTTGATCTATAGTATGTGAAGAGAAGAGCAAGACAGTGCACTAAACACAACACAAATCTCAACAGGGCTTAGCTTAAGTACAACACCCTAGCTCCCTTCTGCCCTTTTCACTCTACAACTTTAAATGACAAGTCTGTGGGCTAGAGTCCCCATCCAAGTAGGTAAGATAGGGGCTCTGTGGTTTCCATTTCTAACATCATAAATGCCACCCCCCCCCATTTAGGATAAAACTGACTTTGAGAGAGGGCAAAAAATAACCATGATCAAAAACAAGTTGGGGTAAGGAAAAAGTGACACGGTCAGAGGAAAAATATGTGAATTCGACCCCATTAAAAAAGCTATTGGAGAGGAAAAGAGGACCTCATAGAACTTTAGTTCTGCAACAGACCCAGAGGGATAAGCTAAGGAAGGCTCTCCAGACACACATTTCAAGAATTCTGGGCATAATGTTGTCAATACTGTCCAGTGCTGCTGTGCCTCTTGCCCTGGAGGGCAGGATTCTCCTCGTGAAGCCATGTTGGCTATGACTATCCCCAAATTCAGTCAGAGGGTGCTCTCTAGTGTGTTGTAGTTATCTTTAAAACTCTTCAGTTCCCTATAGGAAGTGCTTGGCTCTTTTACTTTTCTGGCTGGAGGGCAGATAGGTGGCCTGGATAGTTGTTGGGGAGGAAACTTCAGGAGACTGTGTTAGATCCTTAGCTGCCAACTGGTGCTGCTGCTGGGAACTCCCACCACGGGCTTTGACAGAGGCAGCCAGCTCACTTTGTGCTTCCTGATACTGTAGATATTCAGTCTGGCCAAACACGCCAGTTCCATGTTGAGCTGTCTCATAGCCATCTAACAGGGTATCAATGAGAGCTTTACAGACACCCTTGAAGGGGGTACTTGTGTTTCGAAGCTCCAGCAGATAAGAGCAGAAGTTCTTGCCCATCAGGGAACAAGGATGCCAGCCTTCTGAATGGAATGGGATCTCAGAGGCACAAATGGCATCCAATGCTTTCATCCTGTACAGGTAGTTGTAGCAATGTTGATTTCCTGGCGTCTCCAGCTGCAAAAGTCTGGTATCATCGTCTTCAAGAAGCTGGGGTTCATAATTTGCATCCTGAAACTTGGATAATCAGATGTAAATCTCTTTCTTCAGATCCTTTGGAGCATTGTGCCCCACAGGGACGTAAAAGCCTCTTTGAGACTTCATAGCAAAATGCGTGATCTGCCTCTTCACAAAAATGAACAAATACCAAGCTCCCATAGGCTGTCACCAGCATGACGTTCACCCCGGACAACCAGTTACTGCTGGACGCCGTGGCCTCCTTCCAGCTTTGTTATCTCAGGCTCTATAGTAGTGAAAGCTCTGGGACTCCTTGGTGCTGCTTGACCATTTCCTTATGGGGGAAGCCAAAGCTGGGCCCTGTCAGAAAACATGGTGGCCAGGGGGAGCATGGGGGACTGGGGTGGGGGGCTCCAATGTCTTTTCTTATCCTATGTCCTATGATCTTATGAATTTTTGCTAGGAAATGAGGAGACATATCCTGTCTATCCCACAAGGGAGTGTGCAAAGAAAGTCCCTGCCCTCCTAGCACAGAGTGAATATAAATAGTACATAGTAAAGAGTAACTGTTTCTCTTTTGGCCAGGAGCCCTGAGGGTCTTCCCCTCCCAGTTTGATTTTTTGTTTTGAGTTTTGATTAAAGGAACCATCCCTTGATTAACTCACTCAAAGTGAGAACCTGAAAAGACCTTAGCCTGGAAGGGCCAGGGTCTCCTAATGCACCCTGGGCTATCTCCAGATGAATATCAGGTCACTGGACCCAGATGGCTCTGGAGGAGAAAGTGAGGCTGGTGACCTGGCACAGCTCTCACTCAAATCGAAGTCAACTGCAAGTCATGTCATCATTTGCCTGATATCATGGTCCTCTTTGAGAACAAAGGACAAACACAACAACTTTGTGTATCTTATACCATTGCATAAATGTAAACTAAAATCACAATTATTATTGTTAGTTCAACAATTTGGGTGTTTATTGAGTTTCTACTTGTGTTTGCTTATATGGAACAACTGTGAAGCAGACTGATGGAATAAGCTGGTAGAACAGGGGTTAGGAGTAGATTGCAGAAGGATGCTTCCTACATTCCAAGGAGAGTTTACTTGGATTTATATGTTCTGATATTTGAAAACAACAGCAACAACATATCGGTCTCGTTTTACACTCAATAGCATGAAACTTTAAAAATTGGGATCATTGCATTTAGTTGGTCTGCTTTTAAAAAGACTGTCTTTCATGGGGTGAGGGAAACCTCAGGCCCACAGCTCCTGGCTTGATTATATGCTGCTTCTGGGCAAGTGTTGTTCTACAAGAAGTTGCTGCTCTCCTCTTACTTTTCCTGGCCCAGAAAATAATCTCTCTTTAGTGAGTTGTTATGAATATTCTTCTAGTCTTAGATAACAGAAGATTGTAGATCCCCAGAAGAGCTGTTATTGTGATTAATTGCTGGGTTTTCAGAGTGCTGATAAGAGGTGACAGATGCATTAGATGACCACAGCTTAAAAAGAACAATAGGGTGTGACAAAAAGGGATTTTAATTTGACTAACATCCTAAAGTCATGGATATAGTCACATTAGGGAGAGAGCAGCACCCTTGCCCTCCCCTACACAGGGACTCAGTGGAAAGGCAGCTTCAGGGGAGAAATGTCGCACAGTGACAGAACCCTTACAGCAATGAGGAACATGGCAATGCTACCCCCTCCTCCACACTGGCATCCTGGTCCAGTGACAGCTCTGAACATACACACCACAAAATCTATTCTTCCTTTCTTTTTATGTGTTTATATATCTTCTTTCCTGTCCATCTTTTACCATCTCCCAGAGTACATTTTCTCTTTTGACCCTTGACCTTTCTCTCTACATTCTCCAATTTTTCCTTTTCCTTTTTCTTCTATAATTTCTGGGATTATTTTCCTCTTCCCTTATTTCTGTAGCAAGATCCACATGTAGGAAGGTCCCATGTGTTGTGAGAAGGCTGTCTCCCACATTTGGCATGGGGGTATCTGTGTAGTTATGTTGAGGAGGAAAAAACCAGGGATTCAGGGATCCCAAAACTAAAGTTCCCAGGACTAGAATTCCCAGTTGAGGGTGAGAGCCCCTCAAGGACCCAAGTACTTGAGAGGATCAGGACTGTATGGAATGAATTCATGATCTCAAGCATTCTTTAAGTCAAGTTGGCAAAGATTTATTATGAATTACAGCAGGCAAGAGTTCTTAGGGAACCAGCAACCTTTCAGGGGTGCAGGGGAAGTTTTTATAAAAGGTTTAGGGGGGAAACATGTCAATCAGGTGTTTTGGGGTGGGATTAGGGAGTGGTTAAGTTATGGTTAAGGAGTGGTTAGTTCTTAAAGGAACATGCACTTTTTGTATCTACTGTGCAGGTGTATTACCCAGAGTTCACTGGGAAATAGCCCAAGGGAGGGCTACTAGGAGGACTGGTTTTTACTGTGAAACATCACTAAGTTAACTATCGGTCAGGGCTAACAAGCAATCTCTATGTAGCTTCTCATTTAATGTCTTGTTAGACAAAATACTATGTCTAGGATACATATTAGAAAGGTCAGTAAGTAGCAAAAATGGTCATTACTCAGTGTACAGTCAATTCTCAGCATCTGGAACTCAATCTATAGACAGGCACAGCTGCTTACTGAGGAAGGAGCAGAGATAAGTTGGGGCACGCTGCCCTTTAGCTAGAGAGAAATTGTTTTTAGAATATGTTTTTAGAACTGGATGTGGTTTTGGAATTGGGGTTCAGGCACAGGTACCCAAGCAGAGGCTGTTATAATTAGGGTCCAAGCACAAGCACCCCATCATTCCTCCCTTAAATAGATGAGACCTAAGATCATTTGGGGTAAGAGGCTAAGGTCTCAGCTTCTGG
>CM053625.1:141684873-141727193 GCA_028646595.1 Phalanger gymnotis | reverse complement strand
ATTATTGTTTCACAAACTTGTTTATCCTTTCTGATTATATTCACTCTGAAAGAAAGAGATACTTCAGAAACTGAATCTTTTACATATAAGTTCAAACATTAACTGTTGCTTAGGCCATGGAATGACTACAAATTCAGATCAAAACAGCAAGATATATCCTGCTTTACAACTCATTACATGAACTTAGCAATTAATTATCTTGCAAATGAAAGTTTAGTAGGCCTTCTAAAATCACAAAAAGATTTTTTTAACATTTCTTCTAAAAGTGTTTCCCCTTCTAAAACAGTTTTAAGATGTATCCTGATGTTAAGAACTAATCGCTAAACTTTTCTGAAGAAAATTAGTTGAAAACTTTCACCTTAAAGAAAAAATAAATCTTTAAAATTGAGATTCATTATAACTAAGTTGGTGTAAAATGTCCTTAAGCAACATAAATTCCCAAAGTATTATAACAAAATTTCTAGTTATTGCAGAATTCCTAGAAATCACAAAGTTTCTTAGTCAGTGTGAGCTACTATTGTGTTAAATTAACATAAATAAATAAACAATAGCAATCAAAAACCCAAGAAAGATTCACAGTTTTCACAGTTTAAACCTATTTTTAATTTGTACTGTAAGTGCACCTTTTTAAAACTTCAAATAAAAAAATAAAATTTTAAAAGAAGTATAATGAGTATAATTACTATTTACAAAGTACAACTAATCAAAGGGAAAATGAACCAAAATTACCAAGTGAAAAAGAGAATCTTGTGACACTTCTAATACCATGAGATAATAACAAGAAATTACAGAGTGGTTCAAAAGAGAAAACTTTTTTTAAAAAATTAAGAATGAATTAAGTTTGGAGATCAGAATTCCCAACACAAGAATTAAAAAATCCAAACTGAATACACATAGAGGTTCTGAGAGATAAGAAAACAGATTTTTAATAAAAATATACTTAAGTGGAAGTTGAATTGACAGAAGAGAAGCAAATGTCAACAATGTTAAAAGAATACAAGAATTATATAAAAGCCAAAGAAAAAGAACAGTATGTACAGATATAGCACAAATCACATGCCTCAGATAGTAGCTGTGTGACCTTGGGCAAGTTGATCTCTGCCTCTCCTTCCTCAATTGTAAAAAATGGGGTTCAAGCAATGCCTACCTCTCAGGGTTGTTGTGAGGGTTAGAAAGGACAATATTTAGAAAGCACTTATCACAGTGCCTGGTATATTTCTGTTGCTCAGTCATTTCAGTTGTATCCGACTTTGTGACCCCATTTGGGGTTTTCTTGGCAAAGATACTGGAGTGGTTTGCCATTTCCTTCTCCAGCTCATTTTATAGATGGAGAAACTGAGGCAAACAAGGTTAAGTGACTTGCCCAGAGTCACACAGCTAGTGAGTGTTTAAGGCTGGACTTGAGCTCAGGTCTTCCTCACTCCAGGCCTTGTGCTCTATCCACTGTGCCACCTAGTGGCTCTATATGCCTGGCACATACTATATACTTAATAAATACTTATTCCCTTAACACTCTTCCTCTCCTTTGGAAGAGAGCATTCGTTATCATTTTAGCACTATAGTAACAAATGTCCTCTTAGAACCCTAATGTCTTCAAGTCAAAGAGTTAATACATAGGAAGAGGACCTTTGTGTGTGTGTGTGTGTGTGTGTGCGTGCGTGTGTGTGTGTGTTGGATGGTATTAGGAAAAGGAAATGGGAAGGAAAAATGAAGGAGGAAGAGGAAGAATCTTACTATTGTATCTAATAGGGCTTCATGAGATGAAGAATACACAAACATAGAGGAAGGGATGGAGTAATATTTATCCCATGCACTTGAATTTAACCTGACCTAGATAAAGCAAGTTGGAACACATTCACTTGCAACACACACACACACACACACACACACACACACACACACACGAGTTTGGTATAGAAATACATTTAATTCAATAAGGAAATAGTGACAGGCATGGGGGTAGTTTAAAAGAGAGGGCAGGATCCATGAAAGTAGAGCCATAAGCAAAAAAATTTCAGTGGTGGAGTGTGAAGGGGGATTAAAAGGAAAGAAAGAAAAAAAATAACCTATGATCAACTGCAGGGCAAAGGAAGAGAAGGTAATGGAGTACAACAGATCACTTTAATTATGGATCACTAGTGTTAAAGCAAATTCCTTAACTTTCACCACCCTCTTCTTTGTAAAGAGGAAAAAAAATACTAGAGGTCAGGATGTTTTATCAATTACACAACTGCCAATCATAATCTTAAATGTGACTATATTATCTATTTATAAATGAAAATGATTAACCAGAATGGATTAGAAAGCAGAATGCACCAATAGATTTGTTTGTTTTACAAGAAACACACTTGAAACAAGGATCGCATGATTATGATAAGATGTTGGAGCAAAATCTTTTTTGTTTCAGGTAAATTCAAAACAGCAAAGACAGCAATCTTGATTTCAGACAAGGCAAGAACAAAAATGGGATAAAAAGAGAGAAACAAGGAAACTCACATTATGTTGTAACAGCAATCACCCTAGCATACCAGGATGGCCTGCTAGCACAGGTTCTTTGATCTGCTTTTCTAGGAAAGACTGCTCAAAAAGGGGTTAACAATCCTACTTTTAATTACATTCACTAGTTCAGGGAAAGGGTCAGCACCCTGAGTGTTAAAGGAAACACAGAGAAAATACAAGCAGAGAAATTAGCACAAAGACCAACAGATGGGGCTCTTAACTGCCTGATCAAAGCAATATTGCTATACACTTTATATACACCACTGGATTGAGAGAGCCTTTACATCTGAGCAGTTGAGGAGTTCTGTACATACATCAACTCAGAGTCTCCACCAGGGAATCAAAAGATCCCTCTCATAAGTGAATGCCCAAAGCAAAATACCAACTCAGAGTATATATACACTTCTCAGAGCCAGAAGGCATCACAACCATAACTCAATGCCTAATCAGCTTAGTACCAAAAGGTGTGAAAGCTTTCCTACAAGCAAGCCTCTCCTAAGCAAGATACCCTACCCCAATGGGCTCTGTGACTAAGGATTATCACAGCTGTGAGCTGGGCCAGAGCTCAAAGGAAGTCACATAAGCCTATTAATGAGTGGGGAAGGTCTTATTATTCCATTAACATTACGTATGCCTAAAGGTACTATACATAGGGAATCAATATCATTACTTAATATTTATGTACTGAATGACAGTATCTGAATATTTTAAGGGAAAGATAATCAAACAATAAGAAAAAATATATTAAGTATTTCATAAACTTTGCAAAAACTAATAAGAGAAACTTCCATACTCTCTTTATCATTTAAAAAATGGTCTAGATATCTAAACCAGGGCTGTCCAACCTTAGACTTTTATTGAAACAATAGACAATGTATTTTGATTTGCCATTTTAGTGAGAGCTCTGCGGTAGCTCAGCTTCATTTACTAAAGCATTTCTGTAAATTTCTATGCTTGTAGGCTGCGAGTGGCATTTTGGACAGCCCTGATCTAAACCATGAGAGACAAAGCAGACAAAGAAAACTGTAGATCAAATCATTAATAAATATTAATACAAAAATAAATAATATTAAAATATTTTAAGTGATTATATTAAAATATTAAATAATCTATGTATTAAAACATTAAGGCACAATGCCTGGAACATACTGCATAATGAATGTTTATTGATTGATTTAAATGAATAAGCAAAGAGGATAAAACAATATATTAAGAAATACACTGTATCTGGTTTTGATGTTCAGTAAAAGGATAATAAAAGACATACTAACCTATATAAATAACTAAAATAACTAAGCCTACATGATTCTAAAAAATCTCCTGACAAAAGCCAAGACTTGCTCCTCTTAAAAACATCAATAAGCATAGGAATAAGAGGACCTCTCCTTAATATGGCAAGTTGTTGTTGTTCAGTTGTTTTCAGTCATGTCTGACTCTGTCTGATCCTATTTGGGTTTTTCTTGGCCAGGATCCTGGAGTAGTTTGCCATTTCCAGACCAAATTTGAACTCAGGAAGATGAGTCTTCCTGATTCCAAGCCAGGCACTCTGTCCTCTGAGCTTCTTAGCTGCCCTAATATGGCAAGTAGTATTTATCTAAAACCTAGACTCAACAGCATATGTTATGAAGAAAATACTAATGGCCTTTCCAATAAGATCAAGGTTTAAGCAAGTGCTCTAATAACACCAGTATTATTTGATATAGTGTGTGAAAAAACGATTTCTCTTGGTAATCTGTGTCTTAGAGACTCAGAGCTCCTAGCCTTTTTTTCTCTAAGGTTCTGCACAAGGACATTACTGATAATGAGATTGCCTGCCCAAGCCTGAATTGATTTAATCTGCTCAGGCTTGGATGGAGTTATATCCTTCCACCTAGCTAGTCCAAGACTGGGTATGGTATGGTATGGTGGAAGGTCTGATAAAATGAATATTTCCTCTGTCCAGGAGATAGAATGATGTAGGCAATATCAAAAGGCAAATAACCACGTACCCCCAAATATCAAATCAACCCAGTTCTGAACTGGCCCCCCTGGGAGGCAGCAGTTTTGGACTGAACTCCCATGCAATGCATGGCAAGCCAACTTAAGAGAAATTAAACTCTGATCCATACACCCTAATTTTCTTTGTCTCTTTCTTAGAACACTCTGTAAAAAAATTGGGGTTCACAAGCGCTAGAAATGTTACCCATAGCAATACTACTATGACAAGAATTGAAAGGGAATAAACATAAGCAAAGAAGAAACAGAATCATATATTTTTTCTAGATGTTATATTGATATCCTTGATAACTTCAGGAAAATAGCAGGATGTAAAATCAATCCATGTAAAACATCAGCAACAAAATCCATCAGTGAGAAATAGAAAGAGAAATTCCATTGCAAATAACTAAGGATATATAAAATTCAAACTGCATTACAAAATAGTTATCACCAAAATATTATGTTACTGGTTTAAAAAGGTTCCATCAGTGGTACAGGTGAAAAGCAAACATAATAGTATAGTGCTCAAAAAACCCAAAGTTACTGGGGGAAGAACTCACTAGATGACAAAAAATATTGCCAAAATGGACAGCAATCTGGCAGAAATTAAGCATAGACCAACATCTTATACTATATACCAAGGTAAACTCCAAGTACATAACTTAGTAATAAAAAAGCCAAGTCGTGAGCAAATTAAGGGAATTAAAGAAATCAGAGGTAGTGGGCTAAAGGTACAGAAAAAGACATATATTTTCTGCACATAGGCAATGTGGGAATTATCCCCGGTTACAATTGAGGAAACAGGCAGACAGAGGTTAAGTGACTTGCTTAGACACATAGCTAGTGTTTGAGAGCAGGTTTGAACTCTGGGGTTTATCTGACTCCCAACCCAGTCTTCATCCACAGTGCCCATTAGCAGCCTCTACCAATAGCTTCCACAGGTAGAGGCTGTTGATTCCACCACTGAACTACTTGTTAAATATTTTCATACATTAAACTGAAATATGCCTCTGTCATTGCTACCCATTGATCCTAGTTTTGCCCTTCAGGACCAAGGGAAAAGATCTTTAGTTAGTTTGATTTAGTAATGTCCATCAGAACCATGAATTTTTCAACAAAATAGCCCACAGCTGTCAGCTCTTATTAGTCTCATATGATAAATACTATAGGAATCATGGTTCTTGTTGCTTTGGGGAGGCCAGAGATATTCCACTCAACTTAGCCAACTGAGAACAGGTTTTCCAGGATCCTCTTTTTATGAAAAACAAAAAGAAGTAATCTCCTCCCTCCTGTCTCATCCTCACCCAAATCTTTAGCAAACCTTTGCAATGGAGGAGAGTTTTTTAAAGCTCTGACAGGATAGAAGGGGCACATGATGCTGGTGTTCCCGCTTTTGAGAGACCTCTAGTTCCATGGTTCTCATAGAGCATAAAGAGCTGTAGGAGACCCATGGACTCGTGGCTCAATGTTTCTGAGAAATGATGAAATTTGGGGTTGGAGCAGTTGTTAGAGAAGTTTCTGGTATTTTTATCCTGTTGCATAGCTTTTCAAGAGCAGAAGTTAGAATATGGACATCCACAAGAATGAGTTCCATAGATTTTCTTTTTTTGTCCATGACAGATTACCCCATGGAAAGATTTAGTTTGTTAACTCATGAGGTTCACATTAAATTTTGTTGGATAAAATCAATTTTTTTAAGTTTCTCTAGTTTAGATATAGGAAGGGAAATCTACCATTCTTGAAATTTGGTGGTCCATTTCTATAATAATTGACATTCTAATGTTGTGTTTGCTTTAATAGTCTTAAGAGAAGTGGAAGAAACCTTTGCAGCATGCCAGACTAAAGAGTGAGGCAGTGCAGATGACTGATCGCCATTTCTTTCTCTGCATGGCTTTGTTCCCGGCTGAGTCTGAGGGTTTGTCACACATAAGACTGAGCTACAGACTTAGTCTTTGGTTCCTTGTTTTCCAGTCTCTGTTTTCCTGAAGCTTTGATCTATTCACTTTAGGGAGATATTGATTTAACGTATCATGTGACTCATAAAGCCAGAACCTGACACATAGCTACCTACCCTTATTAGATTTAATGGAATCAGTAATGGAGGAATTGTGGTCTCTACCGCTTTCAGGAGAACTAGTTTTTTCAGTTGAAAAATGCTGGCAAATTTTTCTTATCTACTGTAACCACAGGTTACCCAAGCAACCTCTGCAAGGACAGGGCAAGAAAAGAGGAAGCCTCCTCACGCCTAAAAAATTTATGTGCTATGAAAGCAAGGAAGCCAATTACCCAGGGCCAGAATTCAAATGAAATACTCCTTGGAAGAATTGAATTATGGGAAATTCAGATGATATCTAAACAATGGCATTAGGGGGTTAATTATGATTTTGACAACTATAACAATTCATATAACACCAGTTTTTTTTTTTAGGAGTTTCATGGCTGTATTTGGAAGGAAGAGAACAGACTGAGAAACAGTCTTTCCTTTCCTTTCCACTTCTAGGGTGGTCTCAGTGCCCTTTTGGCTGTGAGTAGTGGCCAACTGGTGAGACAATGTGTAGTGGTATCCTCTGCAGTTTCCCTATGACCATTCAGGCACTGAGCAACAAGGTTTCTGGGGGAGCTCCTTGGGGAAGGATGTTTTAGCTTATGTAGATGTGGTAAGAATATCACTGGTTCTTGGCAGCTAAACAACTTGGACAGCTTGTCCATCCCCTCCTCCAATTAGGAGTAGGCATGATTAGAAGGGAAAGGGCATAGCAAAGCCCAAAGTTACAACTTAAAGGCAATGTTATAATAGCAGAAATAGCACTGGCCTAGATGTCAGAAGACTCTGGTTCCAGTTTCAGCCTCGGCCACTTAGTACGCATGAGCCTGGGTCAAATCGCTTCACAACTATTCATTTCTCACCAGGCTTCAAGCCAGGCTGCAATGCACTGTCACCTCCCAGAAAACTTTTTAACCTGGAAGATCACTTTGGCTCTGGAATTCACACCTCAGAAGTACCCTCAGGCCCTGTGACCCCTCTCTAATCAGATGGCTCCTCCCAGAACCTCTATTGAAGGAGAGGTCCCAGGCAGGCCATCTCTTTATTTCTCACCAGGTGGCAATTCAAATTATTCCTTCATTAATCTTTGGCATACCTGCCTTGCCCTTCCTTTTTTGTGTTGTCTTCCCCAGTTAGAAGGTAACCTCCCTCCTTAGGACAAAGATTGTCTTTCTTTCTGCTTGTATTTTCAGTGCTTAGCACTATACTTGGCACAAAATAAGTGTTTAATAAATGCTTGTTGCTAACTACCTGACTAACTGACTAGGAAGTTTTAGTTTCTTCTCCTGTAAGAGGAAACGGTTTAACGACATGGTCTCTAAGTGGCCATGCCAACGTAAATAAGAAAAAGTCCCTTCCAGCTCTTATTTTCTATGATTTTAATACTTTTCCTTTGATCCTGAAAGGGAGAATTTGACTCATTAGCTAATAAACATCCCTCACTCTGAATTGTGAAAACAGTTGTTAGCTGGGCACAGGAAAGGCACTCTTAAGATCCTAAAATATGAGGCTAAAAGCTGTCTTCTAATCTGTATAGAAATTTGTCTTGTGTCATAGGACAAGCATCTGCAGGCAAAAAGAGAAGCAGGTGGTGGGGGTGAGGGGATCAGTGAAGAGGTAAAAACAGCGCTAACAACTCTGTCCAGTTAGAGCCCAAGTCTACAGGATATAGGGAGTGAGAATTTCATCCTGCCCAGTTAGAGCCAAGTTATTTCCCAGATGACCATGGTGGTAGCTGGAATGGAAAGGGCCTAAAAATACCTCTCCCATTTTGGTCCTGGGCCTGGATTTTATATTTAGAAAATTGCTTTTCAAAGAATCAAGTGAGTATGGGGATAGCTGCTAGTAGTGAGACCTTGCTGTTCCAAAGAGCTGCTAGAGCCCTGGATTGGTTTACAGATATTGAGTTTCTCTCAGAGGTGAATGATATTACAAAATGACAGGTAACTATAAGTTTTGCTTATGGGGTCTTAGAAGACCAGTCACTGAGATCCTCTTGCTTTTGGCTCTCTAGGTAATCTCCTGCAATCTAATTTACTGTCTGGGGGTAAACACAATCTTTCCAAAATATGAGTTAAATGTTGACTTCATGTTCCTGCCTTCAGAGTGAAATTCTACCCAGAGAAATAGCATAGTATAATAGGTATAGTGCCAGACCTGGAATTAGAAGACTGTTTCAACCATCCAGCTAGCAGCTGTTGTGGGGGTGAGAAACCAACAACAACCAGCTCACAGAATGCTGCAAGCCCAGGTTCTTTTGATCTGCTTTGCTAAGGAAAGTAACGTTAAGGGGTTAACAATCTTACTTTAATCCAGCATATAAATATCATTCACTTAGTTCAGGGGAAAAAGCCATCTCCCTGAACTTCAGAGCAAATACAATCAAATTACAAACAGACTCAATGCAATTCATAGTTACCAAGAAAATCATCAACATCTGAACTCAGCCTGAAGGCCCTTATAGCGGAGTGAGAGCCTTAAGCAAATAGCTCTGTTCTCTCTTTTTATACAGTTACAGACTCAGACTAGAACTTAGGCTCCTATGATTGGATCTGGTGTTAGCACCTCCCTTTTGGCCCCACCTGGAGCCCCACCTTAGTTACCAATTCCCACCCACATAGGCTTAATACCTCAAAGGGGTTTGGGCCTGGGGCTTAGCACCTAGTAAGATTCAATCAAAGACACTTAATTAATCATTTTAAAACAGTAAGAAAGTCCCAACTTAATTGATATTAAGAAGACCTGGGTTCTAGTTCTGATCACAATACTGCATGCCCAGAAACAAGTCACTTACCCTTTTTAGCTTCAGTTTTCCCATCTCTAAAACGGGGATAATAATACTTGTACTACCTATCACACAGGGTTGTAGTAGAGAAAACAAGCTCTAAAGTTTCATGGAAATAAGTTATCTATTTTGCTAATTTAAAAAAAAAATCTATTTCCTAGACCATAGAGAAGAAAATTATGTAAGGCCATTGAAAGATCCAGAAACCAGAGCTGTAAATCAGGAAGGATTGTTATTCGGACCACAGAAGTATGTGGGTTAGCAGAGCTACCTACAATGGCATTGTATTTGATCGTTTATGGCGGCGTTTTGTTGCTTAATTCATGTGATGTTGGTGGCAGCTGAGACCTGCCATCTCGACATAGGTGAGAAAAGCATTACAAAGAGATAGTTACCAGCAATTTGTGGGCAAACTAATTTCTTCCATTCTGCCTTCACTTCTCCTTCTCTTCTCTAGTTCTCCTATCCCTTGTGTACCCTTGACTCAAGCCTGACAAATAGATTGAGGATCTGAACTCCTCTGCATGGTTCACCTAGGTCTACACCTTTCCTGCTGTAGGCTAGCAAAAGATATTGATTTACATTGTTTCCCTCATAGACATACATCCTTAGGGCTTTTCTTTTATTGTCCCCATTAGCCTTGTGGGTAACTGAGACTTGGCCTTGAGATAGCCCAGCCCTCTACCCTAGTCCTGAGTAACTAGTTGAAATCTTATATTGTGTATATATTTTATCTCTCTGGCTAGAAGAGATGGAACAAACTTTATACTTTGCTGTATTGTTCTCAGGGCCCAGCATGTACCTAGTAAATGATAATGTAGGGGTGGATTTCTATAAACAAAGGACTATAGGGATGTGTCTAGGCAGATAGGAAAAGCAGTGATTCTGTCTTTATACTTAGCTTTGTCTCTGTGAATTTTCTCAACCCACACATCTATGTGGGAGAGTGGAAGAAATTTGGAGTTGGAAAGAAACCAGGCAACCATGGATTCCAGAGTTATTGAGTAGTTCATTACCAGACAAATAATGCTTACATGAACCATGACGAGGAATAGTCTGACTTTTAGAGACTAAATGTAAAAGGTATACAGAATGCTCATTGTAAGCTGGAGTAAGGTTACCCACAGAAAGCCAAGCCAAGTAACTTAGAATTTCAGTCCAAAGAAAACGCTAACCCTTAAAGGATTAACTAAGTGGGAAGATCTTGTCCTTTGTCCTCATGCTTGTGGGTAAAGAATCTCCAACTAGGGATAAAAATCCTTTCAGCTAGAAGAGAACTTATGAATCATTCTATAAAGGAAAAAAGCCAGGAAAATTTTTTTAACCCTCAGATTATTATTAGTACTGTGGCTGAGGCAGGAGTGGTTGCTTTTCTCAAAGAGCTATTTTAAAAAAAAAAAAACCTCTTACTGTTTGAACTAAAAGAGCATGGCAGTGCCCATTCATCTTATGAAGAAGTAGCACCATGGGTGTGCTGGAGGGAGCTTGTACTAGAGCCAATTGTTAAATTTTCAGTGTCAGCATTTGTACCTTGGAAATCAGCAAAACCCACACAAATCAGGGCTTGATTTATTGTTTACTTGGTTGTCTAGAATTAAGAACGTTCTGGAGAAATTAATCAGGGCAGCTAGGTGATACAATGGATAGAGCACTGGGCTTGGAATCAGAAAGACTTATCTTCCTGAGTTCAAATGTGGCTTCAGACACTTAACTAGCTGTGTGACCCTGGGCAAGTCACTTTAACCCTTTTTGCCTTAGTTTCCTCATCTGTAAAACAAGCTGGAGAAGGAAACAGCAAACCACTCAAGTATCTTTGCTACACAAACCCCAAGTGGGTCACGAAGAGTCAGGCATGACCACAACAATTAAACTGCATTAGCAGGAGAAATGAATAATGCAGACTGAACTTAAAGTATAACTTGTATACTTTTTTAGGGAGTCCATTGTTAAACAGTTACCAGTGCACAGCCAAGAGTTACAGCAGAAGCCAGAAACCGGACAAAGAAAGAAATTCCATAGTCACATGACCAGTGATGCTATACCTAGCAGGGGTGAGTAGAGAGCATGTGCCCAGTAAGGAAATCTCCAGTAGATCAGTGTCCAGAGGAACAAGATAATAGTATAACTAGAGGACACAAGTAGCCAGATAGTACTACAGTGTTAGCCGAATGAGTTCCTCCTCTATCTCTGCGTCTTGACCAGTGTGTTTCTTACATGTGTTTCCTTTTACATGTGTTTAATGCCCATGCACTAAATTTACACATTATGTATCTTTCCTGGCTGATTATTAAAGGTAAACATATAGAAGTATGCTACATGAGTTATGATTTTAGCAGGTGGGGATCCACAGAGTACATTGAACCTAGGGTAAGTTTTCTCTGGGAGATTTATCCTTCAGATTGTGGGTTGCTACACTAATTGAACCAAACTGCTTTAAGCTCACCCATCCCTAATTTCTATGCTTATCTATATAGACCAGTTTGTTTCACATGCAGGATTATGCAATAAGTATGGGGATAGAAAAATTTTTGAGAGCCTCACTTTACTTTGGTTCCATATAAAAAACTCTCCGATGATTGGAACTGTCCATCAGTGGAAAAAGCTGTTTCTGGAATCTCTGAAGTTGTACAAGTAGAAACTAGATGACTACCTTTTAAAAAAAATTATTTACTTTACTTTTAATTTATGAAATAAACCAAGCATTTCCATAACATAATAGAATAATAAAAAGATGATTGCACATGAAACTGAAAATCTATTATGTATAATTCACTATTCCTTTTAAGTATATTATAAATTTATCATGTAAATTTCTTTTTTTCTATTTTTTCTCCCCCTCTTCCCTCTAGAGATGGCTTCAGGGATGTCAGAGAGGGCATTCTGACATTAGGTGAGAGATTGGATGAGATGACCTGAAAATGACCTTCCAACTTTGCAAATCTATGTTTTGAATTTGACCCTGGAGTGCCACTGATAAAAACTGTTGTTGGATGGACCCATGAGGGACCAGGGTGCAGGTGGTATCTGGAACAAATTCTCCCTCACCACATCTGCCCTTCAGAAAAGCTGAAGCTGAATGATATTTCCTGAAGAAAGGAAGGATGGAAAGATACCTCCAGACAATATACTGGAAAAGATGTGACACCTGCCAAAATGAATGCATTCCTTTCACTTGGAACCAACTAATTTGCTGTCTAACCAGATGAACTGAATATCCTTTTGGGCCTGAAAATTTATGCCATGAGCCCGTAGTGTGGAAGGCGGCTTCATGAACGCATGCTGGTGTTTCAGAAGGAGGTCCCTAATGAGAGGTGACTGATCTTTGGAACTCAGCACAAAACCCACACCTGAGTTTCAGCTTGCTGGAACATCCCTTTCATTTTTGATGATGATCAATGACTTTGGGGACTAGTTCTAAGGATGGACTTCCCGAGCTGTGTGGACCCCTCTTCATCAATATCGTTTGAAAAGTTGGGAGAGTTAAAAGGGCTTCAGACTTCAATCTATTTCAGCATAGTTCCTGAACAAAAGGAACTGAGTGTAATTGCCTTTGTTTGGGATTTTATTTTTAGTGTCAAAAAGAAATAACATACATTTCGGCTTCAGATTAAATACCTACCATTTCAGGTTCTACATTCCACTGCAAAGTTTACTCACACAATAAATCATTCCTTTGCTAAGATGCCATTAACTAATAATTCAAGGTTGGTAACCTTCAATCAACCATGATTAAAGAAGTCTTGCAGAATGGCAGGGGGATAGCATGTTTCTCTAAATGCCAACAGCCAAGTCTGCTTATTTCATCAATCTTTTCTGTGGTAAACTGACCTTAAATAATAATTCCAGATGAGACACTTTTAAATCAAGCATGATGGTGAGCAAAACCAATGCAAATTGTCAATAGCAGGAATAATTGTTTTATTACAAACTGGAGGCAAGTGACTAATACCTATTTAAGTCTTAAAGAGTGAATTAGTATTAATGTGCTTATTTTAATCATTAACGGGGTCTTGATTGCATTGCTGTTGGTAGTTCTTTCATTAACATAGATTGTAACCCTTCACTACCTCAGTGTATACATTTCATGAGTTGATTTGGCCAAAAACTATCATCACTCTGTGGGCAATCTTCTGATGATATACTCCTCCAAAGTTATCCGGGCAGGGTCCTTGGACAACAGAAAGAGATCTCAGCACTAGGCCTGCACTGGAGGAACTTATAGGTTCTGACAGAACTTGTTTTAGTTGGCATAGTCTTCCAGACTATGCCCAGGGACACATCCCTGCCACAATGACACATAAGAAGGATTAAAATACCAGACGGGCATTGCATCTTCAAATACAAGTGTCTAGTTACCACTTAAGCATATAGTGTAATGCCATCAATTTTCAGTACATATTTATGACATATAGTTAACTAATTAATTCATGGAGGGGCAGCATAATGTGGACAAACTTCAAACCATTCCTCAATGGCTTTGAAATGCATCCTGCCAATTTGGGGAAGTGGATTTACATTTCTAATTAGGTTTTCATGAGGATAATGTGAAAATGAATCTGGTCTTCCTGAGCACATACCAATTGCTGGCCAGGGGAAGGGCTTCTGGGGAGCAGAAGGAAGACAGCCTGAAATGGAATACTAGCCATAGACAATCCTCCTGCAGATGAATGGAAGTTGACTAATGGTGATTGCCCCTTATACATGTACAGCACTTTACAATTCATAAAGCATTTTCATAACCCTAATTTTATTGAACCTCTTTTGTAAAGCAGGTAGCTTTTACAGATGCAGAAAGTGAATTGCTGAATATTTGAAGTACTGGAAGTGCTTGGCCTGAAGGAGACAAGACTTGTGGAGGACATGATAATTGTCTTCAAATATTCGAAGCATTGTCATAGGGAAGAAGAATTGTACTTGTTTGCTTGGCCTCAGGGAGCATAAATAATAGGATACTGCATGAAAGAAACATCCCAACAAGGCCTACATCTAGAGACCTCCAGTGGTGGGAAACTCACTGTCTCTCAAGGCAGCCTATTATACCTTTAGACATCTCTAGTCGTTTTTTTCTCCCTTTACACCAAGATGCAATGTGCTTCTCTGTCACTTCTAGTTATTGTTCCTGCTTCTGTCCTTTGGTGCCAAAGAGAACAAGTCTCACCACACTTTCACATGATAGCTCTTTAAGGACTGGAAGCCAGTTACCCTATCACTTCTAAATCTTCTTCTCCGAGCGATAAATACATTCAATTCCTACAATACATCATTATGTTATGATCTCCAGTTTCTTCACCATCTTACTGTACTTCCCTCCTCTGGACACATCCTGATTTGCCAACATCTTTCCCAAAATGTCGCACCCAGGACTAACCATGGTCCTTGAGATATGGTCTGACCACATCAGATTACAGTGGGACTATTATCTTCTTTCCACACACAATGCTTCCAATTATGGACTATAAGATCATGTTACCTTTTTTTTTTGTTGATGGATGAGTCACTCTATTGACTAATGTTAAGCTTCTAATCCAAGCCCCACTCCCCAAGATGAATTTCACAAAATAGTTTTCTAGAATGCTTCTTCTCTGAGAACCTTGATTCATTGCTTCACTGGAAAAAAAAACTTACTCAATAAACTCTAGGGGCTCCCTGTGCTTTCAGGATCAAATATAAACTGCTCTATTTGTTAATTAAAGCTCTTGACAACCTGACCCCTTCCTATGTTTCTGGTTTTCTTACACATTACTTCCCTCCACAAATTCTGTGACTGCACTATGTACTATGTGTCAAGGTTCTTCCAAGACTTAGCTCAAATACTACCTTCTATTAGAGGCCTTTCCCAGTCCCTCCTAGCTACTTGTGACTTCCCCTCTCAGGTTATTTTCCATCTATTTGGTGTGTATCTTGTATATACCTTTTTATATAAGCAGTCTCCGCTGCAATAGTACAAGCTCCTAGGTGGCCAGGACCATTTTTGCTTTTTATTTATATCATCAGTGCTTAACACAGTGTCTGACACATAAGTGTTTAATAAATGCTGGTTGATTGATTGTACAGTTGATTTTTGGAAACCAAAAGGAGGTATTTACATTAATCCTTTTTGAAATCCACCTTAGTAAATTATTCTATCATTCTTACCTATTGAAATTCATCTAGATACTGACTCTTTCATTCAATGTGTTAAATATCTCTTTCAATTTTGTGACATCTGCAAATTTGCTATTTGTGCTTCTATTGAAATTATTCATAAAAACGTTGAATAGAACAATGCCAAGAAAAATTTTGGGGGCCCTCTACTGGAAACCCCTTTCCAATTTGATTTGTTAATTAATACTCTTTGGATGTGATAAATGCTGGAAGAAATGTGGGAAAACTGGACTCTAATGCCCTATTGGTGGAGCTGTGAACTGATCCAACCATTCTGGAGAGCAATTTGGAACTATACCCAAAGGGCTATAAAATTGTGCATACTCTTTGACACAGCAATACCATTGCTAGATCTATATCTCAAAGACATCCAAAATGAGGGAGGAAGGGAAGGAAGGAGGAGGGAGGGAAGGAGGGAGGGAGGGAGGGAGGGAGAGAGAAGAGAGAGAGAGAGAGAGAAAGAAAGAGAGAGAGAGAGAGAGAGAGAGAGAGAAAAGAATCTATTTGTATAAAAATATTTATAGCAGCTCTTTTTGTGGTGGCAAAAATGGGAAATTGAAGGGAAGCCCATTGATTGCGGAATGGCTAAACAAGCTATGGTATATGGTTGTGATAGAATATTATTGTGCTATAAGAAATGACAAGCAGGATGATTTCAGAAAAACCTGGAAATACTTATATGAACTGATGCAAAGTGAAGCAAACAGAATCAGAGAAATGTTGTACATAGTAACAGCAATATTGTTTGATGAAGAACTATGAATGATGTAGATGTTCTCAGCAATCAATGATCAGAGACAATCCCAAAGGACTAACTATGAAGCATACTATCTACCTCTAGAGAAAGAACTGCTATTTTTTATAACATAGACTGAAGCATGCTATTTTTGCTTTCTTTCATATTTTTTTCTTTTATTTGAGTCTTCTTGTACAAAATGACTTATATGGAAGTGTTTTATGTGATTGCTCATGTATAACCTATATCTGATTGCTTAGGGGAGGGAGAAAGGGATACAATTTAGAAATCAAAGCTTAAAAAATGAATCTTTAAAAACTGTTTTAACATGTAATTTGGGGAAAAATAAAATATTATATATTAAAATAAAACATCTCTGAGCCATTTAGAACCAATTGAATACCTAGAATGAACTGGATACCACTTCCTTACAACTTTGCATGTAGAGCCAAAGTGAGACCCCAAGCATGGAAGTACCATTGTTGAGATTATGTTCATCTTACAACCTTTTGGCATCCATAAGTGTTCTGTAAACATGGCATAATATATAATTAGCCTCAGAATCCAGGAAGACCAGCAAATCCTACCCTTACCACATACCTTCAGGAAGTTACTTTGCCACTCAGTTTTCTATGTTACTTTTTGAGACTACAAATTTCAAATAAGTTGCTTATCTACATTGCTAGAGAAAGTTCCTTTTTGGAAACTCTCTACTCTGATAAAATCACAGATTTGAAAACAGAAAAAAAAGAAAAGAGTGATTTGTACACTATCAATAAAACCTATAATTAGATTAACTTAGTGTGAGGTTTTGTCTATGTTCCCTGAAACCCCAAGGCTGCATCTATCATAGTCTATCGTAGTCATTCAACCAGTTGTGAATACACATAACTGTACTATTATCCAGCCTACATCTCTCTATCTTGTCCACGAAGATGTCTCTCAAAGGGATGCTGTACATATAAATTACTTAGATTTTAGCAAAGCATTCAGCAAATTGTCCTATAGGATTCCATTGAAAAGTTGAAAGTATGCAGGCTAGACACTTGTGATGGGAACAATATCCTAAGCCTTCCACTTCCATCACCTTCCCCTACCCCCATGTAAATTAGGCTAGTTTTTCCTTAAAAGCTATTGAGATTGAATTGAGATTTAACTAATTCAAGGAACTAAGCTTTCTATTAGCTTCCTAATCTCTTGGGTATAAAACAAGCAGGATAAGAAAGGCCAGAGATCTTTCCTCTGGCTTATGACCATGGATTACGGCAAGACCCACATTAGGAAGTTCTGCTGAGCTGAATCAATGCTTTATCCTATACAAATATTCCTTTCCTATTTAGAATACCTTTCCCCTCCTATGGTTAAGTAAACCTCCTTTTCTTAACTGTTAAGTGGGTTATAATCATCTCATTTCATTCAAATTTTAGAACTAAACCATAAGAGGACCAATCTAAGCCAGTTACAACACTTGTGTAGTCCATAATTAAGAAGCTTTATGGTGTGGTAGATAAAGCATCGGATTCAGAGTCAGGGTAACCTGGGTCAAATCCTGCTTTAGACACTCACTCGTTGTATTATTCTGAACAAGTCACTTAACTTTTCACGGCCTCAGTTTCCTAACCTGCAAGATGAAGGAGTTGGATTTGATGACCTCTAAAGTCTCTTCTGGCTCTTTATCTATGATCCTAGAATCCGAGAACAGACTCTAAGAGCGGTCATGAATGGGCTAATGTAAATTTAAAAGGAAGTTTCTAGTGGGAGTAACCCAGGGATCTGTGCTTGGTCCCGTGTTGCTTAATATTTTTTTCAATGATTTAGATCCAAGATTAGATGAAACAAAGCTGAAAGGGATGACTAACTCTTTGAATGAGAGCCAAAATTTAAAAAGTTCTTGATGGTCTATAGATAGATATCAAACTCAAATAGAAACAGATCCTTGCTGGTAGCATATTGACTTAGAAAACTACATGTTTATATTATCTATGTTGTATTTTTATTTATTTTGTTAAATATTTCTCAATTACATTTTAATTTGGTTGTTCTACTGGATTTTTGGGGGGCGTGGAGCAGGAAGGGCCTGTGGGTCATGAGTTTGACACTTCTGGTCTAGAATATTGGATTGAGTCTGATGAAGTGAAATTAAATCAGGATTCAAAGTCTTCAAGTCGGCTTTAAAAATCAGCTCCATAAGCACAAAGTGGAAGAGCTAGAGCAGTTCATATGAAAAAATCTCTGAGTTTTGGTGGACTTCAAATTCAATATGAGTCAACAGTATGAATGGTAGCTAAGGATGCCAATGCAATCTTAGGGTACCTGAAGGGACTGGGGGTGGGAGGAGGAATAGTTTCTAGAAATACAGAGATGACATTTCTCTTATATTATGTCATAATCAGCCTATGTCTGTTATACAATATTCAATTCTGGGTGCCACAGTTTAGGGAGGATATTGAGAAGCTAAAGAATATCTAGAGGATGATAAAATCTCCCTGGACAGCCAGGTGGTGCAGTAGATAGAGTGCTGAGCCTGGAGTCAGGAAGGCCTGAGTTTAAATCTGGCCTCAGATACTTACTAGCTATGTGACCCTGGCCAAGTCACTTAACCCTGTTGGCCTCAGTTTCCCTATCTGTAAAATGAGCAGGAGAAGAAAACAGCAAACCTCTCCAGTATCTTTACCAAGAGACCACAAATGGGGTCACAAAGAGTTGGACATGATTGAAATGACTAAATAACAATGACAAAATGTCCTTAATTCATGCCATATAAAGACAAGTTGAAGGAATTGGGGATCTATAGGGGGAAGGGGAAGGTAAAAGGCTATAAGCACTTATTTGAATTCTTACCATGTGCCAGGCATAGTGCTAAACACTTTACAAATATTATTTAATGGTGCTTTCATTATCCCCATTTTACAGTCGGAAAAATTGAGGCCAGATGGAGGTTAAGTGACTTGCCTGGGGTCACAGAGCTAGTAAATGTGTAAGGCCAGATCTGAACTGAGGTCTTCCTGACTCCAAGCCCAGCGCTCTATCTATTATACCACCTAGATGGATTTGAAAAAAAAAATCACTGGCAGTAGCTCAGCAGTCACAACCAACACTTTTTATACTCTGAGCTAAAGGTCATTTGGTTGCAGTAATTCAAACTCACAGAGGGCAGTTAGGTTTTCTATTACCGTCTTTTACTTTATTTTTTTTTCATGTCCTTATTAGCCATTTTTATTTAATCCTTTCCAGTCCCACTGGTAGAGAAGACCAAAACAAATTTTGAATTGAGTAATTATGCCTTATCTCTCTCATCCATTATTCTCTTTCAATCCAACCCAAATCTGTCATACATCCTTTCTTTGATTTTCTGCTTGGTCCCTGTTGTTATCCATAGTATTAACCAATAGCTTTAGTTCATATGTGCTTTATTAGATCCTTTTCTTACTAAAACAAGTCACTCTTAGTTACTGGTCCTTCCTTATGTCTTTTGCACATCCTTTTTTAATATCTAAGCTTATTGCTAAGTTCCACATGCATCCACAACCACATTCTTTTTAGACTGCCCTCCCCACCTTTCCTCATCAGAATCATTTATGTTGGTGTCATCAAGAACATACTCTCTTGGGACAATTTTCCCATTGGAATTTTAATCAGGAATCCTGCCTCTTTTCAAACTCTGTTCTGATCTGTAGTAACAAGAGGAGCAGAATCAAGTGCCCACATAATTATTCAGTACTTTTGTTGTTGTTTAATCATGTGTGACTCTTTGTGAACCCATTTGGGGTTTTCTTGGCAGAGATACTGGAGTGGTTCACCATTTCCTTCTCCTGCTCATTTTACAGATGAGGGATGGAGGGAAATAGGGTTAAGTGATGTCCCCAGGGTTACATAGGTAGTAAGTTCTGAGACCAAATTTGAACTTAGGTCCTCCTGACTCCAGGGCCAGCGTTTTCTCTACTGTGCTACCTAGCTGTCCATTCAATACTTTAAATATCCATTATTTCACCGGCATGGGTACTTCTTTTAACAATACAGGTTGTCATTTTTCCATACCCTAGCAGAGAGATTCTTAACCTTGTGTGGCCCAAATCATTTTGTCAATCTGGTGAAGCATATCAAGACCTTCTCAAAATTGTGTTTTTAAATGTATAAAATTATATAGGATTACAAAGAAAATCAGGGACTAGTGAAAAGAAAGATGTAATTTTTTTCCCATACAAATTCACTAACCTCCTGAAATCTATTAGTGGATCCAATTTAAAAACTCTTTAGTATGCTGTAGCTAAAAAAAAAAAATCTTATCACCCGGTGACCAATTTTCTGGTGATAAATGTCTCTGAACTTAGCTGGCTGGATCTTTGGAAGACTAATACACAGTTTGTTTGCTGATTTGTGCTACAAGTTTTCCCAGCTTGGTAGGAACTGTAGAGCTTGTGTTTGGCTTGCTTAGTCTTCAGCGGGAGGCCACATGATAATTGAAGAGAATATATGGGACCCAGAGGGTATTTCAGACCAAATGGGAGAACAATTTAAAAAATTTAATACATCCTGAATTCCAGCCAAAATGCACATTGCTATAGTAGACCTGGATTTGTGGTTGAAATCACGGGTATTAACAGATGGTTTGGCATCACTCAGTGAAGACTGATCTCAATTGCTGACATCTTGAATACACAATTAAGAGTGATCTGGACAATCCTGAGAAAGTAACATACCAATTAATCATGAAGCTGAAGAGTATCAAAGCATGGTGCTATGGTTTGCATAGCAGTGCAACTAATAGCTGTGAAATCTATGAAAATTAAATTTCTTGAATTTATAACTTCTTTCTCTACCAGAGAACACAAAGTTCTTTACCTTATGTTACCTAATCCACGATTAAGAAAAGCTAATGAGATCATTGGTTGTGTTGCCTAGTGGTCAGAACTAAAGCCTCATTAAAATTCCATTTCCAATGCTTTATTGTAGCCTGTTCATGACTCTGGACTTTCAATGACTATGTCTGGGGAAAGCAAGTTCTGGCAAATCTTATTAAGCTGGAAAAACTTAGGGAACTTAGGAACAAGTCCAGTCCTGGGCTTTGTCATCTGAGAACCAGTCTAGCTGGCTGGGGACTACAGAGAAATAAATATTGGCTACAGGAACTCACAGAGACCATGTACTATGATATAGACAGGCTGCAACCTGCAGTGGTGAATAAAATCTGCAGTGATGAAATAGTGGAACTTTGAATGCATTAAAGCAAAGGTACAGAACAACAGCATCCTGTTATATTCTGCCATGGTCAGGCTGCATTTGTAGTCTTATATTCATTTCAAGTGTTACATTTTAGGAAGGATGTTTACAGCTGGAAGTTGCCAAGAAGAGAGGGCAGCAACTAGGATGGAGAGAAAATTTGGAACTATGCCAGGAGTGGGTAGGCTGAAGGAACTTGAGACGTTTAGCCTGGAGAAGAGAAAACATTATAGCTGCCTTCAAATATTTGAGGGATTATCATGTGAGAGAAGGATAAGACTTATTTTGAGAGGCAGCTTGGCATAGCAGATCAGAGCACTGGGTTTGGAATCAGAAAGACTTGAGTATGAATATCACCTTAGATACTTCCCAGTTGTGTGACGGTGGGCAAAGCCTTCATCTTTCTCACTCTTAATTATTTTACTTTTTTTTGGTTTCTTTTTTTGAGGGGGAAAGGCAGGGCAATTGGGGTTAATTGACTTGCCCAAGGTCACACAGCTAGTAAGTGTCAAGTGTCTGAGGCCGGATTTGAACTCAGGTCCTCCTGACTCCAGGGCTGATGCCACCTAGCTGCCCCAATTATTTCACTTTTAAATGAAGATAGCATCTGTCTCATAGTGTCCCTGTGAGATGGAAATGAGATAATGAAGTACTTTGCAAACTTAAAAGTGATGTACAAATGTTAGTTGATGCTGTCATAGTAGTGATTATATTATTGTTATGCTTGACCCTAGAGGGCAGACTGGGTTCAATTTGTGAAAGTAACACAGAGGCAGAATTCAGAGTAACTAAGGAAAGACTTCCTAATGACTAGGGCTGCCCCAAACTGGAATCCCATCTAATTTGTGTTACATATCTGTTCTTTCTCTATTCAATGAATCAGTATGTAATGAATATTTATCTCCTCAGCACTGTCCTAAATTATGCTGTGATTGCTAGATAGACAGGCAGTTAGATAGATAGATAGATAGATAGATAGATAGATAGATAGATAAATGGATGGATAGATAGAGCATTTATTAAGCACTTAACATGCACCAAACACTATGCTAAGTGCTGGGAATATAAATGTAGACAAGCAACTCAGTTCCTGCGCAGGTCTTAAGGAGCTTACACTGGAATGGGGGAAGATAACACATAAGGAAAAGATGAAAGGATAGGGGAAGGAGAGGGGGTGGTGGGGAAGGACACTGGTTGTGGCATGTCAGAGAGGTATAGAAGCTTCGGCCCTGACAAGATAAGGCAAAAGCTGATCTATCAGGGCTGAGGGACTTTGGAGAGAATCCAGGTTACCAGGGAGGAGGAAGTAGACCTGTAGAGGTGGCACGGAGTAGAATGGTCCACAGGTAGACAACACCCAGATACTTTCCTTCCTCAAATTTTCGCAGAGAAAATGTCTAGACCTCTCCCCATTATACGTATCCTGCTTTATGTTATCCTTATCTGTCTAAATTATCATGTCCGTCTCTCTCTCAACTAAATTAAAATCTTCTTGTAGTTTTCAAATCTGTTTAAAGCAGTGTAGTAGGCATTGAGGTCACAGAATAGATGCTTAATAAGTTTCTTGAATTGGAATGAGTTAGACTATCATTTAGCCCTGTCCTCTAATCACTAATCTCACTTATACTGCAGTGCAGATTAGTCTGGTACATAGCTTTGAGCTATCTAAAATATTTTAGGAAAGTGTTTGACCTATTTCCATCTCTAGAAAGTAAGTGCCCTTGAGAACAGGGACCATGTTTGTTTTTGTATCATTTCCTCCTGGAACCTTGTTAGAGACAATGCATTCAGTAGGCACTTGTATACATTGTTGGCTGACCCCAGTGACATATGGAGAATGAGAGGTGGTAGAGTTAACCAGTCACTTCCTGGAGGGGCTCAGGCCATCCTAACAAACCATTCATGGGAGCAATAGATTCCATTTCCCATGTAATCATTAGGACTTCTCTCTACAATAAAGGCACTGATCTTGTAGTTTCAGGACCTGGGTTCAGGTCCCAACTTTACCACTGATTAGCTGTGTGACCATGAACAAGTCAGTGGTGATCTCTAAGGTCCCTTCAATCCAACCTTCTCTAAGTCAAATGCCTTTGCCTTTGGCAAAGACAGGATTTGTGCCAGATATATGAAAATCTCTACCTTCTAGGGGAGTATTAATTTATCAAGTCATCACATCCTTGTGTCTGGAGTCCCAGGGAGCTTACTAAGTAATCTGAGGTTGAAGATCCATTTGCCTCCTAATGTCCTTCTCATTGTCGGCTTGAATCTGTCAGTGGGAAGTTAGTAGATATCGACAGAGCTGGTATGTGTTCCCGCAAGACAGAAAAGTAGGAATAAATTAGCCCATTAATTTGCCACTGGTCTAAAAACTAAGGAACATTTGTTTGAATCATGAGTAGTGGCTTCAGCAGAGTTTGTCAGTGGGGGATCATAAGCTACTAGGTACTTAGAGGCTTATTACAAAAATCAGCAGAGATTATTTAGAGGGAGATGTAAATTGTTAGATGTTATCACCCCAGTTGCTTGCTAAAAATCATATCTCTAAAGGTTAGACTGAGGAAGGTCAGTAAATAAAGAGCTCTTTCTTTTCCCAAATCGAGCAAGAATGCTAGAGAAGGGCATGTCTCCTATCTGAAGTAGCAGGCCAAGCTCCACTGGCATCCCTACAATTTGGGTTCATTTTCTGACACTCTAATGGGATCCTATTCCTGTTCTCATCCTCTCATTCAGAACACTGAGCTTGTCCTTTTCTCCTTAGGTGAAATTCTCATACAAAGCCTTTGGCTTCCCTTCCCAGTCCTAGTACATTCCTTCACTTGTAGAAGCTACTTTGCTTTCCTGGTTTCTGCATCAGTTTGGAATCTTGTCTGCTTAACAAGAAGAAACAATTTCCATTAGTATCTTAGCAGGGTAAAGGTTAGCTTAGCTCCTCCGACAGAAAGTGCTTAGAGGTAACACTTAGGCTGCAATTAGATGCTCCCATGAATGCCAGAATTTTCATAGTCTGCAGTCCTCATAATTAAACACTTAACAAGAGAGTGTTGGTCTAGTGGGAAAAAACAGGCCAAACTGGGTTGTTATAGAGGCTTTGGGGCAGGAAAGCTGTGAACTCACTTTGCAGTCATTTTGCTAGTGGCAAAGTTTCCCAACTCAGTGCAAAAGCCATTTAACACCTTTAAAGAAATGGGAAATGGGTTTTTCATGTGTGGTGGTGCTGAAAATTGAGAATAATGACAGAGTTATTAAAAACAGGGCTTCTCTGCCTTAGACTCTTAATTGCTTCTGGACTGTAAAACTGAAATATAAGTGTTTAGTCACGGTGTCTTTTGATCATTTCTCTTAATTCTCACTCTTGTTTACCGATTTCAAAAATAATTTGCATCTTATGTAGATGGCATTTTAAGGTTTACCAAACCTCTTTTATAAATTATTTCATTTATTTCTTACAACACTTTTTTCTTATTTAGGAAAAGGAGTGGGAGAAGAGTTTAAGCTGAATTAGAAGGTGAAGGAAATTAGGAAGGCGACTTTGAGGGATTTAAACTTGTAAAGAAATCCAGAGACAATTCGGGGAAGAGAAATTTTGGAGACATTAAAGAAAGTTATAAGAAAACAGTAATCTTCAAATCAAGATTCTACTTCTGGCTAATAAGGAGAAATAAATTGTGAAGATGAATTTGTGGGGTTTGGTTTGTGAAGAAGACAAAGATTGAGTTTTGGGGAAGAGAAATCTGGAAGAACTTGAGCTGGACATATAAATATAGGCTACACATAAGCCAGATGAATAAAAAGGCTTATACTGGAGGACACAATCTGAAGGAAGGAAAGGATTGAAAATAAAGACCTGAAGAGAAAGACTCAAGGAGAAGGTAGGTGACAAGGCAAGGAAAGAAAGAAAAGGTAAGAACATTGACGAAATAATGAGAAGTTAGTGAGAGAAGGAAAAGACTGTCAGGTTGTTAAGAGGTGGTAAAAAGTTGCATATGTCATAAGTGATCTTTTGAAAAGGAAATATTAATTCCCACAAATAGTTCAAGAAATAAGGTCAGTAATCTCAATTAGTGTGGAGAACAAGGGCAAATTTTACAGTTACTTGCCTTGATTTTATAATGTTTGTATTCCTGCCGCAGCCAAGTACTGCTATCTGCATCCTGAGTGTAAGCTGGTCTACCTTCCAGAAGAGAAGTTAAAGGGGATGGAAAAATATTTCTCCATACTTCAAGACATCAAAGATAATGATGTATTCCTTAAAAAATGGAAGTGGGCCTTCAATGGGGGAAAAATATGAACTAGAAAGAGGAAATTTAGTCATTATTTTAGGAAGATAGAGAATAGAAGAATGCCATACAGAAGAGAAAAGAAAAGAAAAGAAAAAGACACTTAATACAGTTGGAGCTAAAAAATAAACAGAAACGAAAACAAGTTTGAAGTTCTTCCTGAATAAAAAGGAGCTAGAAGTTCTGAGAAGAAAGTGGCTACTTGCCCTCTAAGAAATGACAAAACAGAGCCACAGAAGCTGTCAGAGGAAAGATCTTCTAGGAAAAGTCAGAAGTAGAAGAAAACAAGTAGAATTGGTTGGTTATATTTTACTCATATACTAAAGCAGCTATTTGTTAGCCTTATAACAAGAGAGAGGTTCATTGCATTCTCTAGAGCACATATTAAGGATATTACAGAGACTTTCCCAAGACTTGTCTAGGTGGATGACTACCTCTCATTTCTAGTGATTGACATAGGTACCAATCACAAACGATACTGCCAGGAGGCACCTAAAAAGTATTCATAAAAGATCATATGGGCACAAGATATGATTTCCCAATTACTATCTATTGAAATCAATAGATGCAAAAATAGAATGATTGCCTTAGGAAGTAAATAGCTAACTATGAAGATGGTTCTAAGAATAGAATTTGAATTTTTAAAACATAAGAATGGCAAAGGCTGTGAAGGATGTATTTGCCTAGGATCTTGCAAATCTAATCAAAAGAGTATAAATAAAAGGATGAAGGAGGGAGAAAATTGCCCATAAACATCTACCAAGCTATATATGATAGAGAGAAGCTACCATGAAAGAGTAATAGCCATTGAGGCACACAGGAGTTCACATTTAAAAAAAGGAGTCAGTAGTAAAATCCATGACTTATAATACCTATATACAAATACTCAAAAGTTTTTGAGGTCCTGATGCAAAGAGGCAAATTTGATTTAATAGTATCATTATGACTGGGTGAGATGAAACCCATGACTATAATATAGCACTGGATGGATATTCTTTATTCAAAAGAAATAAAATAGGTAAATGGGGTACTTTTGTTGAGGGGAACTTTGTTTGTTAACAAGGTATACTTATGTGAGGAAATTAAGGAGCCAGATAGGGAAGCATGGTGAGGAACATTTCAATGAAGATCAATGGGAGGAAAAAGAGAAGCAATTTTGTCACTGAAGTGCTTTGCTATAGACCATGTAGACAGAGAAGAAAGAGATGAGGAGTTTAGTAAACAGATTGCATTCCTGGCATGAAGATATGATAGAATAGTGAGAGACTTCCATTATCCAGACATGTGCGCGCCCTCTCTCTCTCTTACTCTGTTTCTGTCTTTGTCTCTCTGTATTTGTCTTTGTTTCTTTGTCTTTGTCTGCCTACCTGTTAAGTGCCTCTGCCCTTTTCCCTTCCTCTCTCTTACAAAAATTGATTTGCTAATAACTTATAGACTTGCCTTTATTCTATTTAATCTGTCAAAAAAGTAGAATAACAAGCAAGGGGGATTCTAGTTATGATTCTATCTAACAAGAAGAAGTGGTTAATGTTTTTGTTTGGTCATAGGAGGCAAAATCAGAAGTAATAGATAGAACTTTAAAATTTAATACATATCAACAAAAACTTTCCTTTAGTTAGATCTATCCCAAAGTGGATTGAGTTGCCTCATGAGGTAGTAGGTCCTTTCTCATTGGAGGTCTTTGAGCAAAGGCTGGATGACCACATGTTGGATACCTTTTAGTGGAAATCACTTTATGTCAGCAACACCATTTCCAAGCTGTCCGAGATGTGTACACTATACCCATCTTCAACAAGATATTTGATCTTGTTTTATAAAAGTCCAATGGTAGGGCCAATATGTGGTGGAAGCTGGGTCAGTACAACTTCTTTGACAAATCTCAAAATGGAAGGAGTTGCAGCCAAACGCAATGAAATTTACATACATCTGACACTGGAAACCCTATCTAGAGCCTTAAAAACAACCTAGAACGCCAAAACAGGGAAAATTAAACCAACCAATAACTGATCAATAAACGCTGCCCCTGCCTCTCAGTGGCCATGGAGCCACATCTTTGTCAAACTATAGTCTTACTGTAATATATGACATGCCTATATGGGTTATTCCCAGAAAATTATGGACCAATTTTTGAGAGCTCACTGCCCTAGACTTTGAAGTCAGTATATATTTACCAGCATTGAAGACTACGGGGTGGATTAGATATTCCCTGAGGTTCCTCCCTTCAAACTCTAAACTTCTGTGATTCCGAAACTTTGGGGAGGTAGATATTCTTATGTTTATTTTAGAGAAGTGAAAGTTGCGGATCAAATGTTAAAATTACTTGACCAAAGTCAAGCAACTAGTAAGCGGCAAAGCAAGGATTCCAACCAAGACCTTCTGACTCCAGATCCAGCAATGTCCCCTATGTCTATAGAACAGCAAGACAAGATAGAGAGGGGAAAGAGCATTGGCTTTGGAATCAAAAGATCTTGGTTTGAATTCTGTCTCCTCTACTTACTACCTTTGAGACTGTGAGCCAAGATTTAACCTTTGTGGGTGTCATTTTCCTCATAAAGTGATGAATTTGAATTAAAGATATTCTCAGGTTCAAATTTATGATCTTAAATCTAGGTAAACAGTTGAGTGAAAAGGAAGTTGGTCCTAGTGTCATCAAATATTTACACAGCCTTGGACAAGTCATTTCCCCAGTTTCTTCATCTGTAAAATGATGAATTTGGACAGAATTATTTCTAAGGAATCTTTGTTTTTAATACTAGAATTTTAAATACTAGAATACTTTAATACTAGAATTTTAGAATTGGAAGTGATAATAGACACCTGGTCCAACTCCCAGTAAGAAGCAGAAGTGCCTTTTCCTCTCCTGTTGCTTGAGGAGCCAACCGCCATCATGAATGACGCTGTAACCATCAGGAAGTTTATGACAAACAGACTTCTTCAGCATAAACAGATGGTTATAGATGTCCTTCATCCTGGAAAGGACACAGTGCCCAAGACTGAAATTTGAAAACAAAAACTGGCCAAGATGTACAAGACCACTCCAGACATCATTTTTGCCTTTGGATTCAGAACCCATTTTGGTGGTGACAAAACAACAGCCTTTGGCTGATTTATGATTCCATTGACTATGCAAAGAAAAATGAACCAAAGCACAGACTTGCAAGGCATGGCCTGTATGAGAAGAAAAAGACATCAAGAAAGCAGTGAAAAGAACGCAAGAACAGAATGATGTACTGTGAAGGCAAACATCAGTGCTGGCAAAAAGAAGAAATAAAAGCCACTATGGATGATGTTTATCTGTGAAGATAATTTTTTCATCAGAGCATAAATGTAAAAAACTTCAAAAAAAAAAGGAAAAGAAATAGAAGTCCTAAGAGTTTAAGTATGATTCTCTGAGTCTCACTTATTAGTTCTAGATGATTTTATTACTGGAAAGTAATAGACCTTGTAGGAGAACAATTCCACTGCCTTCAATTAGAATGGAGCCTTAAATGGAGCCATCTTTTGAGAGGTGAGTGATAGCTTCACTTTCCTTCTTTAAAGAGTTGGGGCTTAAGATATTAAAATTCCTCTGAAGCCTCAAATATAAGGGTGAGGATAAGGCCCCTGTGCCTTGTGGTGACAGTTATGCTAGCAAGATAGTACATATAGTTGCAAAATTCTTTGACTTAGAAAATTATAAACTATCAGAGCTGGCAGGGACCTTAGAGTTCATTGAGTCCAGCCTCCTCCTTTTGCACATGGAGAGAAAGGTGCCTGATCAACATGATGACATGACACTCCCATCAATCAATTTGCCTTGGTAGAATTGGGACTTTGGGATTGTGATTAAATCTGTGTGTGTGTGTGCCCACCAATACCTCTGTTAACATGGCCGAAGATATTTCCTGGGCCTAGGTACTTGTCAATCCTTTTATACCTCACTGAGGGGTCCCCTAGTGAGGAGATAATTTGATTGTTTTAGACTACTGTGGTTTGGCACCACCCCTTCAGATTGAGTATATAAAGGAATTTCTGTCAGAGATCAGAGTGTTCTCTGAGGTGAGACAGATGATCAGAGAGGACCATAATAGAAGTAAAAGTGCACCTGAGTCCCCAGAAAGAAAATCCAAACTCAGATTTCAGAAGGTTTAGAAAAGAGTGAGAGGAGAAGTAGAGGCATCAGTTGTGGAAGGTGTGCTCAAGGACTTGAGCCAAGAAAGGGAGGACAGATATAGGATAATAGGTAGAAGGGGATGTCAAATTAAATGAGTTTTCTTCAGGATAGGGGAGACATGGGAATGTTTGTAGGCACCCTCTGGGTGGGTGGAAGGGAGGAAATAAACCAAAGAAAAATGATTTTTGAGAACTTGCTAAGATTTTACCCAGTCCATATAAACCTACAGTTAAGTGGGGCTGGTCCCTAAGTTATGCACATAAGGAAACTGAGGACCAAAGAGAAGTGACTTGTGCAAGGTCACACAACTAGTAGTGTAGAAATAGGATTTGAAGTTTTTCAGAAACTACTTGACATCCCTTCCTGAATACTTCTGAAACTTGATAAATGAGAAACACTGCACTGCACTGTTGTCACAGGTTCTCTCTATCTCGGGGGATTGTAATGAAAACAAATTTTCTTGGATAGTCAAACTGGCCTCTTAATAAAAAAAAAAGTAAATAAACTAGAATGTAACAGCCAAAATTGTGGCTTCTCCATACTTTATTAATTTCATTTTAGGGGAGGAAAATTCCTTCCTTCACCATGTTAGGGAGGGAAAAAGTCAGGGGTGGGAGAGAATCCACTTTCTAACTGTGTGGTGATGTGGGAAAATAGTCTCCTGGCTCTGTGCCTTAGTTTCTTCATCTGTAAAATAAGGATATTCATATTGTTCCAATCTCAGCTCTGAAACTTATTAGCTGTCTGACTTAGGGTAAGTCATTTGACCTCTCTTGGACTCTGCTTCCTTAACTGTAAAAGTAAGGGAGTACAACTAAATGTAATTTAAATTCCCTTCCTTCTCCAAATCCATGATTCTATGATCTCTAAGGTCCTTGTGAACTACAAAATCCTATTAGCCTATGATCTTTTCCTCATGGATGCAATTTATGAAAATGTCCAGAAGATGGCGCAAGCAAGCTTATTTTGCAACACTGTCTAAGGGCAGCATCAGTTGTGTTAAGAAATTCTACAGCAGATTCTGCCTTCTGCTAACCCTTCCCCAAACACACACGCACACACACACACACACACACACACACGCAGAATTCATGATGATGATGATGAATGATGATGATAAATCATATCCTGTTCTAAAGAGAATCACAGGAAAATGGTGGGCATTCCTAGAGAATGGTAACAGCTTTCCTCTAGGGGGTGGTGGACATTCAACAGGGCAAAAGCCCGTGTTTGTCCTCTACCCCAGCAGTACCCTGTACACAATAGGCACAAGTGAGCATTTTTCATTCCAAGAACAAAACTTGTCTACTTTGTAAATTACAAACAGGCTTTGTGCGACGCCCTGGGCCTTTTGCTTCCTTGCCCTGTGATTGGAAAGCAAATCTTCTTAGTATACGAATAAACAGGGATAACTGAAGACATCACTCTCTGAGTCTCTAAATTTCCGAACTTAAATTCTAGGCACTAATTTGGCCATCTTTGGTGGGAGCTTTTGACAGAATTTGAGTCAGTGAGGAATTAAAAACATGAAATATAGTGACTACTCTAATTTCTGCGCTACTCATTTCCCCATGCCCACGAACCTCATTTCCCAGAGCAGTTGGAATAACCTCTAAGCCCAATGTTTCATTTCTATACATTTATCATTCTGACTTCCTTCATTCCCCTGCAAATTCTAACTCTCCTTCTGAGCTGCAGTCCCATTCCTCACTCTAACCCAAAGCTGGAGCCCTCCCACAACGCCTCCTGCTTCTTATAAATTGATGCACTGTTTCCTGGCACCTGGGGAGTGGGGGTAGGGGCTAAAGTTGAGAAGTAACAGATGTAAGCGATTTCCATCCATCCACATTTCCAGCTTGGAGTTTTCCCCCTCAGGGTCTCTTGAAAACTGAAACGTGCTTTCCACATATGAAAATCCAGTTACACTGACAATTCCTTATAGACCTGGGTTCAAATCCTTGTTAGGCTGCTAAGTGAGAGGAGATTTAGTTTCATTTTAGTCTGGCTTTGGACTCTGTCACCAAGCTGTCTTTTCTCAAGGTTCAGTTCATGTGTCTTTCCTTAAAATACAGTCTTCTGTAATTATTAGATGGCCTTTAACATAGAAAATTAAGCTGGACAGCTACCCCCTGTTGCCTTTGGAATTTTGTGGAAATTAATATAACAAAGATGAATTGAAGAGTCTAGAGCTGGCTCTTAACCTAGGTCTGTGAAAATTAAGTATATATATATATATATATATATATATATATATACACATACGCACACATACATATATATATACAGAGATAGATAGAGACAGACAACTATAGTTTAACAAAGTTGGTTTCCTTTTTACTTTTAAATATTTCATTTTATATATTTTAAGGCGTTATTCTGAGGAGTCCATAGGTCTTACCATATATGCAAGGAATCTATGATATCCCAAATTTTAGAATCTCCCAACTTTAGAAACAAAGAAATAGGAATTTGACTCAAAGAGAAGATCTGAAGATGAAAATTAAAATTTGGCCAATGAACATATTTACACAGTATGTGCCTATGTGCCTAGCTTTGTACTACCTGATAAGATCTAAGACACAGTCCTTCCACTCAAGGATATAAAACATAAACAATAGAAAAAGATCAGGGACAATACAAGGATTACATTATATGGAGAAAACACTGTCAAAGATGCCTCAAAACAGCACTTGGTTAATTATCAAATTAGTTTTCAAGCAACTACTAGGGCAGGACAAACCAGAGTTTTGTTCCAGGAACCAAATATATTTAATTATATCCTTTTTATGAAAAAATTTTATTCATGCCTTTTGCTTTTACACTAGAGTTATCTTCAAATAGGCCCCTCCTCTTCTTCTGCCAAATGAGCCTCCTTTTGTAATAAAGAAGAAAAAAAATTAAACCAATTAATGCAGTTACGATTAATAATAATATGGTTAATAATAATAACAGTAGCTAGCATTTACATCGCACTTTAAAGTTTACAATTTACCTTACAAATATTGTCTCAATTGCTGCCTCACAACAGCCCTGGGAGGTGGGTGTTATCATTATTCCCATTTTAAAAATGAGGAAATTTGAGGCAAATAATGCTTAAGCAACTTTGCCAGGGTCTCCCAGTTAGTATCTGAGGTCAGATTGGAATTTAAATCTTCCTGACTCCAAGTCTAGCACTCTATCCACTGTCCTACCTACCTGTCCATTGCATTCAGCTACCACAATTTGTTTAATAATATCCAAATTGATGGGAATCCACTTTGTTTTCAGTTCTCTCAAAAAGTGCTGCTGTGAATAGTTTGCTGTCTGAGAACCTTTCTTTTTGACCTTGACTTCTTTGGAATCCATGTCTAGCACAGTCTAAGATAAAGACATTGAGTCTACAGTACAGAAATTTTACCTGTCCTCCTTCTACCTAGTTCCCAATTGTTCCACAGTCTCTTTGGATGAAGTGACAGCTCCATCAACAGTAGGTGTGTACCTATCTTCCTGCAGTGGGGTGCTGAATTTAAAGGGTATTGAGAATACTTGCAGAACTTTAGGAACATAGAAACAGCAGAGCTTGGCTCGGTTGCTTTCCAGGGTTTTCTTCAGAGAGAGGCACAAAAAAGAAATTCTTGCATGGTGAAAGCCCCATAGTAAGCAGGGGTTGGCAAAGGATAAGGGATGAAGGTGTTAGAATATGGAAGCATCTCTGGACTATGCATTACTATTCTCAGGGGGAAGGGAAGAGGTAGAAGGGATGAGGATAGCAGGTATGAAGGAAGGAAGACCATCTGATGTCCTTGCCTATTCACTCATTTTGTGCATGAGTGTTTGTGTGATCACAGAGGCAGCTCTCCCCCATTCTTTTCCTCCCACTTCCATGTTGAAAGGATGAGACTTAGGCCCAAGTAGAGGGCAGCACCAAGACCCATTCATTATTGGTGCCCAAAGGTCTTGGGAATAAAGGTTTATGGAAATGTCAATGACTCTAGCCTAGTGGATTCCCTGTACTCCTGTCTCCTGATGGTACACATGGAAAAACCCATCCCTTCTTACCCCCATTGAAGTGCAGGCACTACTAGGTGTCCTTGAATCTGTCTCTTTCCTGAGGTCTACCTTCCACAGTGTATTCATAGGGCTGGGTCTAGGGAGCAGCCACTAGGTGGCCCTGGAGTAAGGAAGACTTTGAGTTCAAATCTAGCCTTAAACACTCAAATGCCATTAGGAAGGACCTTTTTTTGTGGAGGGTTAGAATTGGAGACCTCTGGGGAGGGTATTTCTCTGTGTTGAGAAACTGAGAAAGTTGAGAGTTATGTGAGAAGGGGCAAGATCATGGGATCATAGTTCAGGGTCTGAAAAGCAGCCTTTTGCTTTTATGTAATGGATGAGGTCCAAAGAAGCTTTGTGTCTATCTTCTGTATCCTTGTTTTCTCCCTCTTCAGCCCTCCCTCAATGTCAGCTCTTTGAGAGACTGTTTTGATTTTTTCTTTTTGTACCTAGTTCATAGCACAAGGCTGAGAACTTAGGAGAGGACAGGTTGACTGGTTGAATAAGGGACTTGGCTGAGGCTAGATGTGGCTCATAATTAAAATTAGCAGAATTGTGATTCAAACCCCAGGACTTTTGATTCCAAGCCTAGTCCTCTTAATGTAGGGTGCTATGGTACAGATCTGTATGACTGAGTAAGCGACATCGTTCTGATAGGAGCTCAAGTCTTGAATTGGAGTTTGATAAGGGTAGTGATCAGGGAGGACTTTTTGAGGCCAGCATTGGGGGACAGGTGAGGCCATAAGCATAAGAGTTCCTGTAATTCTTTCCCTCCCTGCCCTTGTAAGTCATATTAACTCTAATATCCTCAGTCAGTCCAGAGGCAGGTCTTCTAGGGATACAAATATCCATGAAGTTCACTCTGGGAAAGAGAACAGAAGGTGGAATATTTCTCTTGAGTCTTTCTGTGACTGATGAAAAAGTCGTTGCCTGATTAAGACAGATTAAACAGATCTAACCTTTATGGGGGGAAGGCCTGTTAAACTGATAAGCATCTTTATTCCTTTTGCCATTAAAAAACACACAAATGTGATACAACAGGGAAGCAAATAAACCCACCAGATGAGTGATTGAAAACAAAATCCCTGTTTTTTTTTAACCCCCAGCTATGTAAGTAACAGAGCTCTAGACTCTCATCATGTCACAGGAAAATATATTTTGTAAAAATGTGGCAAAATGAAACCTGGTCAAGTCTGATTAATTAATTTGAACGTTCTCTGTCTGATTGTCTCTGCCTCATACCCTAACCTCCTTTCTCTTTCCATCTCCTCACTAACTCTTATCTCTTCTCCTTCGCTGTTATTTCTCCTTACTCTCTTCTCTCTCTCTCTCTCTCTCTCTCTCTCTCTCTCTCTCTCTCTCTCTCTCTCTCTTTCTCTCTCTCTCCTTTCTGCTCTCCACCTTCACCTCTTCCTTTCCCCCTCTCCTTCAGCTCCCAACCCTCCTCTCTTTCCCCTCCCCTTTTCCTCTGGTTCTATTCCTTCCTTTCCCCAGTCTCCTGCCCCATCTCACAATCCCCCAATTTCTCCCCTCCCTCCCCTGGTCGCTGCTTACTCCTCCCACTCTCTCCGTGTCTCTTCCCCTCTCTTCCCCACCTCCCCTTATCTTTTACCTTCCTCCTGATGCCTCCCCACCCTTCTCTGACACTCTCCCTACAATCTCTCTTCCTCCTCTCTCCTTCCTTCCTTTGGCTCTATTCTCTTTCCTCCTTGTTCTCTCTTCCTTCTGCTTCTTCCTCCTCCCTTTCCCTCTCTCCCTGACTCTGATGCTCCGCCTTCTCTCTTCCACCTATTTCCTCTCTTCCTTTTCTCTCTCTCTCTTCTCTCTATCTTCCTCTCCTGCTCTTTCCCCCTTTTTCTCCGCCAGTTGTGGGTTTAGGTGGGTGTATATTTAATTAGAACCATAGCTGATTGACTTAGAACTTTTTCAGGCTGGAGAGGAAGTTAAATACCTAAGAGGCTTAGGTTACAACCAGTGTGTTTGCCAAAGTGCGCCTTGCTGCCTGCAGAGTCAGCTTCAGCCCCATGCCCAATCTCTCCCAGGACTGCTTCTTCGTGGTGAAGCCAGCAGAGAATTGGAATATTAAGGGACTTATTTAAACACCATGGGTATGCAGCAGGCACTTATACTTACTCTTTTTCAGCAAGAAGTTTGCATGGACTGAATAAACCTGACAGTTTAAATGCCTCCCGATTCCATCAAATATGCTCATTACTTGAGAGTTCGTTTTATAGTTATCTTATCCTGAGACATTACTTCAGTGTTGGCAGGATAAAGGCAGACAGAATGGGCTCTGCAGATTCCTCATTCAATGTCTTTCCTCTGCAGGCAGCAGGTGAGGCAAGACTAAAGTCCTCTGATATTTCTTTTAATTAAAACCATGTTATCCAAGGGCAGAGAAGGAAAAAAAAAACAACTTTCAAAATTCTTAAGTCATTTTCCCAAATAGAAATCTAATTTTGGAGACCTCAAAGGTCAAGCAAATAAAAAATTCCTCTCCCGAATCTGGTTTGTCTACTCAGCAGTACTGCCCCCTCCTCCTATCTCCTCTGTTTCTGCCTCCTCCCCACCAGTGGTGGTCCTTAGCTTCAAGTTACTATGCATATAATACTTAGATTTGACAAATTTCAGTGATTTAGAAGTCACAGGAATATCTGCATACCTTTTACTGGGGTGCTGAGGGGCTGTGGCCTGCTTCAGCATTTATTTTAAGGTGTGCCTGTGTGTGTGTGTGTGTGTGTTCAAGTAAGCCCCTTGAGAGTAGAGACTATTTTATTTTTTATTTTTGTATTCCCAGCACCTAGCATAATAGCTGGCCCATAACAAACACTTAATAAATGCTTGTTGACTGATTGGTAGAGCAAGTGCCCATACCGCTGAAGTCTTGGCTCAAAGGGATTCGGATCTGGAAGGCCCTTAGACATCATGTAGTTAAACATCTCCCATTTGAAAGACAAGAAAACTAAGTCTGAGACAGTTTAAGTGACTTAATTCTCTAAGGGCACAGATGAGACTGGTTTGAAACCTTGGTCTTTTGATGCTGAATCTCTATTACTTTTCCCTACTCTATCACCTGACAGGCTGAAGTAGCATTCAGTAATTTTAAGTACCAGCTAAATTTTATTCTAAACATAGTTTTCTCTTTCTTGATAACTCAGAAAGGAATGGGAGTGGTTGAGAGGAAAAAGAAAGGCAGTTGTCCTCCTTGGAAGAATCTAAAAATGCTGAGCCGATGATCTGAAATTTGCTGACCCAGGCTGCCACAAGAACATCCTGGCCTGTCATTTTCACGTAATGTTATGTATAGTCCAAACGGTATTTTCTTTTCGAAATTTATTTTAAAGCAGTAGCAGTGACTAGTGAGTTTCTATTTCTGGAATCCATTAGTCACAGAGAATTTGCCATTTCAGTGTTTTCTCACAGAAGCCACAGCTTTGAATGTTAAAGGGTCTTCAGAGCTACCAACATTACAGACCAAGGCAAACAAGCTCCTTTGAAAAAGTTGGAGTCATTTAAAAAAAAAAAGCCCTAGAGAGACAGAAACATTCCGAATTGGTGCCAACACACAAAATCCTAAAATTAGTAGGTAGTGTCCCATTGCTATGAAGGTAGTATATATCTATCATTCTGGAGACACATTAACCTTTTCAGTGTTAAGGGATAATTTAATATTTAATTTAATAATAATAATTTAATAATAAATAATAATTTAATATCCAAAAGGACCAGTGGCTCGGGAAAGTGTAGCTTCAAATGGACTCCTTTATTAAGAAAGGATAGTCCATATTTAAAAAAAAAACTTGTCTCTGTCTCCTGACTGTTAATGCAAGACTGGAAAAGTGGGATCAAGAAGGCGCAGTTATTGTCGACAGGATCATAGATTGAGAATTAGAAGGAATATAAGAAGCCATCAAGTCTGATGCCTTCATTTTACAGATAAGGACATTGAGGCACAGAGAAGTTAAGGGACTTGCCAAGGCCTACATGGCTTAATGAATGCCAAGTCCAATATTATACTGTCTTTAAGTCAACAAGCATTTATTAAAGACCTACTATGTGCAATGTTCTCCCTTAGGCCCTGGAATTGCAAAAGTAAAATGAAAAATAGACCCAGTTTAAAGGAACTCACATTCTACTGGGGTTGGAGGAAGTATAACAAATAGATAAGTTTTTGTTTGTCTGTTTGTTTAATACCAAGTGGTGATTTTATTGGTGTAGAGAACTCCCTGGAAGGAAATTCATTTTCCAAACTACAGTTGCCATTCAAGCAATTATTCTGCATTCTATTGTCTTGGTCGTAAAATGTTGCCTGGAGAATGGAAAGAGAAAAATGAAAAAGAGAAATGACTTGCCTAAGATCACACAGACAATATATGTAATAACTGGGACAGATAAATTTACACATGATAATTTGGTGGGGGGTGGGTGGAATGCTAACAATTAAGGGGATTGGGAAGGTCTTCCTATAGGAGAAAACAGATGAGATCATCCTTGAAGGAAGCTAGGAATTCTAAAGGGTAGAGGAGGTGAGGGAGTGCATTATAGGCATGGAAGCCAGCCTTTGCAAAGACATGGAAGCTGAAGATGGAAGGATAAATTCAATAAACTGCAAAAAAAAAAAAATTTATTGTGTGCAGTGTAGAGTATGGTAATGGCAGCAATGTCACTGCACTCCCACTCTGAGGTTACCTATAGGCAAGATATATAAATAGGGAGAGCCTAGGCCTCTAGGGTAGTTCTCTTTAATATGCTGTGATTTTATAGCTGAGTATGCATGAAAGGCAGATGAAACCTCACTCTGGTAGAGTAGTATGGATATAGAGAGATTGCTTTCCTAAATAATTTTTCCTAAGTATTTATGTTTCCCTCTATCGTCCATATCCTTTGTGTAATATTGTTCTCTGGACTATGCTATAAACTACCTGGAGGCAGCTAGATGGCTCAGTGGATAGAGCGCTGGGCCTGGAGTCAGGAAGACCTGAGTTAAAATCCAGGCTCAGACACTTACGAACTATGATCCCTATTTGCCTCAGTTTCCTCATCTGTAAAATGAGCTGGAGAAGGTAATGGCAAACCACTCCAGTATCTTTGCTGAGAAAACCCCAAATGGGGTCACCAAGAGTTGGACATGACTGAACAAGATGATGCTAGCTCACATTTTTGTGGCACTTTTTGGGACCAGATCTGTGATTTCTTCAATGTAAGGAGATCTCAGTGAGAAACTTCCTTGATCAATGAAAATTAGCACCTTTCTCTACAACTTGTAATCTTTGAGAGCTTCCTGGGGCCCCAAGAGGTTTAATGACTTGCTGAGTCACATAGTATGGCAGGACTTGACCCTGGGTCTCGCTGACCCAAGGATGGCTCTCTGTACACTATCCCACACAGCTTCTCAGGGTAAGAGTAGCTCAAAAACATATGACATCAGAGGGATTTGGAATGAGGAGAAGGAAACAAGAGAGCCCTCTTGGAGATTTGCATCAAAATTTTTTCAGTGGAGTATGAGACAAAAGGTTGGGGTAGAGAGTGGCGTGGAAGGCTTGAGGAAAGGAGAAAAGGTTTAGAGTTGCTTCTAGGATAGGAAATTAATTAGGATGGAACAGTAGGATTGCTGTAATGAGGAACCAGTTTAGGTCAGCTGACATAAATTAATAATTTTTTTAGTAGACCCAGTTAGCTTTCCCTCTTCTGCTCAGACTATTGACCTCCCTGGCTTCCTTTAAGTCCTAACTAAAATTCTACCTTCCTAGGAAACTTTCCCCATCCCTTCTTAATTCTAGTGCCTTTTCTGTATTAACTATTTCGTACTTATCCTGTATATAGCTTGCTTTCTATATATTTGTTCCGATGTCATGTCATCTCCCTTATTAGATTGTAAGCTTCTTGAGGTCAGGGACTGTCTTGCTTTTTTGTAGCCCCAGCCCTTAGCACAGTACCTGGCATGTAGCAGATGCTTAATAAATGTTTATTATTGATTGAAATTGCTTTCCTTGTCAGAAGGCTTGGATCTCTGCCCAAACACAGGTGTCAAGAAAGAAAGACCTAACCTTTAGCCTGACTAAGGTTCTTGACTTTTCTTAGCTGTATGTGGTGGCTATGGCTAAAGAGACATTTGTCTGCTATTATTTGACAAAGATTATTTTTCCTGAGGGGATCAACTTCATCTGTAGAGACAATATAAACAGAGCCATACCCTGCAAAGACTGTGAAATCAAGAAGGACCAGCAAAACAACTTACCCAACATAGATGCAATGTCATTTGGGGAGTGGGCCCTGTGAAATCAGTGTGATCACATCAATGACCCTACAGCAGCTGAAGTATGAGCTGCTCATCCCATGTCCTTGACCCTTATATGTGATTTCCAAGTGTGCTCTCTCATGGTATATACATGTGTGGAAGAGTATTCCCAAGTTTATGGGGGAATGTACTATTGCAAATCTTCTTAGAGTGCTATTTCATTGAATAATTGTTCTTTGAACCAATGGTATTCTCTGACTGACTAGAGAGAACACAAATAGGTGAGGACTCATAATCTGCTGTTTTGCGTGGATGTGGTGCCACAGAGTACTTTCAATAGTACTCTGACAGTAGCTTGGATAGATATGTTGAGGGCCTGCAAGTGAGAAGGGGATTTTTCCAAGGTGCCACATACGACATTAACAGAAATTTTATATATATTATATATGTATATATATAATATCTATATCTATGTATGTACATGTATATATACACATATATACATACACACATACACACGTGTGTGTGGTATAAAACTCTTATCAAAGATATTTAATGCCAAAATTTTCTTTCACATGATTGTTTCTTTTGAGCTTCAATGATTTTGTTCACATAAAACCTTTTAAATTTGATGTAACTAATAAAAATTGCCTGTTTCATCTTTCATGATTACTCCTATACATCATTTAATAACTATTCCTCCGCCAAAAGTTAGGAAAATGCCTTCTTCCATTCTCTTTGAAAAATTTTATTTTAATGATATAACATTTTATTGTTAGGTTGGATATAAGTCTAGGTTTTATTAGAGTATAAGATGTAAGATGCTTCTCTAAGGCTAATTTCTGCCATACTTCTTTTCAGTTTTCCCATAAGTTCTTATCAAATAGGGATTTGTTCTTTCATTAGTTTTTGGTCTTGACTTCTGGCCAAGATGACTTCCCAAACAAAGGTTCCTACATACCACTCTAACAAATGACCTGAAATTTGCACCAGATCTAATAATGTTCAAGAAATCCAATGAAAAACTATACTAAGTGAAGTCTTCATACTTGACCCACATAGAAAATTAGCTAGAAGCCGTCAGCAAAAGGAAAGAGGGTGTCTGGCAAAGCCAGCACAAAATGTAGGCAAATAATTATAGTGTCATAGCATCACTGACCAGAGATAAGTTCAGCCTGCAAGGCTCTGTGACCAGAGACAGTAAAAGTAGAGACTCAAAGTGATCAGAAAGTCCTAGGGTAGAGAAAGCATAGAAGCCCTAGGGAGTGGCAGTAATCAGAGTGACACAATACTTAGACTGAATGCTCCAGGTGTCCTAGGGCTCAAAGATTGCTACCCCATTGGGGTGGGGTGGGGGAGGCAGAGCCAACATGGCAGCTGGAAAGCAGGGACTTGCCTAGGGCTCTCCCCAGGACCCTCCAAGCACCCATAAAAAATGGCTCTGAACAAATTCTAGAATTGCAGAACCCACAGAATAGCTGATGGAAGCAGAGCTCCAGCCCAGGACAGCCTGGATGGTCGCTGGGTAGGGTCTATTGCATGGAGCTGGGAGTAGAATAGAGCAGAGCTCAGCATGGGCCAACAGGCATAACACCCTGAATCAGTGAGCTGCGGCAGTTACAAGAATTCTCAACCCACAAACAACAAACACAACAGAGAAGGTTAGTGGGAAAAACTGCGAAAGACAGAGTGAAAGGAGTTTGCAGTTCAGCCACCACCCCAGGGGAAGCAGAGGAGGAGCAGCTACAGAACTACAGCTGTAGTTGCTTCTGGCCCCAGGCCCACCTGGTGGGAGGAATTAAGTGGCAGATCAGAGCAGGAGTGCAGAGCCTGCTTAGATCTGAGTTCAGTCAGGGTTGGTGGTTCTTGATGGGGGAGGAGTGCTGGTGTGGCAGAGGTTTCTGTGCAGAAATAGCTCTGAAAACAACAGTGCAACCCCTCAAGCTTGGGAAAAAATACTCTCTACACTACAAGCAGTTATACTCCAACAAAAAACTCAAGGGTCAAGTAGTTGGCTGAGAACATGAACAGGCAGTGAAAATGGACTCAGATTCAGACTCAGACTTTGGAATCTTTCTTTGGTGACAAAGAAGACTAAAACATACAGCCAGAAGAAGTCAACAAAGTCAAAAAGCCTACATCAAAAGCCTCCAATAAAAATATGAACTGGTCTCAGGCCATGGAAGAGCTCAAAAAGGATTTGGAAAAGCAAGTTAGA
>CM053625.1:141646795-141677845 GCA_028646595.1 Phalanger gymnotis | reverse complement strand
GAAAAGGGGATGGGAGGGGAGTGGGTGACAGAAGGGAGGGCTGATTGGGGAATGGGGCAGTCAGAATATATGCCATCTTGGAGTGGGGAGAGGGTAGAAATGGGTAGAAAATTTGTAATTCAAACTCTTGTGAAAATCAATTTTGAAAACTAAGTATATTAAATAAATTAAATTTAAAAAAAAGAAGTACCCTCCAGATAGAGTTGTCTCTATCTCTTATTGATTGGATCCTACCAGAACCTCCATTGAAGGATAGCACCCAAGTCAGTCGAGTCTTCCTCTATCATGCCACCATGCTAAACACCCTTGTTCCCTCTGCTCCCCAACATTTCAGTTTTTTTTCATGTGTTCTCTTCCCCCATAAGAATATAAGCCCCCTGAGGGCAGGAACTATTTTTCTTTCTACTTGCATTTATATTCCTAGCAATTAGCATAGTGCCTGACCTATAGCAAACACTAATTGCCTGTTGACTGGTTGAATGACTATTGTCCAATGTCACATAGGTAGTGTGTAGCAAGTAGCAGAGATGGTATTTGAAATCAGGTCCTCTGGCTATGCATCCAGTCCTGACATTCCAAGTTCAAAGATAATCCGCTTTAAAACTGAAATTTTATTTTCAGAAATCCCTTTCAATGCTTTTATTTGTTTGTTTATTTTTGCAAGGCTTATGATTTCATCTGTGTAGGGAACTGTCTATGTGGAAACTTCTTCTACTGCTGCACATCAGCAACTCCTGTGCAGTGTATAGTCTTAAAGAGTTGCCCAGGACTAAGACTTTAAGTAAGTTCCTCATTGTCCTAAAGCTAGCATCAGAAGCAGGCCTTACTTGAATAAAGTTATACTTGACTACAAGGCTTGCCCTATTTTCATTGTACCACAGTGCCTCTCTGACAAGTGTTTTCTATGCAATGTTGTGTTTTATAGTTCTCTAGATGTCTTATGCCTGGACTAGACTATGAATTCCAGGAAGGCAGGGATATGGTCCTATCTAAACTTTAAATTTCCCCTAGACATAGGTTCCCAAAGTGCCCCCGGGGGGCACTGGAATGATCCAGGGCAGGGTGGTAGTAGCCTTGGGTGCAAGTAGGGGGAGGGTGGTGAATAAAAGCAAGGGGGCAATGGAAGCATAAGGAAAGAAGATAAGAAAATTTTGAAAAACTATTAATACATGTTCCATCTATTATGTAATAGAGTTAAAGTCATAGTGATTATGCTATTTTCCAAATAAACACACAAAATGCAAATTACAACTGATCAGTGGTCAAGTCTGCTTATAGGTCTTAACAAGCAAGTGCTGGCGAGCATGTTGCACATTGTTGGAAGTCCAGTATGGATTGTCAGGAATATGTGTGTAATTACTTGTTTACAATAGACTACTATACGATGATGTAATATTACATCTTCAAAATTTCAATGCAGGAAAAACCCCACAAATTTACAATACATCATTAAATTTAAGATGCATCATTAAAACTTTTTTTAAATGACACAAATTTAAAAAAAAAACTTAAAGGGTTAAAGAAAGTAGATTTCTAGAGTGGGAGGGTAATGAGTAATTTTTTTTTTTTTGAAAAGGGAGTGGTAGACCAAATCAGTTTGGGAACCTGTGCCCTAGAATCTTGTTACAATGTTCTGCAATCAATCAATCCTTTCTTTGTATACCCAGGCTTAGCACAATGCCTGGCACATAGTAGATGCTTAATAAATATTGATTAATTGGTTGATTGATCACCATTGTATGTGCAGTGCATCCCTCTGGGGCTCACTCCCAACTCCTACTAGAACTGAAGAGTGAAGTCCTGAGAGATCAACTACAGGCATCCCTCATTTTATTATGTTTTACTTTATTGCCTTCACAGATATGACATTTTTTACAAATTAAAGGGTTGTGGCAACCCTGAGTCGAGAAAGCCTACCAGCACCATTTTTCCAATTTTTCCAATAGTGTGTGTTCACATTTTGGTAATTTTTGCAATTTTTCATTATTATTATACCTGTTATGGTGATCTGTGATCAGTGATCTCTGATGTTACGATTGTTATTGTTTTGGGTGCCATGAACCATGTCCATAAAAGATGGTAAACTTAATTGATAAATGTTGTGTGTGTTCTGACTGCTCCACTAAATAACAGTTCCCCATCTCTCTCCCTCTCCTTGGGCTTTCCTATTCCCTGAGATATAACAATATTGAAATTAGGCCAATTAATAACTCTACAGTGGCCTCTAAGTGCTCAAGTGAAAGGAAGAGTTAATCAATGAGGCAAACTTCATTATTGTCTTATTTTAAGAAATTGCCACAGCTACCCTAACCTTCAGTAACCACCCAGCTAATCAGCCAGCAGCCATCAGTATCTAGGCAAGACCCTCTACCAGCAAAAAGATTACTACTTGCTGAAGGTTTAGGTGATGGTTAACCTTTTTTAGCAATAAAGTATTTTTTAATTAAGGTAGGTACATTTTTTTAGGCATAATACTATTGCACACTTAATAGACTATGGTATAGTGGGAACCTAACTTTTATATGTACTAGGAAGCCAAAAAAATTCATGTGATTCATAACACAATATTCACTTTATTGTGGTGGTCTGGAACCAAACCTGCAATAACCCTGAGGTATGCCTATACTTCTCATTGAAGCTTCTAAGGAGCAACCCTGAAGGTTTGGGGTGATAGCTAATAGTGCCACTCATGAGTCCCCACCTAGTTAATATCTTCCTAATATCATTAATAGCAAATTAACATTAATTAGTTTTTACAAACAGATGTTTATTGGAAAGATATAACAAATAGAACAATCTTCCAAACCAGGGACATCTCCCTTTTACTACATCCGTTCCGGGAAAGAGTGGGGTCAAACTTAAATACTGTCCTCATCAACTTAACTTATGAGTAAAACATAGATGATGGATGAGTCACTTCCTTTCTTGCCGGACATAATGTCTTAGCTACTGACTTTATTCACTGCTGGGCTGGGTCAAGACAGGAACTCCTAAGAGGCAACTTCTTGCCAGGCTCAGCTATTGCAGTTACTGCAGACTTTGTTTTAGGCTCTACTTGCTACAACTCTGAATAATCTCCCAAATGTTCAAATCTTAGAAGGTCATATATCAGTCTCTTCTAACTTTGAGAGCTGATACTCATTCATCTAAGATCTAGAAAGAATAAATACAAAAAAAGAGAAGCAGCACCATGTGTTCATTGCCACATGGTGGCTGGGTAAGGAGAGAAAAGAATGAGTGGCAGGCTACTGCTGCTTCTGCGGCTGTCAATTATCTCTCTAATCTCTCTTCTTTCTCTGAACCCCAAAGCTGCTAAAGATGATAAAGTTTTCATCTGTTCAAACCTTTTATGTATACATTCAGCTCTAGTTCATTAGCCAATTCAAAGGATTTTCATCACCATTTAGTAAGCCAGTAAGAAACAGGTAGAGGATTCCTGTAATGCTCTGAAATGGAGAGGGGAAGGCTCCCTCCATTAGGAATTTCTGGAAGCAGGCTTACCAAGCCTCCACATAGACTGGCAACAGACAAAGTATATCGTTTGTGCTTTATGTACTGGGCCCTCATTGACTAGTTTCACTATTACAACTGACTCTAAATTTTGATTGCAAAGAAATTGGGGAAAATATAAAGCAAGGTTACATCTTGAGGGGTTGAGCCTGAGGGAGATACTAGAGTAAGATCTGGGGAAAATTGACCATCAAAACTTGAGCTAGTGAAGAAGTGGCCCCACAAGAGACATAATGGTAAAAACAAATTACCCAGTCCACTTTTTTGCCTATATCTGGTCCTTTCTATATTTTCTATGTGTCCTGTATAATAGATTATAAGCCTCTTATAAATTTCTTAAGGCTAGGGGCCATTTCAGAGTGTTTTTATTTATCTGATTTGTCTATCCATCCATTCATTCAACAACCCTGGAAGTAGAGGCTATTATAATTCTTATTTTATAATTGAAGAAATTGAGGCTGGAAAGAGGTTCAATGAATTTCCCAGGGTCATGCGACTAGTAAGTATCTGAGACAAGATTTTAATTCAGGTCTTCCTTAGTCCAAACAAATACTCCATCTGCTGTGCCACCTAGCTGCTTGAGGAGTTTACCTAATAATGAATCATGAGGGTTGGGTAAGTTCTTGTGGAAGTTGGTACCCATCAGAGCAGAGGTTGTTTGGTGCCTTTCAGAGAGGGGAGGAAAGTTGTTTTGTTTTGTTTTACTATTGAGGAGATGAGGTAAAATACTGTATTATTTTTTTTTTGTTGGGGGGAATGCTAAATAAATTGTTCTATATATGATGCCTTACTAGTTTCAACGCTCGCAAGAGAAATAAGGATATTCAAAAGGACATGAGACAAATTCTGGAGTTCATGGAGAAACTCTGGGCAGGTGTAAAACAAACTTAGTCCAGGGGCTGGTCCTAGTTTGCACATGGATTACATATTTTTATATGCTTAATACCTAGAATAACAAAGGCAGCTAGGTGGCTCAGTGGAGCCTGGAATCAGGAAAACCTGAGTTCAAATCCGGCCTCAGACACTGACTAGCTGTGTGACCCTGAGCAAGTCACTTAACCTCTGTTTGCATTAATCCACTGGAGAAGGAAACCGTAAATCATTTCAGTATCTTTGCCCAGAAAACTTCATCTGGGGTCGTGCAGAGTTAGATTTGACTAAATGACTGAACAACAGCCTAGAATAATGCTTTGTACATAGTTGGTGTTGAATAAATGTCTGTTGAATTGTGAGCTGATACCTCGCCTTTATTCTTTATAAGGAACACACACAGTGGTTGCTCAATAAATACTAGACATTGACACCGAAGAAGAAGAAAAATACATCTTAACTTGGACATGGTATGAGACTTACGGGGAATATTAGTGATGAGCTGAGGTATTCAGGTAGAGGAAGCCAGGGAAGCATCAAGTGATAGGTTCAATCAGGACAAAAGAATAGCCTCTGGAGTGGTAAGGAATTGCTGCTTTCCCCATTTTGGAGCACATAATAGTAAGACAGAGCAATATGCTTCAAATCAGCAAGGCAAGAAGGAGGCCCTCGGTGCTGTGCTATAGGGGGAAATCCAGTCATTAGTCTGAGGATTGGACTCTAGCCCTATTGTGGAGACCACTTGCTTTGGGTTTGTGGGCAACTAGAGTAAATGAGTCAAAATATTCCTGTACAAACACAAATACACACACACACACACACACCTTTTCATCTTCCTTAGCAACAATAACAATAGAGAACAATTTCCAGGAAAAAAAAATAACTTTCATACCCAGTAACAGCAGCCTTGTGCAATGATCTGCTATGATTGACTTAGCTCTTCTCAGCAGTACAATGATCCAAGACAACTCCAAAAGACTCATCATAGAAAATGCTATCTACATCCAGATAAAGAACTGTGGAGTATGAATGGAGATCAAAGCATATTATTTTCAGTTTGGTTTTTTTTTTGTTGTTTTCATGGCTTTTCCCCTTTGTTTTGTTTCTTTTTTCACAACATGACTAATGTGGAAATATATTTAATATGATTGTACATGTATAGCCTATATCAGATTGTTTGCTGCCTTGGGGAGGGAGGCTGGGAGGGAGAGGATGAGAAAAAATTTGGAAATCAAAATTGCATAAAAAATGAATGTTGAAAACTATCTTTATGTGTAATTGGAAAAAATAAAATATTATTTTAAAAAAGAACTTTCCTCAGACTAATCCAGGCCTAGCCGAAAGCAATAAAAGAGAGGAGCAGCAGCCGTGCCAGTGGGGGCTCACATGAAATACCCTTCCTGAAGAGATGTCCGTGGAGGAACAGTGCTGCCTCTCTCTTTAATCCCTTTCTTCACCAAAGACTGAGCCTGTTGTTTTATTTCACTCTTTTTTTTTTTTTGCTTTTTTCTCTCATCCTAAGCCACAGTATGCTTTTGCAGACAGCTCCTCCGTTTGATATGGCAGCTCTGACAATTCAATTGAAATCAGAAGATATGATGTCTAATGCCTAATTTCACTACTCAAATATAACTTGACTAAAGGGGGCTTTTGTTTTTGAGCAGCAGCCTCAAATGAGAGTCCTGTTATTTCACTGACCCAGCTTCCCTAGGCAAAGACACCAGGGTTAACAGCTGATCTTGGGTGTTTCCTCTGGCTGAACACTCCGCCAACACAGCACTATAGATTTAAGGCTAGAAGGCACTTTAGAGTCTATCTGACCTAACTCTGCTCTTTTTTTTTTTTACATATAAAGAAACTGAGGCTGAGAGAAGTTAAAAAACTTGCCAAGGACAAGCACAAGCGAGTGCGTGTGTGCGCGCATACACACACACACACACACACACACACACTGCTAAGCAGAAGAGTTGAGATTTGAACCTATATCCTCTCATTCCCAGAGTCTGGGAACTGAACCCTGTTGCATCCCCATCTACTTACTTCTATCATCAAGCGCCCCTATGCCATAGTCTCACAAAAGTTTCTTCATCTGAAACATTGAGGGCCTAGGTCATCTGTTCATGACGTCAGTGTGGTCTGGGGTGGGGTGGCACAGGTTTATAATCTCATCTACTAAAGAAGCCAAGGTTGGCAGATCATCTCTTGAATCTGGGAGTTCTGCGCTGCAGCAGGGCTAAAGCAATTGGGTATCTACGTTAAGTCCAGCAGCAATATGGCAAGTTCCTGGGAGGGTATGTGTGGGTAACAGGTTGTCTAAGAAGGGGTGACTGTGCCCAGGTCAGAAACAGAGCAAGCCAAAACTCCCATACTGACTAGAATGAGACTAGGCCCCTGAGTAGCCTTTCCATCCTGGGTGACATAGGAAACCAAGTCTTAAAATAAAATGTTAATAAAGGAGGAATAAAATGGAGAAATAATACAAAGGACAGAGTCAGTGAATTAGCATCAGTGTATTTCTCATTTGCCAAACAACTTGCCTCTTATTGTTCTTTACTAGAACAATTCTGAAAAAAAGAATACACTTTCTAATATTTTTATATTTGATGTCTTCTGGAAAGTATTAACAGACTGGGAAAAAAGGAATGTCTGCTGAAGTCTTCCTTTGAGATCTGGGGTGAAGTGTAATGGTTACCCTGAGTTCTTGATGATCATGCCAGGGGAGGACAGTATCTAGCAAGTTCTGCCAGGCTATGAAGCTTTTGAGTACAGGACTAGAAGCAGACTGTGAATCTGCCATCTGAGAGGTTTAGTGCCTGGCACATAAAAGGGCATTTAATGAATACTTGTTGCTTGATTGAACAACTTGGCTGAATTTGGAGAGATTTATCTCAAGAAATCTGCCCATTGGATGATGCTTTTAGCCTACAACAACTCATAAAACCATTTACTAAAGGGACTGTGCAGGGAAAGGGGCAGGTGGGGAGGCCTATCATTTGCCTGTCAATAAGAATTCCCACATGGACAAAATCAGGATGTTTTGAAATGTTTGAAGGACAGAATGAATGAAAGAATGAGTGAACAAAGCATTTATTAAGTACCACATACAGAGCATTGTGCTAATTGATGAGGAAACAGAAAAGTAAGACAATCTCTGCTCTCAAGAAACTTACATTCTAATAGGGGAAACAATATACATGGAAGGTTCAGCTGTAAATCAAATATAGTCCCGTGGTATTTAGGATATATACTGGCAAAGCATATGTTAATGCTTTTTCTTTGATATCATTTTCACTGATGAAATCATAACAATTTCTGATGTTGAACTTTTGACAATGCTAAAGACTTTGGTGATAAGAATTTCCCTTTCTGGGTTTTCCACAACTGTGGCTCTAACCTCTAGAGGAGCTGCATCTCCCTAGGGATTGCTTCCCAGCATGATGGCTGAGGGCAGTGGTTAGGAAGTATTGCTACTCCCAAGGCTCTTGGATTTAGGATCCTGGGCTGTTTTCAACAGGATCTGAGGGGAAGTGGTGGTGGTTTGACTTACTTTGTACATACTGTTTTCTATCTCTCTCAGCTTGCCCTGCTGCCAATAAGTGACCTAGTGTGTTGTTGTCCCAGAAGTGGAAAAGATACTATGGAAATCATGGATCTTTTAAAAAATTGTTGCTAGTATATGAAAAAAAAAAGAAATGAAAATAAAGATCTGGAAGTGTCCTTCCTGACAAGGAACATTCTCTCTTCAACGCTATTGTGATAATGATTAGAAACAAAGTTAAAAAAAATTCAGAGACATAGCAAACCAAAAACTTGGTCAAACAACTGGATCTCCTGTTTGTCTTCTTGTCAAGTCTGCATTATGATGGGGATTTCCAGAGTGAGTGGCTTATTCTCAGAGGGATGGTGGACTGGCACTGTTACTGACTGAAGGAAATCATGTCATGGGCAGTGATCCCAGCTGGCAAGACAATGAAAAACAAATACAGATGTCCAGCAAGTCCATTATTCCATGAACATCTCCACGCTGTCAGTGATGTGTTATTTAAATAATATTCCATCATTTCACTGGTAAGACGTGTTAAGAAGTTTGAAAGCTTTATCTCCATTGTCCTCTCAATTATATCCATTAAGTAGATCAGTAAAGTGCGGTATCGAATTCTAATGATGAAGAAGCTAAAATGCTGAGAGAGAAGATGGAAGACAAAAACATCTGTAGGACCAGGGCTCCAAGCCCTTCATTCCCAAAGGGAATTTTGGAGATGTTATTCCCACAGATATTCATTCTTGCTTGGGAAATATTGCAGATCTACCCCAAATAGGCTATTCAGAGAAAATTTTGATTGGTTCATAAGCTTTTTTCTTTGCAAGAAGGCCTGTCTTCCAATGGCAAAATATATTTGCTAATCAGATCAGGTGATTTAGTCTGACAAATCAATCAATCAGGTATTTATCAAATACCTACAGACGTACCAGGCACTATGCTAAGCTTTGATAATTAAAAAGCAAATAAACAAGGCAAAAGTGAAACAGAACCTGCCTTCAAAGAGTATAGATTCTAATGCAAGAGAAAACATGCATGTGTACATATCTAGGGTGTCCCAACAGTCTTTTTGCAGTTTAAAGCTATGAAACCTTAAAGCTGAACTGAGACTTTTGGGACATCCCATATAGCTATATTTAAAACATAGGCAAAACAGACAGGAAGTCACCTTTGGAGACAGCTAGTAGCTCAAGAGATCAGGAAAGGCCCCTTGTAGGAGGCTGCACTTGAGTAGAGTCTTTTTGTTTTTTTATTAAATTTTATTTTCAATTTATGGAATAAATCAAGCATTTCTATAATAGCACAATAAAAATGATGATTGCACATGAAACTACAAATCTATTATGCACAACTTGCTATTCCATTCAAATACACAATAAAATTATCATGTAAATTCCTTTTTTTCTCTTCAGAGATGGCTACCCTCAGACACAAATACACACATGTAAAATTATTCTATACGTATGTCTTTTTATCAATTCTTCCTCTGGATATCCAAATTTATATCTAGATAGAAAGAAAGATTTTACAAGAAAATTAGAAGAACATGAAACAGAGATGGCTACCATCAGACACAAATACGCGCACACACATGGAAAATTATTCTATATGTAATTCTTTTTATCAGTTCTTTCTCTGGATATCCAAATTTATATTTAGATAGAAAGAGAGATTTTACAAGAAAATTAGAAGAACATGGAGCATATTACTTTCCAGATTTATGGATAGGTGAACAATTTATGAATAAACAAGAGATAGAAAGCAAAGTTAGGTGTAAAATGCATAATTTTGATTACATGAAATTAGAAAAGGTTTTGTACAAATAAGACAAATGTAGCCAAGATCAGAAGGAAAGCACAAAACTAGGAAAATAATTTTATAGACGGTTCATCAGATAAAGGTCTCATATCTAAAATATAGAAGGAACTTTGTCAAATCTATAAGAATATGAAACATTCCTCAGTTGATAAATGACCAAAGGATATGAACAGGCAGTTTTCTGATGAAGAAATCAAAACAATTTATAGTCATATGAAAAATGCTATAAATCATTATTGATCAGAGAAATGAAAATTAAAACAACCTTGAGATGTGATTTTACACCTACCAGATTGGTTGAAATGATAGAAGGGTGTCTATAACTGTAGATGGTCTTCACATTTGTAAAGCAATTGACTAATGTGTATCATATTGTGTGCTCCAAAAAATGCTCATTTGTGTAAACATATTCATTTTATATTGTATATATTATTAAATTCAAAAGGAATATATGATTCTGTAACTCTTAGTTCAGATGTGTAACTTGAGTTATTATGCTTTTCAGGATGATGATAGAGCAATATTAAAAAAAAGCTTCCACTTTTGGTTAAAAAAATAAAATGACAGGAGGAGAAAGTGACAAATGTTGGAGAGGATGAGGAAAAATTGAGACACTAATTCATTGTGGAATTATGAACTGATCCAACCATTTTGGGGAACAATCTGGAATTATGTCCAAAAACTTACTATGCTACCTATGCCCTTTGACCCAGTAATACCACTACTTGGTCTATTTATGAAGATAATTAGGGAAGAAGGAAAAGAGCTTGAGTGTTCTAAAATGTTTATAGCAGCTCTCTTTGTGGTGGCAAGGAAGTGGAAATTGCAGAGATGTTCATCAATTTCGGAATGGCTGAACAAGTTGGGGTATACGATTGTGATAGAATAGTTTTGTGATATAAGAAATGGTGACCTCAATGATTTTAGAAAAACATGGAAAGACTTGCATGAAATAAAAGTGAAGTGAGCAGAACCAAGAGAACATAACATTGTATTCAGTAATAGCAATATTGTTTTAAGAATCACTTTGAGTGAATAAGATATCTTGACTATTATAAATGCCCAAATTAACTATAAAGGACATGAAGAAAGACATTATTGACATCTAGAGAAAGAACTAATAAATAGAAGTGTGTACTTGAGTAGAGTCTTGAAGGAAACTGGCGATTCCAAGAGGAGAGATGAAGTGAGGGAGGGTATTCTAGGAATGGGACAGCTAGGGCAAAGGCATGGAGATCGGAGATGAAGTGTCATGTGAGAGAAACTGCATGTAGACCAGTGTATAGTGGCCTTAACATCTTGGAAGGGAGAAATGTGCAATTAAGCTGGAAGGGTTGGATGGAGCCAGGTTGTGAAGAACTTTAAATGACAAACAAGAGTGACTGATATTTGATCTTAGAGATAACATTGAGGCAGTGGAATTTAATGATTGGTCTGTGGGGGTGACTGTTGGATCTATGATTTAGGGAAATCACTTTGGTGACTTTATGGAGAAAGAATTAGGAGTGGGAAAAGATGATACAGGGAGACCAATTAAAAGGTTATTTGAATGGCTCAAGTGAGAAGTGATTAGGTCTTGGACTAGGATGGTAGCCATGTGAGTAGAGAGATAGGTGTAAGAGATGATGCGGAGGTAAACACAAGATCTGGAAACTGATTTGATATATGAGATTATTGGCACTACATAAAGGAAGAAAGGAAACAAACATTTATTAAGCATCTACTAAGCACCAGGCACTGTGTTGTGTTTTACAAATATTATCTCATTTAATTCCCACAACAAATCGGGGGTTATTATTTTCTTCATTTTACAGTTGAGGAAACTGAGAAAGATAGATGTTCAGCAACTTGCCCAAGGTCACACAGCTAGTAAGTGTCTGCAGTTTAATTTGAACTCAAATCTTCCAGACTCCAGGCCCAGTGCTCTAACCACTGGACCACCTACCTGCCTCTGAAAAAGTGAACTATAAAGTTGCCTAGACAGCATAATAAAGAGAAAATAGGAATGAGAGAGACTTAGGAGACTTTCATTTGAACTCCATCTCTGACACTTACTTGATATGTGACATTAGAAAAGTGACTTTACCTTTGAATCTCAGCTCCCTAATTAAAAAAAAAAATCTTAGACAACTACCTCTAATGCCCCTTCGTATAATGGATGGAATACTAGGTTTTTGGTAAGGAGGAACTAGACTCAAAGAAGGATTAGACTTGTTCTGCTTTTCCCTTGAAGGCAGAACCAGAAGTAATGAATGGAAGAGGCAAAAAAGTAAAATTTAGGCAAGGGATAGAGGCAGGAGAGAGGAAATTACAGTGAGACAGATTGTGGTGTGATATAAAGTGTTCCCAGTACAGTTGTCCAAAAATAGAACTGGGTGCTTTGGGAGGTACTGACTTGCCTATTTCAATGGGTCTTCAGGTAGAAGCTAGATGGTTTCTTGTCTAACATATTGTAGGAGGATTCTCTGTTTGGATACAGGTTGGATTAGACGACTCTATGATTCCTTCCATCCCTGAAATTCTCTTATTCTGAATCCCTACCACACTTACTTAATTGGGGGATGTATTTGTGCACAGGACAATAACAGACAAGATTAATTAGATAAATTAATCAAATGCTGACCTGACTTCTAAGATACTGCTTTGGGGACCTTGTTAACTGTCTCTCAGGATCTAGTATAGAAACTGCCAGATAAATATTTGTTTATATTTGATTGTGGGCAAAACCTTTAACTTTCCTTCACCTTAGTCTCCTCATCTACAAAATGGGGATAATAATATTTGCATTAACTTCCTCACAGGATTGTTGTAAAGAAAGTGATTTACAAGGATATGGGATCACATGAACAATAAGATGGAGGATTAGATGTTTTCTCCCATCCTTATGACCCCTCAAACTTCTCCAAAATAGGAATTACTCATAAGAGATAAAGCAATTTCAGCTGCTCCAATGCTATAAGACATGAAAGATCCAAACAAGGTAATTATTCAATGACTTTACATCAGAGAAAGCCACTCCCTATCCCATAATGAACTCACTCAGCACCCCCTCTCCATCGTCCATCACGCTATGGAAACAGAACTACACAAAACTACCATGGGCTTGAGATGACTTTGGGATCCTTCTCCCAAGAAAACCACAGTCAAAGGGGAAGAAGTCAGAAAAAGAGTGATTCAGAAATATATATTTTTTTAAAAAATGAAATTATCAAACACCTCCTATGGAAGAAAACTCAGTTAAAGACCTTGAGCATAAGCAGATAAAGCAACAGAGAAGGTATTAATAATCAATCAATAAACATTCATTAAGTACTATGTGACAGGCACTGTGGTAAGTGCTGGGGATATAAAAAGAAGCAAAAGACAGTTCCTGCCCTCAGAGAGCTCACAATCTAATGGAGAAGGCAATAAGTAAACAAACATATACAAACAAGCTACATACAGGATAAACAGGAAATGAGAGGGAAGGAACTAGACTTCACAGGGTTTAAGAAAGGCTTCTGGTAGAAGATAGGACTTTAGTTGGGACTTAAAAGGAGCCAGGGAAGTCAATAGGTAGAAAAGAAGAGGGACAGCATTCTAGGCATAGGGAACAGCCAAAAAAAATTCCCAGAGCCTAGAAATGGAGTATTTTGTTCATGGAACAGGAAGGGAACCAGTGTTACTGGATCAAAATAGAACATGGAAGTAAAGTATAAGAAGGTTGGAAAGGTAGGAGGATGCTCAGTTATGAAGGGCTTTGAATGCCAAATAGAGGATTTTATATTTGATTCTGGAGTTGATAGGGAGCCACTGGAGTTTATTGTGTGTGTGGGGGGTGGGGGGTGGGGGGAGGGTGGGTAGGTGTGGGAGGAAAGGTTATGACATGGCCAGTACTGTACTTTAGAAAAACGAGTGGCCGAGAGGAAGCTGTATTGGCATAGGGTGAGACCTGAAGCAGGTAGATTCACTAGCAGGCTATTGCAAAAGTCTAAGCATGAGTTGATGAGAGTCTGCATGAGAGTCATAGCCATGTCAGAGGAGAGAAGTGGGGCATATTTGAGAGATGTTGCAAAGGAGAAATCAACAGGCCTTGAAAAGCGTTGGACATGGTGGGTGAGAGATGCTGAAGAGTCCAAGATGACTCTTAGATTTTTAGTCTGAAGGACTGAGAGGATGATGATGCCCTCTAAAGTAATAGTGAAGGTTAGAGGGAAGAAGGATTTAGGGGGAAAGATAATGAGTTTGGTTTTGGACATGCTGAGTTTAAGATGACTACCAGACATCCAATTTGAGATGTATGAAAGTCAGTTGGAGATGCAAGATTGGAAGTCAGCAGGGTGGTTTAGAAGAGAGGTAGGTTTGAGTATTGTCAGCATAGAGATGATAATTAAATCCATGAAAAGTGATGAAGTTACCAAATGAAGTAGTATAGAAGGAGAAGAGGAGAGGGCCCAGGACAGAATCCTGAGGTAAACCTACAGTTAGAGGGTGTGATATGGTTGAAGATCCAGCAAAAAAAAGACCGAAGAAAAGTGGTTAGCTAAGTAGGAGGAGAACCAAGAATATTGTTGGAAAACCTAGAGAGAAGGAAGTATCAAGGAACAGAGGGTTACCAACAGTATCAAAGACTGCGGAGAGGTTTGGAAAAATGAGGACTGAGAAGATGTCACTGCATTTAGCAATTAAGAGCTCAGTTCTAACTTTGGAGATTATTTCTGGTGGAATGATAAAGGTCAGAAGCTGGGTGTAAGGTACTGAGAAAAGAGTGAGAGGACAAAGTGCAGGCACATTTTGTAGATAGCCCTGTGAAGGAGTTTAGCCACAAAGGGTAGAAGAGACACAGGATGATAGAAGAGATGGAAAGATCAGGTGATAATAGAATAATAACAGAAGGAAATAGAGCCTCCAGATTAGGTAAAAGAATCTAGATATCTATGAATAAATAGGTCAAGACAAGGAAAAATGAATCAATATTTGATGAGTCAGAGAACACTTAGATTTCCAAAAGAGCATGGAACCACAGAAAGATGTTTCTAAATAGCTTAAAAGAAAAATAAGAATCACAAAAACAGAATTTATGGTCTGCACAGCAGAAATAATTGGCAGGATAGAAAAACTTGAATCTGTGGTGGCAATTCTCACCAAGCAAATAAATGAAAGAATAGCTGACGAGAATGTAAATACATAGAAGTAAAGGACAATCTGGAAGAAGAGAAGGAAAAAGCAATAATGTTAAAAGAAAACATTATCTCCATACAAGCAAAATACATTAATCTCAAAAACAGGATATATAGAAACCAATTAAGGACTATCAGTCTCCCAGAGGAGGACACTAGGTCAAAAAGAGAGCATTATATACTGTATCATGCTATGGAAATGGAATATTAGTAATAATAGTAAATGCTGGACAAATAAATTTTTACTTTGGTGGCTTCAGTTTGCTGTTATCTACAAAAGGAAATAGAAAACTCCAAAGTGGTATTTTTTTAGATCCAAGGTTACCACTTGATGTTGCTCAAACTCATTTTGAAACCTTTCTCCTTCTATAAACTTTTTGCAACTTCAACACAAGGTATGAAGTCATCAATAAGCTCTAAAGTTGAAGGGAGTTGGAGTTTTCCTTGGTTCACTTTCAGTTGCCTTATAATGTGAGTGGGAAGAAATAAAATTGCAGCCACTCCACAACTCCTTCCTTTGGAGGCTAGACAGAATCCAGCCCTTTGTATCATGCATTATTACAATATAGAAGTTTTGTCACTGGTGGTGGTGGTGTTTTACAATAGGAGCAAAGGTCAAGACTGCAAATCAGATCATTTCTTGCTGTTGCACAATCTTTTGGGGGTGGAAAGGAGAGGGTGATGGGGGAGCGGAATGTGGAAAATGGAAAATTTACAGACAACACAAGTCTGGGTGTGAGTGCAACATTTTGTCCTTCAAATTTCCTTTTTTAGGAAAAAGGGACTCGCCAACAATACTAACACACTTATAGGACAAATTATTTATACTGAGAAATTAAAGAGAGGGGGGTTAGGGTGATGGTGCTAGATTAGATGTTCTCAAAGGTTCCTTTTAGTTCTGACATTCTGGATTTTCCTCTCTAAATGCACATAAATATAGTACATAGATTTCTTCTTCCAACTCAATAAACATATGGCATGGAGATAATTTCTGGACAGTGTCCTATATATCCTACTCAAAGTCACCTTCCAGTGATTCATCATGGTATGGAGGTGACCCTGAGCTCTCAGAAGCTTTGCCAGCTGAGCATAATCACTGGCAGGTCCTGCCAACCTGGGAAAACTTCAAGTGAGGGCCTGGCAATGGATGTATGTCTGTCATCCAAGGATGAACTTGGCTAAGTGGAGAAAGGTGTATCATCAAAAGGTTGGCTTTAGGGGCTGCAAGTGTGGGGAATTTAAAAAAAAATTTTTTTTTGGCTAGAGCAATTCAAAATAATGATCCACAAAGGTGTTCAGTGGCTGCGATCTACTATAGTGGAGGAATACAACATACCAGTGAAATCAGTATTGAAGTATAACAAATAACAAAATGTATTAAAAATATATAAGAACATGATCAAATGGGGACCTTGAGAGGGCAAAACCTGCCTCTGAGTGTTTCCCAAATTAAGAAAGTAAATTAGGTATGAGATGGAAACAGATGAAAGGATCAATAAGAGACCACCAAGAGCTGAATCCTACACACTTCATTTGGCCAAAACCCCACCTCCATTAGAATCCCATGTAGGACTCTAGTGCAGTCATTTAGAAAATTGCTTCTGGTGACTAAGACCAAATGAACACAGATGAATATCTGCCAACAGCAGTTTCCAGAGCAGCTAAATGCACTCCATTGATCAGTAGGAATAATTTTTTTCTTTACATTTTTTAAAAAAGTCTAAATCCGAGAATGAGAGAGAAAGAGAGAGAGTGAGAGAAAGAGAGAGAGAGAGAGAGAGAGAGAGAGAGAGAGAGAGAGAGAGAGAGAGAGAGAGAGTACAGGGAAATAATTATTCACAGTATTGGAGAGAGACAAGACTCTGGTCCAGTTTCAGATTCTTGAACAAAGCTGGCTCAGGGCCCAGAGAGACAACACACTTCAAAGGAACAATGTAAATATGTATACAACTGTGAGAAAGATTGCTGCTGCTCTTTATAGCACAGAGGACCAAGCAAACAGCTGCTAGGCAGTGGGCCTTCTCATAAAGTGGTGAAATTCAGAACAGAAGCAGAAAAAAAAATAGAGAAAGGGGGGGAAAAGATCTTAAACAAAACTGATTTATTCAATTAAAAACAGTACAGCTCTGTTAACTTGGGAGGTTGCATTTGGAAGTTGCAGAATCAGAGATTCAGAGGATGCTGGGGCTTGAGCCAACTTTAGAGGTCATCCAATTTCAACTCTCTCATTTACAGTTCATTGGAACAAACTACAGAGCTGAAAGGCATCTTAGAGTGAATCTAGTCAAATCTTTTTTTTGTAAATGTGTAGCTGAGGACAAGAGAGGGAGCAATTTGCTAAGATCGTACCCCTTGATAATGGTAGAGTAGGGCCAGGGACCCTTTAAGATACCTCAAAAATTATACATTGAATAGCAACACTAACAAATACATGGAAATAATTTTTAGGGGGAGAAGGTCCAATAAAATCATACAATCAGAATTATTTACTTTACTAATATATAATTCATCAGAATAATAATGGTGATAACACACAGTTTATGCCCCTTTCTGATCATTTTTGTCTGCATGCATGTAAGGCTTCATTATTTCTGCTTAAAATACTTTTTAAAATGTAGTCATAATACAGTCAGTTAAAAAGCATTTATTAATCACTTACCAGGCAACTAGGTGGTGCAGTGGCTAGCATGCCGGGCCTGGATTCAGAAAGACTCCTCTTTATGAGTTCAAATCCATCCCCAGACACTTACTAGCTATGTGACCCTGGACAGGTCATTTTAACCCTGTTAGCCTCAATTTCCTCATCTGTGAAATGAACTGGAGAAGGAAATGGCAAACTTTTCCTGTATCTTTGCCAAGAAAACCCCAAATGGGGCAGTGGAGAGTCAGACAGGAGTGGATTGTCTAAACAATGACAACAAGCACTTACCGTGTGCCAAGCACTATGCTAAGCCCTGGGCATACAAAACCAAGCAAACCCCCCCCCCCAAAAATAAAAACATGGCCCCTGCTTTTAAGGAGCTTACATTCAAATGGGGAACTCATAAAAAGAGAGCTGGAAAGGAAGATGGGGGGAAAGGTGGAATCGTGGAAGAAAGGCGAGATGGAGAAACACAGAGGAGTGCATAGTGCATATCGTAAGATCTATATTAAGAAAGAAAAGTCATGGGAGGAGCCTTAGAGATCATTTTATGCAAACTCTCCACTTTACAGATGAGGCTCTTAGGACCCAATCTCCTCGTTTCTTGCCTAGTAGCACTCATTTTGAGTGTCTTTACCTGCTCTGGCCTTTTTTTTTTTTTTTACTTTTCCACCGAGCCCCTGGTAACCTCATCATTAGGAAAGCTCATCATCTTGTAAGATCCAATCTTCCCTGTTACTCACACCTGCTCTGTACCCTCTCCCTCTCTGATAGGAGGGTGGAGCCACGGATCTCCATGGAGCTTTAAACCTCCATTCAAGAAGAGGGAGCCAAGAAAGACCCTTCTTAGATGTCGTCTCATTTCCCATTTGGCTGCACTCATTTTGAATTTCTTTAGCCTCTGCACAGTCCCTGTGATGAGTATCTTCCCTGCTCCCACTGCCATTTTCAGCTTTTCTTTGTGTTTTGCCTTCCCTTGTATAAACTTCTTGAGCGCAGGGACTATCTGTTTGTATTTGTATCTCAAGATTTAGCACAGCACTAGGTCCGTAATAGATGCTTCATACATGTTTATAAATAAATGTGTAGGTGTATGGGGTGTTCAGGGAGGACTAGCATCCCTGGTGTGTGGGCTTGCCAAACCCTTTTCAGGGCTGCTCATCCACCTTTGGTGTCCACTAGCTATACAACTAGCTCTTGTGGCTCCAAGAAGCTCTAGCATGTGCAGAGACCACACCCTAGTAAAACCATCCCAGCAGAAGGGCTAAACCAGGTTGAGGGTAACTGATGGGCTTCAAACCTGGTGGTGAGTTAGGGGGATGCCTACCTCAAGCATGTGAAGACTTTTCCCAGTAGAATAGGTGGATGAGAATGATTTGTTCCAACAGCCATGAAAGTGGCTGAAGCAGGGTGCTATCGAGTGCTTAGAGCTTGGTCAGACATTGAAGGTGCCAAGGTCATCTACTACATTCTGGGCCATCTCCACCTGACTTTTGTCTTGCCATTGGACTTCAGTGACTCTGGAAGAGATAGTGAGGCTGAGGACTTTGTGAAATTCTACTTCACTTAAATCCAATTCCTGAGGAAATCAAGACATCATTCTCACCCTGTGACATCATTGGTCCCCTTCAAAAAGGAAAGATAAGCAACATAAGCGCCTTGAAGGTAGGGTCTGTCTTTTATTTGTATTTGTATCTCTAGGCTTAGCACAGTGCTTGGCCCATAATAGATGCCTAGCAAAGGTTTATTGATTATTGACCTGACCGGAGAATTTGAATGACTTTCCCAAATCACATAGTTAGTAACTAAATGACAGAGCTAGGGTTTAAACCTGGCTGTAAAACTAGTGCTCTTTCCGCTCGGCTATTGTTCATGCTGTCTCTTAATTTTGCCCCTTTCCCTCTTTATATTCTTTTTCTTAAATAACCTAGTTCTTTTAATTGTCACTTGAAGGTGAGCCAGCACAGGGGTGTGCACAGATAAGAAAGAAGACAATTGCCAGCTTAATTTTATCTCAGTTGGCTTTGGAGGTCTTTCTGTGCAATGACTTTGCTTAGCTGAAAAGCCTTCTCTCTCTCTTTAAAGAGCTGGTTTTATCACCCGCTTGTCCCTCTTTTTTCCCTCTACAGACAGAAGCAAGTCACCACTCTCTTGGACATGGCCAAATTACAACAAAAATGAGCTTCTTAGAAATATGTTGATGGTATTCCACGAGGTCATGTGCCAGACTCTCGATGGAAAATTCATGCATTTTCATTTTTAATTTACTAGCTTCATGGCTGACCCTGTTTGAATTTGTGGCAAGGGTTTCAAATGGGAACTGGGGCCCTGTGATTTGTGAGCTAAACCAGTTAGCCTGGTATTTCATTAACATTTGGCTCTTTCTTCAAGAACTACTTGGAACAGGCTCTCTCCCCTACCCCCCTTTCAGGTTTGAAATATTTCCTCTTCCTTTTCTTCACTTTATCACAAGCTCTGTTGCCCTGGGGAAAGGCAGAGGGGACTGACTGCCTGATGAGCATAGAGTGGGATTTCAGGTGTCTTAGGAAGGCTGCTGCATCTCAAAATCTCTCTCCAACCTAAACGAAAACCAGGACAAAACATTTGTTCCTAGTAATTCCCTTTTATCAAGTGAAAGAGTTTTGTCCCCTTCTGAAATTTCTCATAGCACTTCTCCTGGAAACTTCTACTTTGCATTTAACCCATTTTTGCTTATGTCTAATATGGCACAGAGAAAAGAGCACTGGATATGCTAGGAGCAGACTTGAGTTTAGATGTGGTCTCTGTTGTTTATTGGCTATTTGATTACAGGTAATTCACAAGACATTTCTGAGCAGCAGTTTCCTCATCTGCAAAATGGGTATAGTGGTATCTCGCAGGATTGTAAGTATAGTAGAAAATATGTATGTACATGATTGACTATACAGTAAAAAACAAGAGTCAACAAATGAATTTCAATCATACCAACTGTCTTAATCAATGAATAAACATTTATTAAGCACCTACTATGTGCCAGGAACTTGCTAAGCTCTAGGGTACCATGCTAAACATGAGACTTCCATACTACTGGCTCTACCTCGTCTCAGCTCCAGTTCTTTTCTATTATATGACTGTCTTTTCTTACTCTCTGCTCCATCTTGTTCCAGTTTCTCCACCTCCCCATATGATGTCCCCAAACTTAAAGAGAAGTCCCTTCTTCAAGTCCACTGAAAATCAATCTACTGAATGCCACTATATATATATAACATATATATGTGTTGCATATACGTATATATGTATATATGTATATATGTGTATATATGTGTGTGTGTGTGTGTGTATATATATATATATGTATATATATATATATATATCTCGAAGGTTTTCTATCAACCTAGGGTTCTGTACAGTCTAGCCCAAAGGTACTTTATCATCTTTTCAAATTTCCATGATACTAGAGATTCTCCATCCTCTTTCCCAAGTTCTTCCAATGACTCTATAATCCTGGGTCTTAGAAACCTGGAGTTACAAAGTAATCTGCATAAAAATTATAATTAAACAAGTAGGAGTTGAGTGACGCCATGGGTAACATAGGTTTTTTTGGGGAGAAGTTTCCCTTGGTTCCTTTTGTTATTCATAATCAAGATAATCTTGAAGAACAAGGAATGTGGTTTGGAGTTGTGGATCTTCTGAATCATACATTAAAACCATTTAGTGTCCTTAATCCAAAAGAACAAATTAAATGAAAATAAACATGTTAGGTACTAGGGATATGGACATTGTAGCATAATTTCAACCTCAAGAAACCTGCAGTTTTGTGTTTGTTGGTTCTTGTTTTTTCAAAGCACAATCCTGGGGAAACTTTCCATGTAGAGTTAAAATCTCAATCCTTTTTATCAGCAATCACTCCTCCTCCCCAATCAGTTGAAAGGAGAGTAAAAGAAGTGTCCCTGGTTACAAATTTTCCACACTTCATTAAAATGTTTGTCTGGTGTTGCTGATAAATATAGGATATTAACAGTGATTTTGTCTAAGCCTCCAAATTTGTAGTTTGAGGCTAATAAAGGGGGCACTTAGCCTATGGGGAAAAAAAAGATTTCCCTTATTGGCACCAACAGGCCTAAGACAGTTAGTAAAGGAATTTCATGAATTTTTGTAATTTCTGAGATATTACAGAGTCTACCCATACATGGCCTTTGAACCCAATGAGAGAATTAGTAAGAAGAGCCAGTAATCAACAGGTAGCTGGTATTGGTATCCTGGGTATAGCTGAGAAGTATTGTTTAATCCTATGTCACATATCTTAAGGTCAAATTGATGGATCTATCCTTAATTGCTCTTCTGAACTATCCAGCATCACTAGCATCCTCCTAGACATTACCATCTAGATCTATCCATAGGCACTAAAACTAGAAATTGTCATAGGGCATATTAAACTTAAAATATCCAAAATGGAGCACATTATCCTGTTCCCACCAAAAACAAACCAAAAATGAACCAAAAAACCTTACCACAATCCACAAAACAAAAAACCTTGTCCTTCTGCCAAACTTTCCTATTTCTGTTGCAAGTAGCACTATCCTTCAGAGTACCTAGGCTCACAACCTCACGGTCATTTTTGACTCTTCCTTTTCCCATACCCCTACAACATCCCCTCAGTGGCCAAGTCCTGTCAATTCCGTCACCACAACATCTCTTACTAGTCTTCCTCTTTCCACTCACATTGTTACTAACCTGGTTTAGGGCCTCATCATCTCTGTTATGGACTGTTTCAATGGCCTAGCGATTGGTCTATCTCCTTTTAACTTCTTCCTTTCTATTCCTTCTTTCACACAAATGCCAAATTTTTGTCCAGTAGTTTTAGTTGTGTCTGACTCTTTGTGACTCCATTGGGCTTTTCTTGGCAAAGATACTAAAATAGTTTGCCATTTCCTTCTCCAGTTCATTTTATAGTTGAGGAAATTGAGGCAAACAGAGTTAAGCGACCTGCCCAGGGTCACACAGCTAGTGTCTCAGGCCACATTGGAACTCAGTTCTTCCTGACTCTAGGCCCAGTGCTCTATCCACTGTACCACCTAGATACCCTACATTGCCAAATTAATATTCCTAAAATACAGGTGTGACCATATCCTTCCCCCTCCTCAAACACCTTCAGTGATTCCCCCTTGTCTCTAGGATACAAACTCCTTACTCTGCCATTTAAAATCTTCATGGTTTGACTCCCGACTGCCTTCTCACACTTATTTAACATTCTTCCTCTTGTTCTTTGTGACTCTACATTGAATTGACTCACTATGGGCCTCCCCTCCCCCACCTCCTGGGCCACGCAATCCTGAAAACCTCAGACGTGCCTCCCTGGAAACATTCAGTAAAATGGACATTTCTGGTGGTGTCCTTGTATTCTCTGGCCAAATCTTTACTCTCATCCATTTAACACTTTTGGACTAGTTGCCTAAATAGAATAAGCAGAATTGCTGCTTCTGTGGATATCAGATTGATGTACCTGATTACATGGATTGTTAACTCTGGCAAAAATAAATATAAATATTATATATAAGTATACATATATATACATACATGTATATACATATATATAATATACACAAATATATATATACATATATATATATAAATAAAAATTATGTACCTGCCATCACAAACCAGTTGTTGATGCCACTTTAGTTCTCCTTGAAAAAGACATGGAGGGAAGAACAGATCCTGACACACTTAATAGATCACATTGAATTTGTAGCATAGTTTGTTTTGTGACTCAAGAGTCATGTCCAACTGATACAGCTTTCAAAAGAGACAAGGATGATTTACTCACAGAATCAAGCCTGTGTTCCCAGTTCATTAGGGCACTAATATTGAATGTTTCTGGGTACCCCAGACATAAGCTTTAGAGAGGTCCACCTGTAAGACAGTTAAGTTAGTATTAATCATATTGCTAATGGGTGTGGTATGCAGCATGGCACAGTGGAAAGTGCACCAGATAGTGTCAGAAAGACTGTGTTTTAATTCTGGCTTTGTTGATTGTACTTGTGTGAACATGAGTAAATTGCTTAATTTCTCTAGATTGCTTTTTTTTTGATAGTGCAGGGAATAGATCTTTTTAAAAAAAATTAATTTGATTTTTATTTTCAGTACCAAATTCTATCTCATACTCCTTCAATCCTTTCCCCCACTCGCGGAGAAGGCAAGAATTATAATTTCTGTTATACATATGAAGTTTTCCAAAACATTTCTGTATTAGTCATGCTCTGAAAGAAAAAAAAAAGGGAAAAGAAAGAAAGAGAAAAAAATATGCTTCAGTCTTCACTCTGAATCCATCAGTTCTTTAAATGGAGGTGAATGACATCTTTCATCATGAATCCTTTGGAATTGTGGTGGATATTGTAATTGTCAGAGTTACGAAGTCTTTCGTAGTTGATTATCTTTACAATATTGCTGTTCCTGTATATATTGTTCTCTTGGTTCTGCTTACTTCCTTTTGTCTTAGTTCATACAGGTCTTTTCACTCTGAAATAATTTTTTTATAGTATAGTAGTATTCTTTCACATTCATATATCATAACTGGTTCAGCCATTTCCTAACTGACGGGCATTCTCTATGTTTCCAGTTCTTTGCTGCCACAAAATGAGCTTCTATGAGTATTTTTGCATGTATAAATCCTTTTTCTTTTTGTTTAATCTCTTTGGGGTGTAAACCTAGCAGTTGTACTTCTGGGTCAAAGGGTATTCTCAGTTTTAGAGCTTTCGAGGCACAGTTCCAATGGGTCTTAGTTTTCTTATCTGTAAAATGAAGGGGTGAGACTATGTTAACTTCAGGTTGAATGTCCTATAGTACAATCATATAGAGATCTTTTCTTCTTCCCCATGGCCTAACTGCAGAATAAAGAAACTTTATACTTTTTCATTATAGAAATTTAATTTCCTCTTCTCTCTCATAATTACAAAGAATTTGGAGGTTCTACTTGTTCATGTGCCAAGGGGAGACTCATGATTATGATAATGTGCCCCAAAGGCTGGCTAACATGTTCACTATGCCTTTTCTAACCAAATTTAAATTGGGTAGAAACTTACTAATTATAGGATTTTAGAGCTGGAAGGTCTTTAGAGATCATTTGGTGCAACTCCCTCATTTACTTAAGTGAAAACTAATGCTTTGAGAGCTGCCATTCTTCTTTACTAAGGTCACACAGGTGATGGAGTCAGTACTCAAACCTAGGCCTTCTTAATCCTTTGAATTCCACCCCACTTGACTTCTACAGCTCTCTGTACTGTTGATCACTCCCTTTTCCTGAATAGTCCCTCCTTCCGTGGCTTTTGTGAAATTGATTTCTCTTGGTTCTCCTCTTACCTGTCCTCTGATTTCTTTACTGGCACATCGTCCATCTTCTGCCTTTTTTCCGTAGGTAATCTAATGGGTCCTATTCTTGCTACATATGCTTTCTTAGAGATCTCTTCAGTTCCCATTAGTTCAAGTATCAGCTTTATACAGATGACTCCTAAATCTATTTATCCAATTCTACTGTCTTTCCTAAATTCCATCTATATATCATTAGCTGCTGGATAGATATTTCATATAGGCATCTCAAATTCAAGGCATAAAAATAGAGGCTAGATCTGTGATTTCATTAGGATAATGAACTCCTGGGTAAGGAAACTCCCTCTACCAATATAAGTCAGCATTTCCTCTAATGATCTTTGATAGTTGCCTAAGCCAACTCAAACTCAAATGGAAATGTAGGCTATGCATTAACTCAGAAAACCACAAATTAAGATTAGCTATGTAGCATTGCATTTTTGTTTATTTTATTAAGCATTTCCCAATTAAATTTTAATCTGGTTCAGGCTTTATTGGGACCTCGTATTAAACAGGAATTTGGTACCTGTGGCCTAGAGGCCTGAGACATTAAGTGACTTGTCCATGATTGCACAGCCAGCATGAGTAAGAAATGAAACTTAAACCCTGGGGCCTTTTGGCTCTGAAGATGACTTGCTATCCATTATGCCATGCTGCCTCTCACCTCAAACTCAATATGCCTTAAATGGAACTCATTATTCTCCCCACTAAAAACAAAAAGAAACAAAAGAAAACAAAAAAAATTGTTCTTGCTCATTTCCCTACCACCTCCAAACCCTGTTGCCTGTACTCCAGCCCTCCACTTCCTACTGGAACTCAGAATCTTACCTACTGGGTCCCTGGGCCCTAATACATAAGCTTCTGCCTTTTCTTGCCTAGACTCAGGCCACCATGTCATTTTCTGGCCATCTTCAAAACATGCTGCACCATGTACATGCCCTCTGCTTTACAACCTTCCACTCTAGCTTCTCAATATATGCTGTTTTCCTCTATTAGAATGCAAGCTCTTCAATTTGGAACTATACCCAAAGGCTATGAAACCATGTATACTCTTTGATCCAGCAATACCACTTCTAGGTCTGTATCCCAAACAGATCATAAAAGGGGAAAAGGACCCACATGTACAAAAATATTTATGCCAGATCTTTTTGTGGTGGCAAAGAAATGGAAATTGAGGGGATGCCCATCAATTGGGGAATGGCTGAACAAATTGTGGTATATGAATGTGATGGAGTACTATTGTTCCATAAGAAACGATGAACAGACAGATTTCAGAAAAACCTGGAAAGACCTGAATGAACTGATATCGAGTGGATTGAGCAGAACCAGGAGAACATTGTACACAGTAACAGTAACATTTTGCGATGACCGACCTTGATAGACTCTTCTCAGTAATGCAATGATTTAAGTCAATTCCAAAAGACTCGAGATGGAAAATGATATCCACATCCAGGGAAAGAACGATGGAGTCTGAATGCAGATTGAAGCATACTATTTTTTCTCTCTTTCTTTTTTTCTTTCTTGTGGTTTTCCCCTTTCGTTCTGATTCTTCTTTCACAACACGACTGATGTGGAAATGTTTCATACAATTGTACGCGTATAGCTTATATCAGATTGCATGCTGTCCTGGGGAGGGGAGAGGGGGAAAATTTAGAACTCAAAATGTTATAAAAGTGAATATTGAAAACAAAAACTAAATTAATTAAAAAAAGAATGCAAGGTCTTTGAGGCCAGGGACTATTTTTTGTATTTGTTTCCCTAGTGCTCATCTAGGGACATACTAGGTGCTTAATAAATACTTTTTCACTTATTCATTCATTCTCTCCTTAGAGAAAATCCAGGCAGATTTTTTTTTTCCCCAAACTTCCCTTGTCTGAGAAAAAGACCCAAAAGTATATAAAACAATTTCTTTTACAAAGAGTAAAAAGAGTTTTCTTCTGAAAATTATAAAAATTATGTTGAATGTAATGAAAATTCTGCCAGTGCATAGAGAGCATGTGAAAAAGCAGATAGCATGGACTCTTTTATTTGACCAGCTTAGACAATTTAATGCCTAAGTCTCATGAGAAGCAAAGGTCTTTTCTTCATGTTAGCAATTTGTTTTGAACAAAAGATTTGGGCATTTTCTCCCCACCCCACCTTTTTTAATAAAGAAAGGATGTAGTTAGTTGACCAGGGATTCATTTAGGATTAGGGACTAGTTGACTTTTCATTATTGCTACCTGTCTGCTGTATGTGCTCTTGAATTAGCAATGGTAAATAATCAAAGGGTATTAAAATGAGAGGCAGCACAAAAGATGCTGCATCAATCTTTTTATTGTTCCAGATACCAACTTCATGGTCCACGTTGCACAAGACTTTGGAATTCCGTTACACAGGGGATCCTGAAGGCTGCAAGTTTGGTCCAATAACATCTGTAACAGATAAGTCTTTCTGCGACATTTTAACAATGGATTTTATTTGGAATGCAGAGTCTCATTCAATGTTATTTTTTAGGACTAATAACAGAAGTCATAGAATGGAACCACTGAATAATGTACAAAACATTGAAGAATCCTAGATTATAGTACTAGAAGGAGTTTGTGGAGTCTAAGTTTGACTCTGACCTCTCATGACCACACCACAAAAGACATTAAATAAAGGTGTTACATTTAATGCCTAGTCTTTATAAATCAGCCCTATTGAATTAGCCAAGAAAAGGTCCAAATGTCACATACATGTAATTTTCATTAGCTTGCTAAAGTTGACTATACAAAGCAACGAAGAATGATTTGATTAATTCTCTATCTCAGCAGTTTAGAAGATCAAGGTTTCAGAGTCATCTTGGGGAGAAAATAGTATGCTTCCTTACACAAAGAAAACTACCCCCCTCCCCCAACTCCATTTTTGTCAAGAGGAGACATAATTGTGCTATTTTCTCCTTGAAGAAATGTACAAACATATGCACGTTGTCAAAAATAATTAGACCAAACTGGTTCTGTATACTATAGAATAAAACAGTGCATGCTCAGACAGAGTGCAAAGGGCCTGTGTTGTCTTCTTGTAAAACCCGGTGAAATTCCTTTGAAAGTAATCTCCTAGAATTAATGGCACTATTGGAAAAAAAAAAAGTGCAATCGAGATAACAGACATTGAAAAGGGAAAATCAGTAAGAATAAAGCTACATGCAGAGTGAATTGGAATTACAGTCTTGAGTAGTAATAATGCCTTAGGTTGATAGAGTACCTTTTCTTTTGCAATCTCAAGCCTTGCATTACTTCTGAATGTAGTGGTTTGTAATGCTGCTATTGGTGATCGTGAACTCAGAGGAACTTGCACTCAAAGTAACTTTATTCTGTGAAGGGAGGGAAAAAAAATCACATGAAAAGGATTCCAATTCTCCATCTTCAGAAGTTTTTCTTATGTGCATCCAGGTATTATTTGTATATTTCATGTCAAAGTTGGACTTTTTTGGCTTGAATTAGCCATATCAATAAACTGTTACATCTCTGTGTGCTCTAATAAGCAACTTTTATGTCATCTGAGATCTAGTCTACAATCTGTGGTAATTAGGCAGCTCCCCACTCCCATTAAAATTTTAAAAAATATCTGCTTTCATCCTCTAAAGCCCTTCTCTGATTTCTCATTCTGGTGTGAAAATAACTGCATCCTTCAATACTGTGCCCATGTAGTATAAACTCAGGCAAGTTCTCCTTACTAAACTGTAAATAATCGGGGTAAGGGCCTGGTGACAGACTACTTATCCTCCAACTGTGCTTCATATTTGTATGGTCCTCTTTATAGCTTTGGAGAATCTCTTGTGATGTATAAAAAGTTCAAGAGACATAGTTTGTGAGTAATTGATCATTTTATTAATCATGTTAGCAAAAGGGTTGGTGACACTCTTGAATACCAAATATACCTCATGGAGCCCACTCAAGGCTTTGGAAGAGTAGGTGTTCCTGAGGGTGGCAATCAATTGGTTAACAGTTAGTACGAGCAATGAATGTTATAATGAATGGTGGGCCTATTCTAATGAGAAGCTAGAGGACAGACTCTGATCATTCAATCTTGGACAAAGGAACTTCTCTTGATTTATCAAGTCTACCCCTGACTAGGGCTAGGATTGTACCCAGTCGTCCTGATCTAAATTTTGCCAGGGGCACCTGATTGCTCTGGAGGGGAAAGTGAGGTTGGTACCTTCTCTCACTTAAATCCAATTCACTTGCAAGTCATGATATTACCTTCCTGATGCCATGGTCTTCTTCAAGAATGAAGGACAAACCATAACAAACACAGACTAGGGCAATCTAGACAAAAGGGGGTCCACTTCTGTTCAGACCTGGGTGAGTGGAACACAAAGTGCCGGAAGTCACCTTGGATTAAATTCTTTGTAAGGTTGTCTAGTTGGGTGGGGCAACAAATCCCACCCAAGATCAAAGGCTTGTATCCAGGGGATCTGAGCAATCTCATCCATCAATAATATCCTCCAGATGCTGGCTTGGCCTAGTAGAAAATAAAGTTTCAGAAAGGGAAAAATCCTGGGTCTCCCCAATATTAACAATTAGTCATTTAATAATCATTTCTCTTGCTCTGCATCAGCCAATGGGGATACAATTTGATTTAACATAGGAGGAGGTAGTGTACTGTCCACCTAAAATTTTAATGAAAACAGGCAATACAACAAAGTGGAGGGCTTTAATTGGGGCAGAGGAATTGCAGCCCCCCCCCCCCCCGCCCCCGCCAAGGAGGGGGCTGGGAGCAGAGTTTAGATAGAGTACCAAGGCAGAGAGAATGACTAGGTTGCCAATGGGAGGGGTTAGGTATCTGTAATGACAATTTAAATTTGAAGCTCTTTCCCACCCACGAATAGGCCATGTGACCTGCTTACGGAAACAGGAAGCCTAAGTCACATGTGATGGGAGGAGCTTGTTGATAGGAAGAGGAAAGTGTGTCACAGGAAATGTTCAGAGAGAGCAGTTAGAAGTGAGGGAGAGAGCAGACATGCTGGCTGTGCTGTGAGTGATTGTTGGTGGCGAGGCCCTAGCAGGGGGCAGGAAGGTTATGGGATGTCTCGGAGTTTTAGATTCTTTGCTGTTATCATAAAGTGAACTTACTGGTTCTAGAATTTGTTTGCTGCTTGGATGGGTCAGACTTGTTGGTTTTGGGAGCTGGTTCTCTGGTGTCTTAATAAATGGCTTACTTCTTCTACCTTCTATATGGGGAGTCTCTTATATTTTGCGATACAGAATCACATAGGTATATTGACAGTTATTCACCAGATAATTTGTTTTGTATATCATGAAACAGTCCGTGAAGAAAATTTGAGAATCTGGGTAGAGGAGAGTTTAGGAGATTAACAAAATAATCGGAGGCCAGAGTGACAATGTCTGGTCAGTCCCAGGCAATTCATGGCCTGGGAACCAAAAACTGTCAGTTCTCAGTCAATTGTGTTTGTCATTACCATAACCAATGAAATCATACATCTTTTGTAAGAAGTGCTTGCTCCCTACACTGACCTCACTGGTTTCCTCCCTAACTTTTCAGCCAACCTTGTTGTCAACTCTTCTCTCAATTCTTTGTTTCACTTATTCCCTGTTTATATTCTCGTTGTTCCCCTATATAGAAGGCCCAGTGTTTGTACTTAAATTCTAGTATTTGATGCATCCCTAACTCAGGTCAACTAGGTCAAATCATACAATTAATTTTGTGACAGTATAAGATCATAATGCATCCAAAATTTTAGATATCTAAATAGATTCTGTTTGAACACTGCCCCCAAACCTCACTGTGACATAGATATGACTGGGTTCTCAAAAGCTTTGCCACTTTAGTTCAAGCTGTTCCAGGGCCTATCAAACTGCAAAGGCTTTCAGTATAGGCTCAACAATGAACTGTATTCTCCTGTTGGAGGATAACTTACTGTTTCCACAATCCGGCTAGCAGCTTCTGTTGGGGGGGGGGGGCGGGGAGAAGATCCACCCACAGCCAGCACCCAGACAGCACAGGTTCTTTTTTTTTTAATTTTTTTTATATTTTAATTTTTTTTTATTTTTAGTTTGCAACAAACAGTTCTATATAATTTTGAGTTCCAGTTTTTCTTTCCTCCCTCCCCCCCCTCTCCCCAAGAAAGCATGGAATCCCATATAACTTCCACGTATAACTTGGCATTGAATTAATTTACACAC
>CM053625.1:141628762-141646295 GCA_028646595.1 Phalanger gymnotis | reverse complement strand
GGTGGAGCCCTGCTTCCCTCTGCTACTTTGTGGGTTCTGCAGCTCTAAAATTGGTTCAGAGCCATTGTTTTATAGGTTTTTGGAGGAACTTGGTGGGGAGCTCACGCCAGTCACTGCTTCCCAGCCGCCATCTTGGCTCCGCCCCTCAACACTTATATTTGTACAAAGCAAAAATAGAACCAAAATACCCTTTGAAAATAAGCATCACCTTAGTCCAAAATGATTCCTGTGAATAACTAGCTTCTTCCTTCCACTTAATGCCAAACTCTGACTTATGCTTAGTTTAAGTAATAGCAGCATCTAAGGACAGAGGGAGAAGGCAGATGGCTTTCCTAATTCAGGAATGACATTGATCACACCATAAAAAGAGGATGAAAGAGGGAAGAAAAGTGATTGTTCCTGAAGGGAAGCGAGGTAAGAATAGATTCTGCTCAAAGCTAAACTAAAGAAAGAGAGAAGAGCAAAAACCAAACAAAACCAAGCAAACCACCACTCTTTGAGTTTTAATTCTCCATCGACAATGATGTCACTTTCTAGACACAAATTTATTTTTGAATAGAGGCCACATACTTTAATGGAAAAATGTACCATATGCTTGTTCAGACTATAAACTTTTCTTAAACACTCAAAATCTATCACCCCAATTTATCTTAACAATGTTTAAGAAGAAGCTTTAGCTATACTGTGGAGGATATGGAACCTCTAAGCCTGCCCTTTCTTCAAACACTATCAGACCCTGGAAATTAAACCAATGCATGCTTCAAAGATCACCTCTCAAAGCAGTGTCACTTTTGAGCATTACCTTGTGCAACAGTCAGGGTAATAAAATATTGTGGTTATGCCAGAGGATACTTAACCATATGGAAAATGAGCTGCCTATTTATAGAATCTCTGATTTCTGAGTTTTAGTACATGCATCAATCTAGGTGTGATTTTGAGTCCTCTAATGCCTAAGGAGATTCACTAAGCCCTTTTCCCATGGCATTCTTCCAGGGAGAATTTAAGAGGCACAAGAGAATGGGCCATTTATACTTAAATTGCAGTTTCTCAAACACAAAAGAATATATACAGTTCTTGGTTGGAAAATGTAAACTAAGTAAGCCATATATTTAAGCTAATACAAGGAAGAAATACTGTGAATGAATCTATGAATCTTGATGAATAGAAAACCATAGTAATGCATCATTGATTGGGAGTAAATTGGAGAGTGGGAAGTATTGCTTGATTTAAATTAAATGAAAAATCCAAATTTTCTAGCACACTGAAATATAGTATTTTATTTGACAATAAATTTATTTTCATTTCTACTAACAAGCAAAGATATTTGATTATATAAACAAGAGCATAAGAAAACAAAATAGTAATGGCCAGGCATGCAAGGTAAAATAAAGATCATTACCCATCTTCCCTACCAAGATATCATAATAATTGTACGTGTTCTATTAACTTCTGCTTTATACCAACTGTGTGTATTGACTTTAATACAACTTGCGTTTTCATAGTCTTTTTTGACCTTCTTTAGTGCAGAATCACTGAGAATATATGCTTTTCCATATTTATTTGAATTATTTTGTTATTTTTCCTTCTTATGGAGCAATGATATTTCATTGCATTCTAATGCCAAAATTTGTTCAGCCATTCCCCAATTGATGAATATCTTAATTTGTTTATGGGTCTTGTTTTGTATTTTAAATAGTGCTATTAGGAATATTTTTGTACACATGTGTACACATGGGATTATTTTCCTGTCAATAACTTCTTTGGGTTGCTTTTTCAGCTGTGGAACCTGGGTATACATTTACTATTTTAAAATAAAACAATCTGATTTTTTAAAAGTCCATATGGTAACTTCAAATAAGCAGAGGCTTCATTACACTTAGGTCAATGAATAGAGAAGACAGATTTTGTGATTCTGAACAATTTGGGTTAATAGTAGTGTTTTATAATTTCCAGTTAGGGAATATCTAGCACACACCTACTAGATATTGTGTGCAGGAGTTCATGTGAAAAGGACTTAAGGTCTTTTATTTAAAACAATGTGACAGTATGGTATAAAATGAAATAAAAAGTTATGGTGATCTTAGGCTGCAGTACACTGTTCAGAACAAAGGATTTAATAGTCCCATTGTGCTCTGCCCTGGTCAGAGTAAATTTGGCATGTTCTTTTCATTTCTGGGAGTGACATTTTAAGAAAAATGTTGACAAGCTTTAGTATGATCAGAATTTTAAGAAAACTCAGAACCATCACAATGATCTATTAGCCTGGAAAGTAAAGATTGAGGAGCGACATAATAACTCTCTTGAAATTTATGCATAATTGTTCTGTACAAGGGGAATTATGTTTATCCTATTTGGACCTAGAAGACAGGAGTAGGACAGATGTAAGGGTGAAAGTGATAGGGAGACAGATTTGGGTTTAATTTGCTAACAGTTACAGATATCTAATGTGAAATGGACTCCCTTAGTGAGCAATGAACTCTAGAGGTCTCAGTGGAGGTTGGATAACCACTTGTCACAGAATGTTGCAGAGGCAATTTCTATTCAGGTAAGTTTTAGATCAGATGACCCCTGAGGTTCTTTGTACCTTCAATATTTCATGATTCAGCGAGCCCCAGTGTGGCCCTCTGGGGCTCTTTTTTCTCCTGGTATATGTATACATGGTTTAAAAAATTAATAACTGTTTCAATATAATTGGTTTTCTTTGTAGTTCTGCACATTTTTTTATGCATTTAAAAATATTATTTGGAGAAGGGGTTGGTCCATAGGCTTTTACTAGACTGTTAAAAGGTTCCGCGATGTAGAAATGGTTAAGAACCCTTATGTTAGGTCTCTTTTGTCCCATGTAGAGAATCCTGGGGAGAGGGAGTAAGGCTCAGAACTATGCCAATCATTTATCTCACATGTATCAAGACTTAGTCATCTTGGGCCACAAATACTAAAATTGCTCCATGGCATTTGACTTAGGACCTCTCATGCCTTAGTCCCTTTCTTGACACTGATACTCAATCTGCTTTCCTTTTTAAAATTTATACTCTACTCTTGATATATACTTTCTTACTAACATTCAGGGTGATAGATTCTAGCCATGACTACTCCACTATTTAGCAGTGTCAGGAAAATAGACTGATATTCTCTTATAGCCTAAGGGGTAATTCATTCCTTTAGCTTGCTTTTAGCTACCACCTCTTCAAAACCATGTCACTTTCACCCAGGCCATCATCTCTACTTCCTCTCCAACAGAACCTTTGGACTCTATCCTGGAACCTCTGGGCTCTGATAGGCCAACCTTGACATTATCTTGCCTAGATATAGGTCTCCACCATACTTCCAGGCTATTTTCACAGCATGGTGCTATGCACATACCGCACCCCTGCTTTCCAACTCTCCTTTATTTATTGTCTTCTCCCATTAGAATGTATGCTCCTTGAGGGCAGGGTATGTCTTGCTTTATTTATAAAGTAGAGGCATAATAAATGTTTAATAAGCATTCTATAATCTATTTCTTTATCAATATTTTCCTTTGCTCCCTCTCTCTTCCTTTTTCTTTCTTTTTGGGGGGAGGGGACTGTGACTCTACAACAGTAACCCTGGAGAAAGAACTAATTTACCTTTCACCATGCTATATTAAATGCTATTATGCTCTGTAAATATTTTCTTTCTCTGTCCTTGGTTTGGGTATCAGGACCATATCTTTCTGTCAATACTACCTGCTTTTTGTCATGTTTTTTGTTGTTGTTCAGTCGTTTTCAGTTGTGGCTGACTCCTCATGGCCTTATTTGGAGTTTTCTTGACAGAGATACTGGAGTGGTTTGCCATTTCCTTCTCCAGCTCATTTTACATATGAGGAAACTGAGGCCAACAGGGTTAAGTGACTATTCCGGGGTCACATAGCTAGTAAATGTCTGAGGCCAGATTTGAACTCAGAAAGATGAGTCTTCCTGACTCCAGGCCTGGCATTCTATCCACTATGCCGCCTAGCTGCCCTAGCCAATGTCATTTTTTGTACTACAATTTTCTCTCTTACTTCTACTATTGCTATTTGGCCACCTTCTCCAACTCTTCTTCTCAGCTCAAAGGTACTGTTTTTCCTTCTCTTCCGTGATTCTTTCATCTACTGTTCTTTAACTGCTTCAGTCTTTGCTTTTAGAGACTCATCATTAAATGTTTTGCCTTTGTTACTCCTGATTATCTTTTCTCCAAGGGGTTGAGCACTAATAGAAAACAGTTCTAGTTTTGCCTCCCTGGGCTCATATTCTACCAGGATTCCTGTACTACAATCAGATGTGTAGTCTCTACAATCACTTACCATAAAACTGACAGGCAAGTGAAACTCTCTCACCCTCACATCTAGTCACCTCTTTATCTCTGAACTTCATCCTGGGTGCTACCATTCTCTCTTGTCTAATTACCCTGAACTTTGACTTTTGATGTTGTAGAGAATTTATCGGGGTTGTCTTGGCCTCAAGCTTGTGACTATAGTCTTGGCTAGCGACAGTGCATGGATCTTCCATTGAGGTATATGAAAAAAAAATATATATATGTACTATATCTGTACCACATGTATGTATATGTGTGTGGGTATTGTATGTGTGTGGTAAAAATGTATCAATTGCCCTGTCTCTTCCCCTCCTAATGAAAATTGGTCACCACAAACAGCTTTTGCCTGAGGACTGAAAACCTTAGCTTGACAATGTTCAATCATTATCATTTCTGCTATCTCCTACCTAGGGCCCAGCCTCAAATGTACTTGTGAGCTGTGTGGCCCTGGATTTTACATCAGTAACAATGACCATCCGATGCCTTTGGGTTTCAATACTAGGGTGCCTGTCCAGATAAGGCAGCTTCCAACTGCACATGTCCCAGATCAAGGCAGCCTGTCTACAACCCCTGATATTGGCCTCTACTCTTTTCAGAAGCACAAAGGGGGAAATCATGGAAAAAATTTACTTCTGAGAAATGTGCTTCTCCATAAGTTCCCAAATAAGCCATGGTGGTTCCTGCAACTTTTGCCTCCAATTCCTTATTTTCTTGGCCAATCCGTCTAGAATGACAAGGAAAGGAAACAATACCTCCATTTTAGATGCAATGTTCAAACTCATGCTTCCATGCTCACAGGTATGCTCAAATTCAGTTACACACCAAGGCTTATGTTAGCTTGCACACCCTGGGTACTTCCCCCTGCCCCAGATTGATACTACTGGATCTGCAGAACTATGTGAATCAAATATCTCACATCTACCTCTGTGGAAAAAAAAAAACATATGGGATGAGAGATTTAGCACATCTTAATCCTATTGGTTGGATACAGCTTGTAGCACCTGCCTCCATAACTACTTCAATTTTCATTAAACTAGACTTTATCCAAGTGGAGGTTTGTCTGAAAAGATATTCTGAAACCTCTGGAGATCTATACTGGAAGGTTTAAAATGTAACCTTCAAGAAGCCTAGGCAATATTCATGCAAAAAATGACCCCTACTTTATGTCACAAACTATTTGTTCTTTCTTCCTAACTCAAAATACAAATCACTTCCATGCTGGCATACCCTATCTATATGTTATCCTCTAAACTTTTTATATTCCACTTGATGCACATTGTCCCAAATACTCACGGTGTGGCTTCTAACCACAGGCGCTCCACTGATTAACAGAATGAGAAAAATGTCTGGATGTCCTCTTTCAGTTCTCCTTCCTCTACCCTGTCCCCTAGTAACTAGTAAAAGCATCTGTGTGCCCTCTTTGGTTTGAGTGTCATCCCAAATAAAGTTGACAAGGGGCATTGCACATTCTCAGTATCCAACTAATGTTTATTTGCTGAATTTTGAATGAATTCACTACATGAACCTGATCACATAAACAAGAAAACTCTTTTGTACCCTCGTGTAGTGGACATCCATGGTTTTATTGTTGCTCAGTTCAGTCATTCAGTTGTATCCAACTCTTGGTGACCCCATAGACTCCTGGTCCTTTAATCCTCCACTATCTCCTGAAGTCTGTCCAAGCTCATGTTCATTGCTTCTATGACACTATCTATCCAACTCATTCTCTGCCATCCCCTTCTCCTTTTGCCTTCAATCTTTCCCAACATCAAGGTCTTTTCCAGTGTGTCATGTCTTCTCATTATGTGGCCAAAATATTTAAGCTTCAGCTTCAGCATTTGACTTTCCAATGGATAATGTGGATTTATTTCTTTAAATATTGACTGATTTGATCTCCTTGCTCTCCAAGGGACTCTCAAAAGTCTTCTTCAGCAAGACAATTCAAAAGTATCAATTCTGTGGCACTCTGCTTTCCTTATAGTCCAACTCACAGCCATATGTTATTACTGGAAAAAACTGTAGCTTTGATTATATGAACCTTTGTTGGCAAGGCTATTTTTCTGCTTTTTAGTATGCTATCCAGATTTGCCATAGCTTTCCTTCCAAGCAGTAAGCATCTTTTAATTTCATGGTTGCAATCACTGTCTACAGTGATCTTTGAGCCCAAGAATAAAAAATCTGACACTGCTTCTATTTCTTCTCCCTCTGTTTGCCAAGATGTGATGGGACCAGTTGCCAAGATCTTAGTGGTTTTTTGTTTTGATGTTAAGCTTCAAGGCAGTTTTTACATTTCCCTTTTTCACCTTCATCAAGAGGCTTCTTAATTCTTAACTTTCTGCCATCAGAGTGGTATCTCTAAATATTTGAGATTGTTGACATTTCTCCCAGGAACTTTCATTCTGGTTTTTGATTTATCCAGCCTGCCATTTCACATGATGTACTCTGCATATAAGTTAAATAAATAAGGTGACAACACATAGTCTTGTCATACTCCTTTTCCAATCTTAAACCAATTAGTTGTTCCATGTTTGGTTCTAACTGCTGCTTCTTGGCCTGCGTACAGGTTCCTCAGGAGACAAGTAGGATGATTAGGATGATCTGGTACTCTTATCTCTTTAAGGACTTGCCACATTTTTTTTTTTTTTTTGTGATCCACACAGTCAAAGGCTTTAGCATAATCAATGAAGCAGAAGTAGATGTTTTTCTGGAACTCCTTTGCTTTCTCCATAATCTAGCAAATGATGTCAATCTGGTCTCTAGTTCCTCTGCCTCTTCAAAAACCAGATTGCTTTTCTGGTAATTCTCAGTGCACATATTGCTGAAGCCTCGCTTGTAGAATCTTAAGTGTAACCTTGCTGGTGTGTGAAATAAGTGCAATTGCTTGCTAATTTGAACTTCTTCAGCATTGCTCTTCTTTGAGACTGGGATGTAAACTGACCTTTACCAATCCAGTGGCCACTGCTGAGTTTTCCAAATTTGCTAGCACATTGAGTACTGCACTTTAAAAGCATCATCTTTTAGGATTTTAAATAGCTCAGCTGGAATTTCATCACCTCCACTAACCTTATTGTTAGCAATGTTTCCCAAGGTCCACTTGACTTCATTCTCCAGGATGTCTGGCTCTAGATCAGTAACCACATCATCATGGTTGTTGGTGATGTTAAGATCTTTCTTGTATAGTTCTTGTATATGTATTCTTGCCACCTCTTCTTAATCTCTCCTTCTGTTAAGTCATGACCATTTTTGTCTTTTATTATGCCCATTTTTGCAAAAAATATTCCCTTGAGATCTCTGATTTTCTTGAAGAGATCTCTTGTCTTCCCCATTCTATTGCTTTCTTCTATTTCTTTGCATTCCTTTCTTTCTTTCCTCTTCTTATCTCTCCTTGCTATTCTCTGGATTTCTACATTCAGTTGGGTATGTCTTTCTCTTTCACCTTTCCTTTTCCCTTTCCTTCTTTCCTCAGCTATTTGTGAAGTCTCACCAGATAGCCATTTTGCTTTCTTGCTCTTCTTTTTCTTTGGAATGCTTTTTGTTGTTGCTTCCTGTATAATATTGTGAAACTGTCCATAGTTCCTTAGGCACTCTATCTACCAGAATCTAATCTCTTAAATCTATTTACCATTTCTACTTCATACTCATAAGGGATATTAGTTTGATAATACTTACATGGTCTGATGTTTTTCGCTACTTTCTTCAATTTAAATTTGAATTTTGCATTAAGAAGCTCATGGTCTGAGCCACAGTCAGCATAGGTCTTATTTTAACTGACTGAATAGAGCTTCTTCACCTTTGGCTGCAAAGTATATAATCAACCTGATTTCAATATTGTCCATCTGATGAGGTCCATGTGTAGAGTTGCTTTTTGGATTGTTGGAAAAGTGTTTGCTGTGACCAGTGAGTTATCCTGACCAAATTCTATAGTCTTCATCCTCCGTTTTGTACGCCAAGGTACTCCCAGGCCAAATTTACCTATTATTCCAATTATCTTTTGATTTCTTACTTTGGCATTCCAATCTCCTATAATGACATCCTGGGTATCCAATGAGAAATACTTCAGATTTACTTTAAAGGTATCTTCTTATGTAAAGTTAAGCTAAAAAAATATAGAGAAAGGAATAGCATGAGTCTACCTAAAAAAAATCAAAACCAAACATACCCGCTCACTCAAAGAAATAAACAACCCTCTGAATTTCACTCTCATGAAATATTTATTCAGTGACAAAGAAGACACTGAACTCGGAAATGAACTTTACAAAGTAATTACTTTTGATCCTGACAAAATCCATTCAAAGGCCTTCAGGTAAACATCAGCTTTGATGGGCACTATGTGAATTGTGTGAACTGCTACAGTTATGCATTTAATGAAATCCTGAAATAAATCAATGTAAACAGCTCTTCTAGAGGTCCCTGGGAGAAAAAAAAATCAAGGTTTGTGAAGTGGCTTTTGTACAATTTCACGTATGCATAAGCTACACACACATTTAAGATACATAATTATAGGAATAAATGGATAAGATCAGACAGTATCAGATGACAAATAAAGAGGAGGGCAGAAAGACAAAGAAAAGGAAGTTTGCCTTTCTCAAAGAAACTTTTTACAAGGCCGGTCTTTTAAGATATCAAATATGGTAAGTTTTTAGTCAATGTTTAGGATCACAGAATCACATATTTACAGGGGAAATGTGCTTTAGTAGTAATCTACTCTAATTCTGCCATTTAACTGAGGCCCAGAGAAGTCAAATGACTTTCCCATGGTCAGACAGGTAGCAAAGGGCAAAGTTGGGTTTGAACTCAATTCATGACTGAATTCAGCATTTTTTTTCCACTATAATTCTTCGGTAAAGATATATTCAGATCCCTTGTTATAGTATTGAAGAGACTATAAGTTACTGAAGACTTTACTAGTATAGTGCAAGCTCTGATAGACTAAAGCATTGAACTGAATTAAATAAGATGAAAATCAATTGGGATAAATGTAAAATCTTCATTGGGTTGAAAAATAATGAACTTCACAATCCAAAATGGGGAAGTATGGTTAGAAAATAGTTTTCCTAAAAAAGAATATTGGAGTTTTAGTGGACTGAAAGCTAAATATAAATCAGCAATGAAGCAGCAGCCCTCAAAGCCAATGCATTCTTGGCCTTCATTATGAGAACAGAATTCCTAGGAACATGGAGCTAAGAGTCCCAAGGTACCCTAGACAAACTAAATCTGGAGTTATGAGTAGTTCTAGACACCAAAGTTTTAAGAAAGACATTGTATTCAAGAACAAGAGAAGTGCAGTGATAATGATGGGACTTGAGTCCATGTCCTAACAACATGGGTTTAAGTATCTTAGAATATTTAGCCTGGGGAAGAAAAGAGTGTATGTATATGTGCATGTGTGTGTGGGTGGGGGGGTGGGGGGGGTGGGGACAGTGATGATAGCTGCGTTCAAGGATTTGAAGGGCTGTTTGAGCCCTGGACCTGGAGTCAGGAAGACCTGTGTTCAAATTTGGCTTAGATACTTACTAGCTGTGTGACCCTGGCCAAGTCACTTAACTTGCTCTGGAGAATGAAATGGCAAACCACTCCAATATCTTTGCCAAGAAAACCCCAAATGGGATCAACAAAGAATTAAACACAATTCAACAACAACAACAACATTGTCAAATAAGAACTAGTTGTTTGGCCTCAGAAAGCAAAACTAGGAATGAAAGGTGGAAGTTGTAGAAAGAATCCAGACAATGAGAGAGAAAACTTCCATTCCTAGTGGAATGGATTGCCTTGGGAGATAGGGAGGTCACCCCGCATTGGAGGTCTTCAAGTGTAAGCTGGATGACCAATAGTCAGAGATCATTAATTTAAAACTGGAAGGGACCTTAGAAGTAATGTAGTTCAATCCCTTTCATTTTATATATGAGAAAACTCAGGCCAAAAGAGGTTAAGTGACTTGCCTCAAATCTCACAGACAGTAAGTGACAGAGCTGATAATTGAAACTAGGTCCTCTGAGTTGAAATTGATCAATCTTCCCTAGGTACCAGACTCTTTTCTGTTGTAGTGGGAATGTTATTGGGAAAATTCTTTTTGAAAAGGGTTAGACTAGAATCAGGGGTTCTTAATTTTTTTTTTTATGTTTTGGACCCCTTTGCCAGTTGGGTAAAGCCTATAGAAACCTTTATCAGAATAATATTTTTGAATACACTAGTAAAATAAAAATATAAAATATTCTAAAGGAAACTAATTACATTGAAATACACTTTTCAAACTATTAAGAAAAAGTTCACAGGCCCCAGGTTAAGAATCCCTGACATAGCTGGTTGTTGAGGTCCCTTCCAACTGCAAAAATGTTATAATTATGGGATGACTAATTCTGTAGCACTAACCAGGAAGGCTTTGAGTTTGGACTCAGTAATGGACTATGTGTTTGTTGTCTAAGGACTAGTTCAGTTAAACTTGGAGAAATTAATGACAGGAAGATTGGCTATAAGTTGATAATTGTTTCCTGACATAGCAACTTTATTCTGAAGCATAAGCTGCTCATAGATAGGAAAGGGCTGCAATATGAATGAGAAGAGAGAGTACTTTAATGGCTGAAATTGTAGATCCTTCAAAATTTGAGGTAGAAAGTAGGCACTGGTTTATGAGATATTTAAAATAAAATATTAACATTAAAATACACTTGTTGAAGTATTGTCTGGAAAATTATTTGCAGTGATAATATATTTGATTTTAATTTGAAGAAACATTGTTGTAATACCCATGGAACATTATATTTAAATCCAGCATGGAAAAAGGAAGCATAAGAAATAAAGATCTTACTTTGAGAAAATGAATTCAGTGGGAAGTTTTGTATTGAAGTAATATCAGAGGTTCATTTTAATGTTTGAGTGTCCTCAGAAACTTCTTTTGGGGGGTGTGTTTCTTGTGTCGGGTTGTCTTTTTTTAAAAAACCATATTAGATTTTAGGTTACTTGAGAACAAGGCTATTGTTATTTTCAATAAATGTTAAATATTAACAATCTCTACCAGAGAGTATTGCCTCTTATATTCATCTGAGAATTGTCGCTATTGTTTGTCTTTCATTCTTGAAGAGGACCACAACATCGGGAAGATGATGCCCTGCCTTGCAAGTGAGTGAATTAGATTTAAGTGAGGGAAGGCTGTGCAAGGTGACCACCCTCACTTTCTCCTCCAGAGCCATCTGGATCTAGGGCCACGATATAGATCAAGATGACTGGACATGGCCCCCATTCATCTGAGAGTATGGTATAGAGGGAAGACCAGACAAAAAATCAGGAGATTGTAAATATCAGACAATAATTTGGCTCATGTCCAGTGGAAGAATGATTTCCTTTTCTCCCAGTAGTTTATCAAAGTCCAGATTCATAGAGTCCACTGTGTGGGTATCTATTTTCTGGATGCCTTTTGTTGAGCCATAAATAATAGTCCATTAGGCAATTAACGCATATGTTTAAAGTTTCCCTCCTAAGGTTTTTGTTATTTGCAAGCAAAGATGTATGTAAGTAGTTTTGCCATTTGACAGTTGATATCAGAAGAATCATACTTTTTATCACTCACATCATAAAATCTGTAGCTCACCATTATCAAGAAGGGGGATTTTAAATTTAATTAGGCTGGATTCCATACTCCGTGAGAAGTAGAGTTGAGAGACTACCTCCATTTTTTTTAATTCCATTCTTCTATGCCTACTGACACCATCCTAGCTCAAGCCTTCATTACCTTTCATATGATTTATTGTAATAGCTTCCTAACTGTTTCTGCCCTCTTACTCCTAATCTCTTCTTCACTTGTCTGCTAAAATCATCTTCCTGATGTCTGACCATGTCAATAGTCTCTGCAAACACCCTCAACTAGTCAGTATTTCCTATAGCATAAAATGTGAATACTTTAAACTGGCATTTTAGGTTTTCTACAGTCTGACTCTAAGCTACCATTCCTGCCTTATTTCATAAAATTCTCCTTCATGAACAATCTCTTCTAGTCAGCATAGTCAGATAATTATTTTACAATCTTATCCTTCATTTTCCTGCTTCTCTGTATTTGTCCACACTGAGCATACATTTCATCTCTTTCAGGAAGTTTTGCCTGATTCTTTTCCCCTTCTTCTCATCTCATCGCCCAGTCCCATTGAAAGTGATAATTTCCTCAACAGATTTTTCCAATAGCCCTTTGCTTGGTTATCTCCTTTGCCTCTATTACATTCTTACTTGTTTTATATCTCCTTTTATAAATTTTGTATCTTCCCTTTTAGACTGTGAGCTCCTTTTTGTCAGGCACTCTGACAGTTTTCATCTTTGTATCTCTAGAACTCTGTGCAGTCCTCTGCACATAAATATTCATAGTCAAATTGTATTTCCTTCTGGGATCATATCTTCCTTTTTTTAAAAGAGTAATTCTAGTGAAAGCATCCCCCCCCCCTTCTTCCCCAACACCTCCTCCCCCAATCCCAAGATAATATGTGGAGGATTGGTTTATTAGTGATATTAGTTCATTTCAATTTAAATTCAAATTCATGTTCCTCAAAAAAAAAAAAAAAAGGAAAACTATTCAAAATATGTTAATGGAGGAATTTCCTCTAAGGCAGATGGGACAATACTGCTAAGTGGAATTAGCAACATAGTTCCTACCATCTCCAATATCTGCATAGCAGTTCACAGGCTTTTATCTCCAAAGAGTCTCAAAAGACTATGGGTAATTCATGGTTACAATCTGACTGCTAATAGATGCAAACTCAGGTTGGAGTGCTTTGGGCAAAGAAGGTCCAGCCTTAGGCATTACTATTTTTCTTTAGGCACCTTTTACCATATTAGAATTAACTAATGACCAAGGTTAATAGGATCTTTAACTGTATAGAAATAGGTACAAGCTCTGAAGGATTAACCCTACACAAGACTCTGAAATAGAGAGTTTATTTTTGGTAATTTCTCTCTTTCTCCTTTAAGAGTTTTCCTTATCCTTTTGATGTTTTCCCCTCCCCCTGTATCCCAATGCCTTCTTCAACATTCCTCTTTCCCATTGCTTCTTCCAATGGCAACATTCCTTAAAAGAGTTCATACTGTGGACCATATTCTCTCTTTCAAGAAAACAACCAAACCAAACCAAACCAAAACAGAAACTTACCTTATTTCCCAGTACTTCCAATGTCCTCTGAGCCCTGGGCTCTGTCAGGGAACTATTGACCTAGTTAACATCAGCATTTCTGGTAAACATTCTAGGCTGTTTCAAGAAGGTTTTTTCACAAACTCAACTGTACCAGAAAGCTGATAACATATATCTAAAGCACCCAAGATGACCCAAGGGGAAAGGAAACATAAACACAACACATGGCTGCTCTGGGTATCTTTCTAAGGAATGGTATACCAGGGGAGACACACAGAGGAATGCATCCCAGGGATTCTAATCAATACAACTATAGAGTTACACAACCCTAGGCCCTTCCTCACCTGTATCTTAAATGCTCTTAGAAACTCATAAAAATTGCCACAAGTCTACCTACAATTAAGCTCCTCTTTTCCTCTTTTCCTTCATATCACATCCTTCTTTTGTAGACTAGCCCTCTGGCCATAATGGCATTTGCAAATCAGATCAATCTTTTGGTGTTCGTTCTATCTATCTATCTATCTATCTATCTATCTATCTATCTATCTATCTATCTATCTATCTATCTATCTATCTATCTTTATTTTTAGTTCTAAATTCTGTCCTTCCACTCCCTCCCCTACCCACTGAGAAGGTGAGATATACAATTCCCCTTAAACATATGAAGTTATGCAAAACATATTTGCACATTAGCCATGTTGAGAAAAAAGCAAGAAAAATAAAGAGTAAAAAATATGTTTCAATCTTCACTCAGCATCTTATCAATTCTCCAGTTGGATGTGGATAGTATTTTTCATCATGAGTCCTTTAGGATTATTGTGGATTATATTAAGTTTTTCACAGTTGATTATCATTACAATATTCCTATTGCTGTGCTATTACTGTACATTGTTGTACTGGTTCTGCTCACTTCACTTTGCATCAGTTCATATAAGTCTTCTCAGGATTTTTGGAAACCGTCCTGTTCATCATTTCTTATAGCACAATAGTATTCCATCACATTCATATGCTATAACTTGTTCAGCCATTTCCCAATTTTTGGGCATATTTTGCATTTCTAATTCTATGTCATCATATAAAGAGCTTCTGTTTTGTATTTACGGGTGCTTTTTTGTTCCTTTGATCTCTTTGGGATATAGGCCTAGTAGCAGTATTGCTGGGCATGGTTTTATAGACCTTTGGGCATAATTCTAAATTATTTTCCAGAATGATTTGAGTAGTTCACAGATCCACCAATAGTGCATTAGTGCACCCTTTCTCCCCTACATCCTCTCCAGCAGTTGTCATTTACATTTTCTGTCATCTTAACCAATCTGATGGGTGAGGAGGTACAATGCAAATTATCAGGATAATTTGCATTTCTCTAGTTATTAGTCATTTAGAGCATTTTTTTTTTATGTGACTACTGATAGCTTTGATTTTTTCTTCTGAAAAATGCCTCTTCATATCCTTTGGTCATATGTCAATTGGGGAAAGCCTTTTATTTTTATACTTTTGACTCAGTTTCCTATATATTTGAGAAATGAGACTTTTGTCATAGAAACTTGTAAAAATTTCCCCTAGTTTCCCGCTTTCTTTCAAATTTTGGCTGCAATGGTTTTGTTTGTATGAAAATTTTTTAATTTCATGAAATCAAAATCATCCATTTTACCTCCGGTGATACTTTTTATCTCCTTTTTGCTCATGAATTCTTTTCTCTAATTTGTTTATGATATGACATGATCTGAATCAAGTACTCATTTTGATCCTATCCTGATATTCAGTGTATAGGTCTATGCCTAGTTTCTATCAAACTACTTTGCAGTTTTCACAGTAGCGTTTATAAAACAATGAGCTCTTGATCTTTGAGCTTATCAAATACTAGGATACTGTACTCATTTGCTTCCGTATATTGTATACTTAATCTATTCTACTGCTCAATCACTCTGTTTTTTATCTAGTACCAAACTGTTTTGATTACTACCACTTTGTAACATAGTAAATTATTTTCTCTTCTGTTAATCCGAGAAGTTTATATTTTTGTAAATATTCAATCATTTCACTTAGATTGGTAAATTTATTGGCATGTAGTTTGGCAAAATAGCTTCTAACAATTGCTTTAATTTAATCTTCTTTGGTGGTCAGCCTGTTCATTTTTGATGCTGGTAATTTGGTTTTATTATTTTAAAATAAAATTTAACTATGGTTTACTATTTTTTTCATAAAACTAACTTCTAATTTTATTTATTAGTTTAATGGTTTTCTTTCAATTTTATAGCTCTCTCCTTTGACTTTCAGGATTTCAAATTTGATTTTTAATTGGGGATTTTTAATTTGTTTTTTTTCTAGTTTTTTTTTAGTTGTGTTTTCAATTCATTGAACTGTTCTTTTTCTATTTTATTGATGTAAACATTTAGAGATATAAAATTTTCCTCAAGTACTGCTTTGGCAGCATCCCATAAATTTTGGTGTGTTGTCTCATTGTTATTCTCCTTAGGTGAAATTTTTGATTTTCTCTATTATTTTTTCTTTGATCCATTCATTCTTCAGAATTAGATTGTTTAGTTTCCAATTAATTTTGATCTATGTTTCTATGGCTCTTTATTGAAAATAATTTTAATTGCATTATGTTATGAAAAGAATGCATTTAATATTTCTGCTTTTCTGCATTTGCTATGAGGTTTTTATGCACAAATACTACTTTCCTATTGGGCAAATTGAATTTCTATACCCAACTGTATGTGTATAAATACTCTATTCTCTTTGAACCAGTTCAGATGAGAGTGAGGCTCAAAAGCACTACCTGTTTGTCTCTCATTTTCCCTTCCATTCTGAAAACTCTTCCTTGCACTCCTCTTTTATATGAAATAATTTCCCCCATTTTCTTCCCTTTTCCTCTTTCACCTAGCGTATCCCAGTTTCACGCTTTTCCTTTCTTCTTTTGGGATCATTCCATTGGAGTAGACTCACACCTGTGCTCTCTAAGCAGACTTCTTTCTAACTGCCCTAATGATGATAATATTCTTAGAGTTTGCATGTATCACATCTTCATATGGAAATATAAACAGTTTAACCTTGTTAAATCTCTCACGATTTCTCTTTCATGTTTACCTTTTTATCCTTCTCTGGTGTCTTGTGTTTGAATGTCAGATTTTACGTTCAGATCTAGTCTTTTAATAAGGATCACTTGGAAGTCCTCTATTTTATTAGATATCTATTTCTCCTCTGCAGCATTTTACTCAGTTTTACTGGGTAGGTTATTCTTGATTTTATTGCTAGTTCCTTTGCCTTCTGGAAAATCTTATTCCAAGTCTCCTGCTCCTTTGTATTGCTAGCCACTACATTTTGTATGATCCTGACTGTGGCTCCATGTTATTTGAATTCTTTCTTCCTGCTGCTTGCAATATTTTCCCCTTGACATGGGAGTTCTGAATTTTGGCTATAATATTACTGGGAGTTTTCATTTTGGGATTTCTTTCAGTAGGTGACTGGTGGATTCTTTCAATTTCTACTTTGTACTCTGGTTCTAGATATATGGGCAGTTTTCCTTTACAATTGAAATAATTTCTTGTTTCGCTCTTTTAAAAATTTCATTCTCTTGTTGGGCTTGTGTTCATCTTCATCTTCTTTGAAGCTTTGTTTGTAGATGTTTTCAAGTTATTGCCTTCTTCTGAGTTTGTGTCTTGAGCTTCCCTGCCACTGTGGTAGCTCTTTATGGTCAGGTTTTTCTTGCTCTTTTTCTATTTTTTTTTTCTGCCCATATTTCTAGCCTACTTCTTGACTTTGGACTTCATGTTAAGAGTTGGGCTTTGCTTACCTCTGGGGAAGGGGTATGAACTTTTATATTCACCTGCTTTCATAGCTTGATCTGGGTGCCTCTAAGTATTTTATACTTCCAAAATGATGTGATCCAGAGAGAGGTCTAGTTACTTAAGCCCTTTTGCTCTCCACTTTGCTCCTTACACAGGTAGGGATCCTGCTCCTTTGTAACTGCAGCTGATATTTTTCAGTCAGGAACTGTGATCCAGACCTGGGTAACTGGTAAACAGAACTGCCAAATGGCAGCCTATCTTGTTCCCAGTGCTAATATTGGACTCCATCTTACCACCATTCCATCATTTTACCTCTGGC
>CM053625.1:141612561-141628662 GCA_028646595.1 Phalanger gymnotis | reverse complement strand
TTCTATATTGTCTGGTATGTATTTTCCTATGTATATATTCTCTGAGTTCTGCTTTGCTATCAACTTGGATAAATGATCTTCTTTGCTAAGAAAAGAAAAAAAAGTCTTTCCCTCTCCCTACTACAGAACTCTATACAGTTTTAACTACTCAAGCCATTGACAAGATATCTCTTGCTCCTTTTATACTGCTAGCTTCAACTGTTAGTTCCTACTATGCATTCAGGTTCTCTTTGGATAGGACACATTATTATGCCTACAAAGAAAAATTCAGTTTTATATAATATTTTAAGATTCATAAAACACTTTCACCACAAAACCCTGTGAAATAAGCATTACTCCCTTTATTTTCTTGGTAATGAAATTGAAGCCAAAAAAGATTCAGGGTTATGTAGGCAGTAAATTTCAGACCTGGGATTTGAACTCAGATCTTCTGACTTTAAGACCAGTACTCTTAAAAAGAGTACCACTCTTTATCACTCTCTGGACCACTCTTTAAAATCTGAAAGGCAAAGGAAGAATTAGGCAATAAACTAGGAATCTGAGTCCCAGAGGACAGAACTATGTAAAGTAGGAATAGTAGTTGGAAGAGGCAGAAGAGACTCTCTAACAATGAGAGTCAGAGAAAAGAATAATTAGGCTAATCTAGCAGATAACAGGATCTTATTCAAGCATGAGCTGGATGACCACTTGTCAAGTATATCAGAAAAGGGATTCTTGTACAGAGAGGAGCTGTAATAAATGCCTCAGATGGCCTTTCCAACCCCAACATTTTGGGATTCTGTGAAAGTGTCCTATAAGACATTTTGCAAGGAATTTTTTTCTTTATTTTAGATGAATAAAAGGATTACAGGTAATCACATGAGAATAGGCACATATATGCAGTATTGTTACAAAGCATTTCTCTTGCAAAACACTGAAGGCTTAGGAAAAAATCCTAGTGGAGGCCACATCCCTGGCTTCTATACAAATGCAGCCAAAACCAGTATATTCAGGAAACACAAGGGATGGTGTTTTGCGTGAAGTAAGTCTGTGGGCTACAGTAGGCCTGGTATATAGCATGCAAAAGAAGAAACATTAAGGAGAAATATTTTACTAGCTAGAATTTTTTATTGTGGCCTAACTACAAAAAAAAAATGAGCAAGGTAAATTTTGCTGGTGCTGTAAACTTCATATAGTTGTTATTTTACTACTGCTATGATTTTATCTTCTCATTCTTTCACAGATAAGCAGTCATAAAGAAAAATTAGCCAATAAAACATTTCCCTTTAATATTTTGCATATGTTGTATGCTATAGGTTACTTTCTTAATAAGACTAAATAAAATTCTGCTCACTTAATGGTCTCTTTCACTGGCTATTTTCTGGGGAGAACAGTGCTGAGAATTGGAGAATGAAGTTTTCCAGATGGAGCTCACACATGAACACTGAATGTTTATGCTATAGAATGGCTACCAGAACTAGATTTTAATTCCCATAGTCAGCATTCAAGGAAAAAGTAGAAACTGAGTCTGGAACTTGCTCAGTCTACACTTCTGTGCTTCAGTGGCTTTTCACTATCTACAGAACAACATACAAATTCCTTGTTCTGGCATACTTGTGCTACCATTATTTGGCTCCAACCTTTCTTTCCAAATGCACTACTCCCTGTCATGTACTATGCATAAACTAAACTAACTACCAGCTGGTTTCTGACTTTGTCCTGCCCTAGTTCTCCGTCATGCATTTGTGCAAATTGTGCTCCATGGATAGAATGGAATCCTTTCATATTTCTGTTAAAATTCTCCCCTTAATTCAAGACCTAGTTTAGGTTCTCCATAAACCCTTCCATGATGTCCCCAGCTAACAGTGACCCCCCTCTTTCCAAATTTCCCATGCTTCTTTGGCCTCTCCTACATAATTATTGTAAGAATGGGTGTCATTGAATTGCTCAATCGCTTACCTTACCCCAATTAAAGAAAATGACAAAATGCTACATATGCCCTGATACTTTAACCAGGTGAGATATTGTCTCAACTGAGTTGACTAAAGGACATTTCAACCAGATACAATGGGAAGACTACTCTGGTCAATTGAAGAAACTTAATCATGTCCTGTGGATCATCAATAACAAAAATATTTCAAAGACAAACAGCTTTGACAGTTTTAATAACTGTGGTCAATGTAACGATCAACCAAGATCCAGAAGACTGATGATAAAGTGTACTACCCATCTTTTGACAAAGACATGATGGACTTAAGATGCAGAATGAGACATAGTTTTGGCCAATGTGGGAATTTGTTTTGCTTGGCTAGGAATAATTCTTACAAGGGTTTTGTTTTTCTTTTTTCATTTGTGGGAAGGATATGAGATGGAAAGAAAATAAATATTTGTCAATTAAAAATTAAATTAAATTTGTAAAAAGGTTAATGTCAACTAGACATCCTCTCAAAGAAAGAAAGGAATGAATAAAGAAAAGAAATAAAAATGGGCAGGTGAAGAGGGCCAGGAAAACATTTTTGGCTGGAGGAACAGGACACAATTATTTCATCATCATCACTATCACAAAAATGTGTGTCAACACTTCTGCACCACCTTTAGATCTTACTAAGTCTTATTTTTTCAAACATAAAACTTTGAGATAGGTTGTTTTACAGATGATAAATCTGGGGCTCAGGGAAGTTAAATAATCTTTCCAAGGTTGCAAACTTATAAATGGGAAGCAGTATGGTTCGTTGGAAAGAATGCTGGATTTGGAGTCAGAGGACTGTGGGTTCAGACAGTTATTCCGCTCCTTACCTGTGTTATTCCTAGCAGGTCACTTAACTTCTCTGAGTCTGAGTTTTTTCATTTGTAAACTGAGTGGATCTATCTAGATGACTCTAAGGCACCTTCTGGTTCCAAATCTCTATGATCATGTTAGGTTAATATGCAGTGCAGCTGCTACTCACACATAGGCTTTTTGATTCCAGAAATCAATATGTCTCGAAAGGAGTTTTTTGACTCCTTTCTAATCTGCCATGCTGCCCTTCATGTATGGAATGGAGTATACAAATGCATGAAAGACCTATGCTTCCCTCAACATGAGGATAATTCTCAGTGTTATAACTTCCTCCACCAGCATCTATAACAAATGCAGATCACAAACTATCTATACCTTAACAAATAAGGCTTAGCGAGACTCAGAGACTTCGAGGTTTAGTGACGTTCCCATACCTGGTCAATATCAGAAGTAGATTTTAACCCAGTTCTTTCTGACTCTGAGCCTGGCATTCTATATACTAAACCAAGCTGTATGGAATGAAATATTGGGACTACAGGTGAAAAAAAATCAATGGGTCCATTTAGATTTTTTTCCTATAAAATTCTATTTGGTAGGAAATTAACATCATTTGCCCTGTTTATTTAGAATCTATGTCAATGTGACTTTTGCACCTCAGTACAACCTTAATCTGAACAGAGATGTTGAAGGCAAGGCCTGCTCAAATCTTGGCATGACTGGGAGCTTTCCCAGAGGAATGCTTGCCACGCTCTTAGTCTATTTTGTGATTCATGGAGGCATGTGAAACTTTGCAGAATTAAGATAAATGTTCCATGCAACTGCACAAGTTTTCTTGTCAAATTAAAAATACAAATGAGTGGAATGGTGGCTTTAATATTTTCAGCTTCAATGTGCTGCCTCCAGCAAAATATGAAAAAGCAAGGAATAAAAGGGGAAAAAAATCATATCCCAATTGAAACTTCATTCTTTGGTACCAGAAACCACCTGGTACTATTTACAGGTAGAGCTGAAAGGGATCTGAGAGGTCATCCCATGTGTCTCTTCATTTTACACATGAAGAACAGGAGGCCCAGAGATGCTAAGTGACTTGCTTAGGGTCACAAAGGTAGCAAGTGGCAGAATCAGTATTTGGAGTATAGTCCACTGCCACTAAATCCAGTTAGTTTCCACTGGGCCATACTGCTTGAACTTATCATGGGGAATGGACTGAAAGGTTATGGGTGAGGCTGTTTTTGAAAATTATCTGTCACAGTCTTTGAGAAGACGTTGGTTCCATTTGTTTTTGATATGATGTTAGAGGCAAGAGAAAATCAAGGTAGCATTTCCTAACACCTGGAAAAGTGTACAGAGGAGCCATGGTTCATGTCCATCTAGATGTAATGGAAGTTGCGGCCCTTCCCCAGAATCATAGAATCTTAGGGTAAGAGGGGACCTCAGTGGTGATGGAGTCCCACTCATATCCAAACGAGAATGCTCTTTGCAATATCCCTGACGAATGTTTGTCCAGTTTTTACTTGAAGACTTCCAGTGAGGGGGAACCTACTTTACAGATGTTAGAGATCATATCATCCAACTTCTTTGTGTTTCAGAGGAGGAAACTAAGGCCCAGAGAGAGGGAAGGGACTTAGGATTGCAGGATCATAGGTGTCTAGAGGTAAGTCTAGATGGGATCTGAAGTCATTGAGTATAACCCTCTCATTTAACAGGAAAATAGAGATCAAGATCAAGGAATCTTAGAGATCATCTGCCCCATTCCCCTCATTTTACAGAGGAGGAAACTAAGACTCAGAGAGGAGAATGGACTTAGGGTCATATAACGTAAGAGATGGAGGGTACTTCAGAGATCACCTAGTCCAGCTCTTTCATTTTACAAAGGAGGAAATGGAGGTCAGAGGGAAGAATGAATTGAGGATTATAGAATGTCAGCCCTAGAGGAGACTTTCAAGATCATTTATCCATCTCCATGATTCTTAACAGGAGGCAACAAAGTGGCAGATTAATAGTAAAAAAGTCCCTTTTCCTGGCATTCCAAGGTTCCCAGGACCTGGTACTCTTTTACTTCAGAACCGTATTCTTTATTTCTCTTGTATGTTCTCTATTCTCTCTAGGCCTTTGCTCACTCCTCATCCTCCTTGACCTCTTTGTGGTATTTGACCTTGCAATCACCTTTTCTTCCTGAATATATTCTCCTCTTTGTGCTTTAGTGACCCTCTTCTCACCTGATTTCCCACCTACCTGTCTGATTGATCTTTTTCAGTCTTCTTTGTTGGATCTCCAATGATATCATGGCTGCTAACCAAGGGTATCCAAGGTTATGTCCTAGGCCCTCTTCTATTTTCCCTTTATATCATTTCATTTGGCAATTTCATCAACTTCCATGATTCTATTAGCATCTCTATAAAGATGGTTACTAAATCTATATAGCCAGTCCTAATCTCTCTCCAGAGCTCCAGTTCTACAATAGCAATTGCCATTTGGACATCTTGAACTGGATGTTCCACAGATATCTGAAAACTGACATGTCCAAAAGAGAACTAATTTTCTTTTCCCCTAAACCTCTCCTTTTATGATGTTCCCTATTACTGTTCAGGGCACCAGTATCCCTCCTGTCACCCATTTTCATAACCTCTGTGTCACTGCCAAACCTTGGCATTTGTACCATCACAATGTCTTACATACATATACTGCTCCTTCTTTCAACTAGTGTTGTCCCTCCTCATCACTGCTTGTCTACATTATTATAATATCTTTCTAATTGCTACCCCTGCCTCAGGTCTCTCTCTGTTTCAATCTGTTTCCAATGCACCTGCCAAAGTGATTTTCCTAAAGCATAGGGGTGACTGTATCACCGTGCTGCTCAATAAACCACTAAGATCAAATATGAATATTTGGCTTTTAAAGTTCTTCACAGCCTGCTCCCTTTCTAGGTCTTCTTACACTGTATTCCCCTCCATGCACTCTATAATCCAGGCAAATGGGTCTACTTACTGTCTCTTGCTCCAATATTGCATCTCCTGCCTCCACACCCTTGTACTGTATCTGGAATTCTCTCTCTCTTCACTTCTACCTCTTGGCTTCTGGGGCTTCCTTAAGGACTCAATTCAAATCTCATCTTCTGTGGAAGGTATAACAGCAACCACACCGGCATACCCAGGATGGCTGCTAGCATAGGTTCTTAGATCTGCTTTACTAGGAAAGATAGCTGTTTAAGGGGTCGACAATCTTTAATTACATTCACTAGTTCAGGGGAAAAAGTTAGCACTCTGAACTTCAGAGAAAATATAAACAGAGAAAATACAAGCAGAAAAATAAAGACCAAGAGACAGGGCTCTACTGCCTCAATCAAAGCAATATTGTTATACACTTTACATATACCACTGGTTTGAGAGAACCTTTACCTCTGGGCTGTTGGAGAGCTCTGAACATATGGCCACTCAGAGTCTTGACCAGGGAATCACAAGGTCTTTCTCATAAGGGAGCCCCCAAAGCAAAACCTCACCTCAGCGTATACACACACACACACTTCTTAGAGCCAGAGGGCATCACAACCCTCATGACTCAGTGTTTAATTAGAAATTAGCAAAAGGTGTGAGCCTTCCTACAAGCAAGCCTCCCCTAAGCAAGCTTTCCTTAATGGGTTCCATGTGAGGCCTATTAATGGGTGGGGAAGATCTTCCCATTAACATTACAGGAGGTCATTTCCAGTCCCCTGCTGCTACTATATTTCCTTTTGATATCACCTTTCATTTACACTGTATATATCTTAGATATACCCAGTTACTTAAATGTTGTCTCCCCCATTAAGATATGAGCTTCTTGGAGGTAGGGACTGTTTTTGCCTTTCTATCCCCAGTACTTAACATAATGCCTGGTACATAGTAAGTGCTTAATAAATGCTTGTTCACTGACTGATTCCAGCTAAACTAGATTTAACTGTAGCTGCTTCCCACCTTTCCATGCTCCCCTCCCCTACCCACATTTTCCTTCTTTCACACCTTTGGTCTCTCTCTTCCCTATGACTGGAATGCCCTATCATTTGCTTGTTAAATCCCTATCTTTCCTTTAAAGGCTAACTTAAATTCCATCTCCTCTGCTAAAAATTTCCTGATAATCTCAGTCTATAACTTTTCTCTCTTTGAATCTTACATGGTATTTTGGTCTGCATGCCTTTAATCTCCTCAACCATTTAATCTGTCATATTGTGTGGCATCCTCTCACTAGACTCTAAGCTTCATGAAAATAGTGAACATTTTCTTGTCTAAACTTTGCATCTCCTCCAGTATCTGTCATCATGATATGGAAACTGTAGGCACTCGATAAATGTTTGTTGAATTAAAATAGATTCTCATGAGAGCAGAGAAAGATATAAAAACCCTTCTTGACAATCAATTACTCTCAAATGGGTATAGAATTCCTATTTAGGGTTTCTCTCATCCCTGTTGTTTTTCAGTTATTCAGTAGTGTCCAACTCTTCTTGACCCCATGGACTATAGCAGACCAGGCTCTCCTATCCTCCATTATCTCTTTAAGTGTGGCCCAGTTTGTGTTCATTGTTTCCAGGATATTATCTATCTCACCCTCTGCCATGCCCTTCTTCTTTGGCCTACAATCTTTCCCAACATCAGGGTCTTTTCCAGTGAATCTCATCTCCTCATTATGTGGCCAAAGTATTAAAGCTTCAGCTTCAGTACTTGACCTTCCAGTGAACAGCCTGAATTAATTTCTTTAAGTATTAACTGATTTGATCTCTTTGCTCTCCAAGGGACTCTCAAAAGTCTTTTCCAGCACCACAGTTCAAAGACTTCTATATAAAAGTTACTTTTCCCCTGAACTCCTGTTCATATTTATTGTGATCTTTTTGATATTCATAATAACCCAAGTTAGACAGGTTAGGTATTATTTTAATATTTTATCTTTAGTAACAAGGAAATTGAGACATAGAAAGATTAAAAAATTAGAATCATAGAATTCTAAAGTTGAGAAGGAACCTTAGACATCATCTTGTTCAGGGACTCTTAATCTTCTTTTGTGTCACAGTCCCCTTTGGCAGTCTAGTAAAGCCTCGCTGCCTCCTCAGAATATTTTTCAATGCATAAAAGAAAACTAATTATTTTGAGATAGTTATCAATTTTTTAAAAAGGTCATGAACCTCAAGCTAAGAATTTTGAAGAGGGAGCTAAAGTCCAGAGAGAGAACAAGGCCTTGTACAAACAAGGTGACAAAGAGACTCAAGAGCAGAACACAGCATTGAAATGGACTTCCAGTTCCATACCTGAAACAGTTACCTCCACTGTACCAATGCAGATACTAAGCAATAAGCCAATGACTGAGAATACTTTCTCTTGATATTGTGGAGCAAATGCACATACACACATATGTAGTTCTATTCACATAATGGCTTTGCTATGATCATTAGTCTTGGTATTTATGGAGACTGGGACTTAAGAGATAATGTCCTACACTGAACACTACATAATAAGAACAGGGTTATGTTTGGAATTAAGGCACTGATAGTTTTACAGAGTGGATGCCTTAAAACTGGAAGTCCCGGCATAGGACTTTCACTCTCCTTGACACCACAGGAACAGCTGCCACATAAGACAGTAGGACACGCAACAGAATCTTAATAAGAAATGATTATTGCATAGCCCAGGAGGAGGCACTTTTGAATATTTAATAGGCAATAGGCTAACAAGTGATTCCTGGAAAGTTCCAATTCCTCCATCAGGCCTAGGGTCAGTTTATTGGGTAGTAGATAGATTCTCTTATATTTAACATGTCCTTCTTCTTTGGTAATGAAATCATGATTATCTTTGGCTTCTCTTGTGTTATCTATCAAGCCAAGAACCTTCTTTTCCCACGAGACTTCTCAGAGTCTTTACAAAGATTTGATAGATCCTTTTAAGACTCTTCTGGATCTTGCTTGCTACAAATCCTACTAAACAGATCTCTTTCTCACTTGCTCCCAGATCTATACTTCTCACCAGTTTTCTTTGTTGCTGATTGAAATCATGTTCATTCTTCAAGGCCCAGCTCCAAAGACATCTCTTTGATCAAGACTTCCCTGATCAGTACATAGTGGTCTCTCTCTCTCTCTTTCATTTTTATATCTCCAGGGCTTGGCATGGAGCTCAGTGGATGCTTGTTCAATTTAGTTGAAATTAATTTTGTAACTCTCATCTTTTATTAGACTCAACTCCTTGAAGGCAATAGCTGCATTTTACTAATCCTTGAGTCTCCCAGGGTACAGAAGTCTGAATTTAATCAGTCAATGAACATTTATTAAATACCTACCTTATCCAAGGCACTGTAATAGGCACTGGAGGTACAAAGGCAAAAAATAAAAATAGCCCTTGTCCACAGACAGTTTACACAGTAGGTATTCAATAAATATTTGTTGAACAAATGAATGAATGAACCATCTTTTCCAACAAGAGAGTGGGACTCCTAACTGATTCTCTAGATGACCCAGAGGAGAAGGAATAAGTGTCAGGAAAGTTTGGATTGATTCTACACTGCCACTTTTTGCTGACTCTTTATTATTATTTTCTTATCCCCACCTAAGCCTCCTCTCCCAAAGCTATAATTAATCTTTCTCTCCTCAAATTTCTCATAACACTTTGCCAAGACCTCTCCTTTTCATCAATCACCTTCTCTCTTGTATTACATCATTCTCCCCTTCCATATTAGATTACAAACTCCTTGAAGTCACAGTCTGTTGTAACTAGTTTGTAAACTAGTGCTAACTAGTTTAGCACAGTGCCTTATATAGAGTAGATGGTTAATACCTTTGTTCAATTTGATTGAATTGGAGGGTTATAAAAATTGTTCTGGCCTGTGTCTCATTCCACCAAGCTCTAGTTGCCTGCTTTCCAGAATGAGAAAACTTGGATTTGAATACTGGCGCTGCAACTAACTGGTTGTGTCACCTTGGACAAGTCATTTCACTTCTCTGAGCCTCAGTTTCCTCATTTTTAAAATGGTGGGGTTGGATTAAATAACTCTTAAGTCCTTTCCAGCTCCTATCTGATAACCTAATCTTTATAGCTCTGGGGCATTTGCACTTCAGTTGGTAACTTCTAGAGACACAAAGTCTTAACCAAAAGGAATGCACTTTAATGGTAGAATTCTAGACACTGAAATGTTGGTGTAAGATTTAGTTTAATATGGGCAGGGGGCCCTTTCCTAGGCCCTTAAATCTCTGGACAAGACAGTCAGTAGCCTAGTTTGCCTGTGTATTGGGTTGGCCCAGGTAGCAGAAATACAAAGGGTGTTGCCTGCTTCATGTTGAGAACTGAATAATTAAAGCTGATTTAATGAAAGTGTCCTCTCTATGCCCCCAGGCAATTCTCTGAGACTCTAAATTATGGAGGAGTTGCTGATCTGCATCTGTAGAGAAGATTTCCACTTTGGGAGTTCCCTTGCACAAATAAAATGGCATATCTACCCCCCTCCTCTCAATCTCTTCTCCTCTAACCCATATTCTTCCTTCCCCCCACCCCTCATCTATTCTATGTTATACACTTAGACTAGTGTACACTTAGACAGACTCCACCTTTGAGAGGACTGTATGAGCTCTATTTGTTCTCATCCACACATCCTGCAGAGTCCTCTTCAAAGGGCTTTGTGAGTACAAAGTTCCATACAGTCAAAGCTGCCGGATTTCTGGCTTTTTTCTCATTACCATAATTGCCTTCCACTATATCAACAATTAACCACCTCGCTGTGTGTGGGCTTGTGCACTCACCAATTAGACCCATCTTCTATCTAATACAATGTTAATATTTGATAGCCATTCTAAAAAATTCAACTTAAATAATGACATTAGCCAAATCAAGATAGCATAATATTACCCATCACAGTAATGTGGTTTCATCACTCAACAGGATGTCATAAGAATCTACAAATTAGGCAGAGAATCTGTGGTTATGACTATTCAGGGTTTTTCATTGCTTCATTTAAATAATTTAAAATAATTCCTTTTCAAGAGCCAACAGATGCCTCTTTCACTCGACAAATCCTCTCTCTGTGTGGGCTACTGGGAATAATCGAACCCTATAACTTTGTGTGTTTTCAAAAGTGTCTGTTGCTGTGATGACTGGGTGGAGACAACATCAGCCCCTGCTACTGTAGGAGAATCCAGATGTTAGCCTGCAGAGGTATTAATCATGACATTAACTTTAATAGGTTGCCTAGATAAGATAGCATCTAGGGTTTATGATGATCAAGCAGTGAATAAGCATTTATTAAGATGAAGAGTAGAGTAGTGGATAGTGCTAGATATGGGCTAAGATAGGCCCAGGTTCAAATTCTACCTCAGGCACTTATTGGCTATATGTCTTTAGGCAAGTTACTTAACCTCTCTCAGTTTCTTCATCTGGAAAATGAGAGATTGGACTTGACCTCAAAGGCTGACATTTTCTGGCTCTACATCTATATACCACTGACTACCACCTTTTTTAAAGAACTTTTTCATTTAGTATTTTATTTTTCCCCAGTTACATGCAAAAACAACTTTTGACATTCAACTTTGAGTTCCAAATTCTCTCCCTTCCTCCCTTCCCACCCATGAGAAGGCAACCAATTTGACATAGGTTATACATGTGTTGACTACTTTCTTTATACAGGATGTGTCACTATCATTGTGGTTAGGGGATGCAACCAGTTTAGTCTCTCATGACCTCTTACATGGATAGTACCAAAAAATATTTGTAATAAGTTTCCCTTTCAGAAATGTCATCCATGTCCCTACCACTAACTATGACAGTCCCATAAGGTTCTGTCCTGAGTCTTCTTTTCTCTCTCTACACTGTCACTTGGTAATATCAACTGAGATATTTGTAAAGTACTTAGCACAGTGTCTGGCACCTAGTAGGTGCTATAAAAATGTTAGCTGTTATTATTAATTATCACTAAATACTAAGTGCTTAATAAATGCTTGCTGAATTTTACTAAATTAGATGAGTCTTAAATCTACATATCTAGCCCTCATTTTTCTTCTGAGTTGCACTTACTCATCACCAGTTGTTTGCTGGACATCATCAGCTAGATGTCTGTAGGAGGCAGAAATTGACTTGAATGCTCTATAGCTGCCAACAGCTGCTTTTCCCCACAGCTAAAGGATCTGGGGTGTGGTTGTGAGTTTGAAGACAGCCATTTAGAGAGGAAGGGTCTCCATTTAGGGACTTTGCTGCCTGTTACTTGGAAGCCACTTAGACCTGGTGGCATGATTGTACCAACTTCTTTCACCTGGGGATACTGAATGGCCCATGGGTCATGGGGAGCTGTACTCAATGTATAATTTGTACATATTAAATATTAATATTAATATATTTTATGTATATTTACATATTATATTTATATATAATATTATATTATAATATTTAATATATAATATTAAATAATATTAAATATAGTGACTTCATATGTTTGTTTTTACCAGATCAGATTGAAACCAGCTCAGAGGAGGACACTGTTTCACATGCATCTCCAAACTCACCCTCTCCGATGCAGAAGTTATCACTGTTCTTAAACTTGCTCTTCCTTGAAAATTTCCAATTTGTTTTGAGGGCACCACCATCCTTCTGGTGACCCAGGATTGTAACCTTGGAGTCATTCTTGATTCATCCCTGTCCTTTACCTCTACATCTAATCAGTTGTCAAGTTCTGTCAATTATAGTTCCATAACATAAGTTCATAAATCTAGAGCTGGAGTTTGATAGAACCTCCGAGGTCATCAAGTATAACCTCCTCATTTTACATTTGAGGAAACTTAGGTACACCCAGGGCAGTTAAGTGACCTGCACAAGGTTTCATAGGTAGGAAATATTAGGTAGGATTTGAACCCAGGTCTTCAAACTCCAGGACTAGTGCTTTTTCTACTGTATACTTTTCTTCTTTGTCCCGTTATCTCAATTTGTCACAGCTGCTATCCTAATTCAATCAACAAATCAATAAATGTTTATTAAGCACCCACTATGTGCAAGGCTCTGTGCTAAGTGCTGGAGATACAAAAAGAGGCAAAAAAGAGTTCATGGTCTTAAAGAGCTTATAATTTAATGGGGGAGACAACATGCAAACAAATATATACAAAGAAACCTATATACAGGATAATTAATGGAGGGTAGTCATTAGAATTATGAGGAATTGGGTAATGCTTCCAGTAAAAGAAAGGATTTTAAATTGATACTTAAAGGAAGCTAGGGACTCAGTAGGTAGAGCAGAAAAGGGAGAGCGTTCTGGGCATGGGGAGCAGTCACAGAAAATTCTTGGAGCCAAGAGATGGAGGATCTCATTTGTGGAATAGCCAGGAGGCCAGTGTCAATTGATCAAAGATATCAAGGATTAAGTTTTAAGAAGACTAAAAAGGTAGGAGGGGTCCAGGTTATGAAAGTTTCTGAATGTCAACAGAGCATTTTGTAATGATCCTGGAAGCAAATGGGAGCCATTGGAATTTATTGACTGGGTGTGTGTATGTGACATGGTTCATATCTGTGTTTTAGGAAAATCACTTAAGTGGACAAATGGCAGATGGATTGGAGTGGGGAGAGACTTGAGGCAGGCAGACCCACTAGCAGATTATCAAAATAGCTCCTTCTTATGGATAAGAAAAGTGAAGCAAGCAGAGTTAAGCGACTTGCCCAGGGTCACACAGCTAGAAAGTGTCTGAAGCTGAATTGAGCTCAGGTCTTCTTGACTTCATGCCTGGCACACTACCCACTGTACCACCTAGCTGCCCTCCTGTGCTTCTCCATGGGATATTAAAAGGACAAGCCAGTCAGTCCATAAACAAAGTGCTTACTCTGCTCCAGGCACAGTGCTAAGTGCTGGGGATACAAAGAAAGACCTCAAAGAGCTTACCATCTAACGGGGCAAGACAACATAGAAAAGGAAGCTGAAAATGGGAGGAGGGAGAGAAGGTACTTGGTTCAAAAGAATGATGGAGACTCTCTTTTCTTTTTGTATTTGTATCCCCAAGGCTTAGTACAATGCCTGGCACATAGTAAATGCTTAATAAATGTTTGTTAATTGACTAATCCATTGAAGTGCTGAGGAGTGCACCTGGGTAGGAAATGAAGGGATGACTGACTTTGGCTCTCTCTTTAAATGGAGGTTTTGGGATGAGTATTCTCGACCCTCCAATTAGAATGAAGGAGAGAGGGGGCTCTCGGGGCAGAGGGTATTGAAGAGGTTTGAGTTCCGGGGTTAGAATGAAGAGATTCCTGGGGTATGATAAACTCCAGAGGAATGCAGCTAGGTGAACAATGATGTCTGTACCTTCCAAAAGCAGATGTATTCAAAGTCCCAAACAAAGGCTCACATCCCATGAAATTCCTCAGGGTCATCGAGCTCTCCTGAACCAACCCGCTAAAGGTGATATGAATGAAGAATATCACAATTGGTATCAACAACCATAGTTTTCATCATTGCCTATTCAAATGGCCCTTCTATACTGAGGGCAATTCTTGTGAATTCAGTGCCACTGATTGCTTGCAAGAAAAGCAGGCAAAAATCACTCTACTCCAGAAATTCTAAAAGTGTAACATCAGATTTAAAGCAATGAAACAATGCTTAGGGAGATATGGGTTTCTATTGTTCACACAAAATCTACCTCTTCCAAATTGTGAATGATAGATGGACATTGTGCATTCCTACCACATCCTTTATGTAGGTGAGCAGGGGGACTAGGGCAAATACAAGCACAATCATCTGCCAGCATGGCAGAAGAAATGGTGAGGGTGTGCAGCAACCACCAGAATGAAAGAATGGAAAAAGCATTCAGTAAGAGCTTATTGTGGTTCAATTGCTAGAAGTAAGAAAACAATAACAATCACTGTCTTTAAAGAACTTTTTTTTAATATTAAATATATTTATTTAGTTTTAGTTTTCAACATTCACTTCCATAAGATTTCGAGCTTCAAATTTTCCCCCGTCTCCCCTTCTCCCACCCCAAGACAGTGTGTAATTTGATATAGACTCTCTCTCTATATATATATTCATATTAAACCTATTTTCGCATTAGTCATGTTGTAAAGAAGACTTAGAATCAATGGGAGAAACCACGAGAAAGAAGAAGCAAAAAAAAAGAGAATAAATAATATGTTTCGATCTTCATTCATACTCCATAGTTTTTTTTTTCTGGATATGGATAGCATTTTCCATCATGAGTCTTTTGGAATCATCTTAGATCCTTGCATTGCTAAGAAGAAATAAGTCTATCAAAGTTAGTGATTGCACAAAGTGGCTATTACAGTGTACAATGTTCTCCTGGTTCTGCTCACTTCACTTGGCATCAGTTCATTCAAGTCTTTCCAGTCTTTTCTGAAATCTGCCTGCTCATCATTTTTTATAACACAATAGTATTCCATTACATTCATATACCACAACTTGTTCAGCCATTCCCCAACTGACTGGCATCTCCTCAATTTCCAATTCTTTGCTACCATAAAGAGAGCTGCTATAACTATTTTTGTACATGTGGGTCCTTTTCCTGTTTTTATGATCTCTTTGGGACAGACCTAGAAGTGGTATATTTAGGTCAAAGGGTATGCACATTTTTATAGCCCTTATGGCATAGTTCCAAATTGCTCTCCAGAATGGTTGGATCAATTCACAACTCTACCAACAATGTATTAGTGTTCCAATTTTCCCACATCTCCAGCATTTATAATTTTCCTGTTTTGTCCCATTAGCTAGTCTGATAGATGTGATGTGATACCTCAGAGTTCTTTTGATTTGTGTTTCTCTAATCAATAGTGATTTAGAACATTTTTTTCACATGACTATAGATAGCTTTAATTTCTTCATCTGAAAACCGCCTGTTCATATCCCTTGACCATTTATCAATTGGGGAATGACTTGTATTCTTATAAATTTGACTCAGTTCTCTATATGTTTTAGAAATGAGGTCTTTATCAGAGACATTGGTTATAAAAATTCTTTCCCAATTTTCTGCTTCCCTCCTAATCTTGGTTACATTGGTTTTGTTTGCGCAAAAATTTTTCAATTTAATGTAATCAAAGTTATCCATTTTGCATTTCATAATGTTCTCTATCTCACATTTGGTTATAAATTCTTCTGTTCTCCATAAATCTGACAGGTAAACTATTCTTTGGTCTTCCAGTTTGTTTATAGTATCAGTCTTTATCTAAATCATGTACCCATTTTGACTTTATTTTGGTATACAGTGTAAGATGTTGGTCTATGCCTAGTTTCTGCCATACTATTTTCCAGTTTTCCCAGCAGTTTTTGTCAAATAGTGAGTTCTTATCCCAGAAGCTGGAGTCTTTGGTTTTATCAAACAGTAGATTACTGTAGTTATTACTACTATGTCTTGTGTACCT
>CM053625.1:141541944-141612061 GCA_028646595.1 Phalanger gymnotis | reverse complement strand
TCCTTCCTTCCTTCCTTCCTTCCTTCCTTCCTTCCTTCCTTCCTTCCTTCCTTCCTTCCTTCCTTCCTTCTCTAGAAAGAAGACATGGGCAAAATCTGTCTGCTTGGAGGTATATGGCTTCAGGAATAACTATGATTTATGCCCCTCATCTCTTCTAGATGTGGGCAAATCCACAGGGAGTAGAAATTCTGAAGGAAAATATTCTTTGGTCTTTGAAAGTGAGTCCACTTGAATTCATTCACCCAGTTCCTAACAAATTGGCATTCAGCATTCAGTAGCTGTTAGGGAGCCCAACTAATTTGTGAACATTCCTGGAATATTTTTCCCCATTGTCAATGAATTACAGCCACTCTAGATATGCACTGTAGGAAAATAATAGTGCTATACTTGGTTACACAGAGTAATGCATTTCCCCAACCATATGGATATCAAAAGTCTATGTTGGAAAGTTAGTGTTGAACTGAATCTGATACCACTTTAAACATTGACTCTAAATGTGTTACTTTTCTCACATAATTGAGGGAGTAAATGCATGAACCTCAAATTACATTTCAGCTGTGTATATATGTATGTATGTATGAGATGTTATCAGAAGTCTACTGAACTTCTGATAAACTTCACTTCCAGTGTCTCTGGTGCATGAAATTGCTCAGGACTTCAAAACAGATCTGTGCTTCCAGAGTGCAGAATTGGTGCTTTGCAGGAGGCAAGTGAAGCCTATCTGGTTGGCCTATTTCAAGACAGCAACCTATGTGCCATCCATGTCAAATGTGTCACAGTCATGCCAAAACATATCTAGCTAGCACACCACACATGAGGAGAACATGCTTAAACACAAACATAAACATTTAGGCACTATATACATACATATGTGTATGTGTATATATGTAAAACAAAAGAAGGATTTAAATATGAAATTTTTATATTTGCACGATGCCTCTCTGACAGACCTATTTGTATACACATATACGTATGTGTATGTATACAAACACACAAATACATGCACACATATATAATGTCTCCCTCATAGATAGGCATGTAAATGCATGTATTTATAAAATATATATACATACACATACACACACACACACACACACACACACACACACACACACACACATATATATATATAAAACCAAAAGAAACATTTAAGTATGAAATATATGTGTATATGTATATGCCTCCCTCACATCTGGCCTTAGACATTAGCTGTATGACTCTGGGCAAATCACATAACCATGTTTGCCTCAGTTTCCTCATCTGTAAAATGTGCTGGAGAAGGAAATGGCAAACCACTCCAGTATCTTTGCCAAGAAAACTCCAAATGGGGTCATGAAGAGTCAGACATGACTGTAATGACTGAAAAAAACCAACTCTCTCTCTCTGAAGCCTCTCATAGACCTGTTTGTTGTTCATGTTTAAATGTTTTCCTTGGTTACACACACACACACACACACACACACACAGTGCTTAAACGCAATATGAGGTTCTTGCATTTCCCCCTTCCACTATGAGTATATATATATATATGTTACATATATATGTACACATATATATTTTATATTCATGATTTTAAATAGCATATACAGATATTTTTACTCAAATATTTAGATAATTAATGTCCATATGAACTTAAATAAAACCCCTTCAGTTGGAAAGAACACTGTATTTGGATCTAGGGAGTCTGGCTTTAATCCTGGCTTTGTTATTTCCTAGCTGTATGACCTTAGAGAAGTCAGTTCCCCTCTCTATGTCTTAGTTTTCTCCTCCAAAAAATATTGTATTTGTGCAACAGAGCTGTCAAAAATGTGGCCCAAAACATTCTAGAGAGATGCCAGAACTGGATTAAGATGTAATCTGGAAAAATAGAGCAAAATAAAAATATAATAGAATATAGATAATATTAATATGTGGTTTTCTAAGATGACACAAGGCCCTCAGAGATCCTGTTGGTGGCTTCTGTTTCTCTTTGAGTTTGACATCACTGGGCCAGATGATCTGCAAAGTTCCTTCACATTCTAGGAATTATGAAACCCTATGGAATTATCAGCATGATTTGGACACCTAGACTAGACAACTCAATTTTCTTAAACTAGCTTTAGAAAGCTCTTTTCCTCTACAAAATAAGGGAATTTGATGTCTATGTAGCAAGTTTCAAAATACAAAAGTTTTTTGTTTTCCTTAGTGGCAAGAACTTGTTCCTTCTCTCTTCCACAATGGATGACATATGCAGTTGAACTCACCAGCAGTTAGGAAAATTCCAGACACAGTTTGTTGACAGAGATTAGAATAATGCCCCAAACAAACCACATCGAACCATTAGAGCCTTTTTAAAAATAAGAGCCTGAATTAAAAAGCAAAATAATGAAGTGAAATCCATTAAGCCAGATTTAGTATTGAGCTTCAGTCAAGACTGTCACCACCAGTCATTAGAGATGCCTTAAGGTAGCAGGCAAGTATAATGAAGGCTGGAAGCTGGTTTCTGTCCTCTTCTACATCCATCCAGATTTAATGGAAATGCTCTGGGCTGGGAAGCAAAAATTGCTTCTTTAGTTGCTGTGATTTTCTGAACAGAGTGGAAAGAGCACTAGATTTGGACTTAGAGAGCTTTAATTCAAACCCCATCTCAGCCTTCTCAGACCAGTGTGAACTTGGGTAAATGCTTTCACTTCTCTGGGACTCAATGTCCCCCTCTATCAAATGAGGGCCATCAGGGAATAAATAACCTTTAACGTCCTGCTCAGCTTTAAATCTGGGATCCTGTGATTCTAACACGGGGAGCTAGGTGGCACAGTGAATAGAGTGCCAGTCTCGGAGTCAGGAAGATCTGAGGTCAAATCCAGTGAGGGCCTCGGACATTCACTGGCTGTGTGACTCCAGGCAAATCATTTAACCCTGTTTGCCTCAGTTTCTTCATCTATAAAATGAGCTGGGAAAGGAAATGGCAAACTAGTCTAGTATCTTTGCCAAGAAAACCCCAAATGAGATTATGAAGGGGCCGACATGACTGAAACTATTGAACAACAACAACAAAATACTAGGATCCATGAAGATGAATTGTTATTTAAAATCTTATTTAGATATATATATGCATGCGTATATGTGTGCATGTATGTGTGTGTATGTGTGCGCGTATGTGCGTGTGCATGTGTGTGTGCGTGTGTGTGTGTTTGCATACGTTTTCTAGGAATTGAGACAATTGAGGTCAATCTCTTGATTCATAGATACTGACCATGTCAGTTGTTATGTGTCCTGATTGAGACCAGCTAGCAGATCTATATAGCCTGGTTGTGGGGAGTTACAAAGTGAATGCTTAGTGGACTGATGATAATTGGACTCAAAGAGATTACAAAAGGACATGGAAGGAAAATTGAGAATAACTAATAGCTAAGAAGCTAGGCTCCTTAATTTAGTAGATGAAGTATGAGTCTGTGAGCACTGGATTTTGCATCCATTGAACTGAAGTTTAAATGGAGTTTGGTGGGTATTTAACTTTGGATTGCTCACAGGTTTAAAAATTAATGTCAGTATCAGGTTCTGCTCCAAAGCAAACGTGGAGAGAAATTAGCAATTGACTTAGAAACAAAACTAGTAGATGCTGAAAGAGCATTTCATGATCCCACACATGGAATGATTATTCATGAAAACTATACTCTTGAGTCTAGAAAAACAAATTTAGATATATAGAAAAGATATGTGTCACAAAATTAATGTATAGGAATTAATCTTACATTTACTTTGCTTTTTTCTTTTCATTGAAACAAAACTCTATCTTTTTAAGACCAATATTACTCCAGGGATAGGTGTCTGGGGTTCATAGAATACCATGATATTGGAGAAATAAAAATTTTAAGTCACTCAAAATGCAACTGAGAAAGGCATGATGGGTGGAAATAAACTACATCATGTTGCCAACAAGGAACTATATGAGAAGAGTCACGAAAAATGACATTAGGGGTTGTAGCAAAAGTAAGGGATGGAAGTATCCTAGAATGTCTTAGGTCCCTAGTATGTTATGGCCACTGTTAAGCATAGGGAGTAGATCCTCAAAGATGTTTGAATGAATATATTACAGTGATGATTTTTAAAAAATTTTCCCTTTTGTTAAATAACTAGGCAGGTTTTTACTATTTGTGTTCTATTTCAATACTTTGATGAATTTATTATCTTATATGTATTGTAATTCCCTTCACCAATGAACATTGCCAGCCTTCCATGTTTTTCCATCATATGTGTTTCTTGTTCATGTCCTTCATAGAGGTTCTGTCTACTGTGCTGGAGGCCTTCTTTTGTTTCATGGGGACTAGAGGAGCGCTCAGGCTATCCAGAAATAACAAATAAATAAAGTGTTCAAAGAGCCATAGGACTGAAAGGAGCCAATGCAAGCTTTCATGGAGAAGTACATGATGCTTTGCTCAATGTCAACTACTTTGGCCAGTAGACTTCACTCCATGCTACTGATATAAGGAGGCCAGTGCAGGGGAAGAAAAACAAGATTTGGAGTCAGAGGATTTGAGTTCAAATCACAGCTCTGCTGCTTACTATATACTTATATGACCTTTGGCCACAGTTTATTTATCCATAAAATGAAGATGCAGGACTAGGTGATCTTAAGTTCTGTCCTTCCCAGCTCTAACTCTATGGCACCTTCCAGCCTGAGCTCTGCATATCATCCTATGACAGTTGTGCTTGTTGTGAAAGCAACCTCTAAGGATTTGTTGTGTTGGCAGAGATCTATAACCCATCTGCAGTCAATAGCAACCTCTCATCATTACACATTGGAGCAACCATGTGTCAATGCATCTTTATTCATGTCAGCCAGGCTGAGTGCAGATGGGCAATGCCTGCTAGGAATTATATTGCTTAGAGCATGGTATCCACCCAATGATACCATGTCCAGTGACAGACCTTGTGGGAGTGGGGGTGACTCCTGCAATACCTTCTTCAGTGAGACAGGAACTGGCAAATAAATGCCCAGAATAGTTTTTGTAGATTTAGATCCTGTTGTAATAGATAAGATTAGGACCAGAATCTATAAGCAACTGTTCTGCCAATAGCAGCTGATTTCTGGCAAGGAAGATGATGCTAATAACTATGCTTGTGGCCATTATACTATCGGGAAGCAGAATGTTGATCTTGTATCATAGAGCATCCAAAAATTGTCAGATCAATGAACATGGCTATAGGGATTTTTAAAAAATATTTCATAGTTTTGGGAGTGACAAAGGCTCAGGTTTCACTTCATTCTCTGAGTTTGCTATCTAACCAGTCCAACAGGAATCTAGAACTGGAGTAGAGCCCTAGGATGACATCCAAATGCAACTGGACTGTTCAGACCATGCCTTCAAGGTGGATAATGAGGCCATCTGTAAATCTGCTGCAAGAAACTGGACCAGTGTCTACATGCACACCAACTTTGACCAAGCATTTTTCTCCATAAGTATCTCCCTGTGAGCTGATGGTGCTCTCAATGTGAACTTCATATCTTGGTTCCTTATCCCTACATCCACCTCTCCATGGTCATCCATTCATGCTCTGTCTCTGCTGAAAAGGCTTATTAGCAGATTTTAATAATTGAGATCTCCTATGATTGCTTTAACCCCTCCAACCAGATGGTGAAGTGTGACCCATGCTAAGGCAAGCACAGGATTTGCTGCATGGTATACTGAGGTGATGTAGTACCCAGTCAATGCCACCATTATCATGATCAAGCCATTCAGTTTGCAGACTGGTGTTCCACTGGTTTCAAGGTTGACATAGATTTTTATCTCTATCTATAGCACCAGCTGGCTAAGATGCAGTGGGCAGTATGCACTCTTGTTAAGTAACACTACAGACATTGCTGAAGCCTAGATCCATTTAGACTGCAAATTTGACCCAATATATGCCAAGTGAGCATTTGTAAACTAGTATGTGAGGGAAAACATGGAAGAAGGAGAATTCTCTGAGGTCTAGGAGGATTTAATTGCCTTAGAGAAGGATTAGGAGAGAGTAGGCACAAAATCTGTAGAGGGTGAAGATGAAAGTGAAGAATTCTCAAAGGGAGCCAGCAACCAAGTTCCTCTGGCCTGCTCATCTTTTGCACCTTTCCCTTTTCCCACTACTCCAAATAAAATGTTTCCTCATTTGCAATTAAAATCAAGAAATAAGATCAACCTTTAACAATGGAGCTCTTGGTTCCTGATTTATTTAAGGTGTCTCCATAATAATTTATGAGGTAGAACAATTATTAATGGAAGTATAAGCATACCGTCAAAATTCTTTATTTTAGAAACTTGGGCCAAAATATTGCAAACTTTATATTGCAGAAACTTGCAGCTGCATATTTGTTGAATTACAGTATGCCAGAGTTAGAAGTGACTTCATAGGTCTTTTGTCTCAGGCCATGACTGAGCATAACTTCTTTCTTTAGCATTCCTGCCAAGTGGTCATTGAGTCTCTGTTTGCTGACTTCCAGTAATGGGAAACCCACTACTGCCAGGGGTGGCCCACTCCAATTTTAGACAGCTTTTATTGTCAACGAGTTTTACTGTACTAAAGTGATTTGCATCTTCTCCACCTCTAGCTTTCAATGATTCTAAAAATTCTAAACAAAAATAATTTCAGGCAACCATGTGTCAGTCATATGAAGACATGTCCAGTTAACATAATCTGAGTTACTGTGGGTTAGTTGATTTCCAAAGGTATTACAAGAATAAAAATTAGTTTTAACATTAAAAGGGGAAATATGTTTTTCATAAGAATAATTTGATGATTTTATACTAGAGATATATCTTTGTATTGGTATGTGGGAGACCCTGGATCCTAAAAGGCTTTTTTAGCTAAGTGAAGGGTCCAGGATCATGGGATCATTGAGTTATAGCTAGAAGGCACCGCAGAGGCCATCTAGTCCAATTCTCTCATTTTCAGATAAAGAAACTGAGGCCCAGAGCTGAAGTAGTTTGTCAAAGGTCATAGTTAGTAAATAGAAGAATCAAGATTTTAAACTAGATTCTCTGACTCCAACTCTGGTATACTTTCCTTTACTATGTAGCAGGTCTTACAAAGCTGCAAGGGCTAAGTTCTGAATTGTGTATTATTGCCCAGGAAGAAAGACAGATAAGCATGGAATCATCGATGGGGTGCTAGCCATCATATTTCCACCTTCTCCTCCCCACAGAAACATGGCCCACAGAGGACATCACCTTCTAATGCTTGCCTTTGACCTGTGTGGGTAGAAGGAATACCATTTATTGATATAACTGAAATGGCAGAAATTGCAAATATAAAGTTGATGTAGAATTTGGTTGTGGCATAATGTACTGGGCTTGGACTTAGTATGCTTTATGTTCAAATTCTTCTTCTGACACTTGCTAATTGTGTGATCCTGGAAAAGTCAGTTAATTTCTGTGTTTCAGGAAACTTTCAGGACTTATCTACTGAGGAACAGACAGGGTGACATTTACATTGGTGGAGAGAGTTCTCACACTGGGAATTCTTCTCCCTGATGAAATAATAGATCCTTCCATATTAGTGTCCATCTGAGGGCAAGGTAGTTTGAGTTATTGTGTTTTTTTTATAGCCATACTGATGTGATGACCACCAGACTACCATGGTCCAGCACTGGCATCACGTGGCTAAATATGCTAATTACACAGACATATTGATAGTAAGATTATCCCATGGAGCAGGATGGGTAGTTTGTATTCTTATGTCATCATGAAAGCTGGTGTTCTAAGTATTAGTGAATCATTTTTTTGGCAGCTTTTTAGGCTTAAAATATTCAGTATTAGACATACTGTTTTCTTCCCATTTCAGCCAAGTTTAATTTCTCTTCACCAGCTTTGTTTTCATAAAGTAAAATTAATGTATAACTTCAGTGTTTAAATCTCAATTCTCAGTGAATTCATGGCAGATTGTGAGTGAATATGATTTGTTCGTTAACACCTAATGGCTTGAAATAATTTATTGTGCAAACATTTTGAGGAAAACGAGGCCACTTGAGCAAAAGCAGCTTAGGAAATGTTACTTGTTTATCTAATAAACTACCCTAGGGTGATCAAGTACATTAGCATTGCACAAACTTTCTGACTTATTCATCATCACTATTTATTATTAAAACTTTATCTGTTTCAACTTAGTGAATAGCTGCCTTGGGATACGCAGCCTGCAGCAACAACAACAAAATAAAGTTTATGCAATTTGCATAATATTGTACAAAGAATATTAGCTTAGAACAATATGAATCCCTTGATCATTTGTAGAACCCTTTGGTGTTTAATGTTGGTAAATATTTAAATAACAGTGAGCCTATATAATTATAAAGATTTCTCTTCCTAATCTGCCCAGGATGCAAAGATTTTGTAAATCATCTTGATTACATGGCTTGGCTGGGAGAAAATGAGGATGTGATCGAGAAACACTTGTTGCACGATTGTATTTGCTTTTCAGGAATGACAAGGATGTTGGTACCACCTTACCTAGGTATGAGCCAAGGGACCAGGAGTATAGGCCCAAGTCCTGTTCTTTACTCAATTTTGTAGTAGAATCAATGACTAGATAAACTGAGCCCTGTAAACAGTAACCTTTCAATAAGTATTATGGGAAATTGTTCCTGGAATTATAGACTCACCTTTACTATATATCATGTCATTGTACTGCTTAAAAACATCCTGGCTTCTTACAGGGCTCTAAAGCCACAGACAGTAAGGAGGTTGAACAACTGATCAGAAGGAGATTACAGGGGTCCCTTTGCTGGCACTGGGGGCAGGGCTCTATTGCTTTGCCCATACTCAAATCTGGGTTGCAATCCTGGGTGGCAGTCCTAGGGTGAAGAGGAGCAATGGCATACAAGAGCTTGCAGTCACAGTGGAGCAGGGACCCTCATCACAGTTCCAGGGCAGAAAAGAGTGCTTGTGGTCATTCACAGATCAGATAAAGGCCAGGAGAGTAGTAAATACACCTCTCATCAGATCATACCACCTTGGGAGAACTAAAAATGTATAGTTCCCTAGAAGTATCTCTGAAAACAGCTGCACAAAATGCTTGCAGCTTGGGACAGCACTCCCTCTACCCTGGAAGTAGAGCCCTACTTTAACAAAGAGTTAAAAGTCAAGAAATAGACTGGAAAAAATGAACAAATAACAGACAAAAATTCTGACCACAGAAAGTTACTAGGGTGACAAGGAAGATCAAAACACATACTTAGAAGAAGATAACTAAGTCAAAATTACACTCAAAGCCTCTAAGAAAAATATAAATGGGTCTCGTGCCATAGAAGAGCTCAAAAAGGATTTTGAAAATCAAGTAAGAGAGGTAGAAGAAAAATTGGGAAGAGAAATGAAAGTGATGCAAGAAAATAATGAAAAATGAGTCAATAGCTTGGTAAAAAAGATACAAAAAATACTAAAGAAAATAACACCTTAGAAAACAGACTAGGTCAAATGCTAAAAGAGATACAAAAAGCCAATGAAGAGAAGAATGCCTTGGAAAGCAGAATTGGCCAAATGGAAAAAAGAGACATAAGAATTCACTGAAGAAAATAATTCTTTAAAAATTAAAATTGAGCAAATGGAACCTAATGACTTTATGAGAAATTAAAAAACAATAATACAAAACCAAAAGAATGAAAAAATAGAAGACAATGTGAAATATCTCATTGGGAAAACAACTGACTTGGAAAAAAGGCCGAGAAATAATTCAAAAATTATTGGACTACCTGAAGCATGATCAAAAAAGAGCCTAGATATCATCTTTCAAGAAATTATTAAACTTCTGTGATATTCTAGAACCAGATGGTAAAATAGAAATGGAAAAAATCTACTGATCATCTCCTGAAAGAGATCCTAGAGTGAAAACTCCCAGGAATATTATAACCAAATTCCAGAGCTCCCAAGTCAGGAAAAAGATATCGCAAGCAGCCAGAAAAAAAACAGTTCAGTACTGTGGAGCCACAGTCAGGATAACACAAAATTTAGTAGCTTCTACATTAAAGAATTGGAGGATTTGGTATATGATATTCTGGAGGGCAAAGGACTTAGGATTACCTACTCAGGAGAATCACCTACCCAGCAAAACTGAATATAATCCTTTAGGGTAAAAAAAAATATGGAAATTCAATGAGATATAGACTTTCAAACATTCCTAATGAAAAGACCAGAGCTGAATAGAAAATTTGACTTTTAAATACAAGACTCAAGAGAAGCACAAAAAGGTAATCAGGAAAGGGAAATCATAAGGGACTTAATAAGATTAAACTGTTTACATTCCTACATGGGAAGATGATACTTGTAACTTGTAAAAATATTCTCATTTTTTAGGGCAGTTAGGAGTATATATAGACAGAGGGCACAGGTGTGAATTGAATATGAAGGGATACCTAAAAACAAAAAATTAAGAGGTGAGAAAAAGGAATGCACTAGGAGAAAGAGAAAGGGAGGTGTAGAATGGGATAAATTATTTCACATAAAAGAGGCAAGGAAAAACTTCTACAGTGGAGGGGAAGATGAGGGAAATTGGGGGAGGAGTGAACTATACTCTCAGAATTGGCTCAAAAAGAGATTAACATACATTCTCAATTGGTTATAGAAATCTATCTTACCCTACAGGAAAATAGGAGGGGAAGAGAGTAAGAGAAGGGGGTGTGTGATGGAAGGGAAGGCAGATTGAGAGAGGCAGTAGTCAGAAGCCAAAAAGTTTTGAGGAGGGACAGGGTGAAAAGAGAGAGACTAGAATAAATGGTGGAGGGGATAGATGAAGACAAATACAGTTAGCAATTATAACTGTGAAAAAAATTTGAAGCAAGTTTTTCTGATAAAGGTCTCATTTCTCAAATATCTAGAGAACTAAGTCAAATTTATAAAAATAGGAGCCATTTCCCAACTGATAAATGATCAAGAACTAGGAACAGTTTTCAGATGGAGTAATCAAAACTTTCTATGGCCATACATATCATTAAGGCAGAATTCATGACTTCAAAGATAACCATGCATATTCCTGAATGGTTCAGAATTGCAGGATATATGGAATTCTCTAAGTAGAAGGCAGAGGAGTTAAAGCATTTATTGAAACTCAAAAGTGGCACACCCACGGACCAGTGTCCCCAATTTGACATCCTGGCAAGAACCTTGCAAAACCAGTATGCCCATCTCACAATAGTGACCAGGGGGCCACAGAAAAACATTATGGCAGCAAGCCAAGCCATATTGGTGCTCCACCCTCCCCACCCCCAATGCCAGGGCCCTCCAGCAAGAAGACCACCCACTGGCCTCAAGCTCCTGCTCAGCATTCTCTGGTCTCCATGAGGGTCAGTTCTGCTTTTTTGTAGTGCCTGCCTCCACCTCTGCCATTTCTGCCACAATCTCCAAGCTGTGTTCCAGCTAGCTGACTGCTTCCTCTCTCCTTCAGCTTTTAACTGCTCTCATGAACTGCTTCACCAACTGCCTCTTAGCTCTGCTCCAACCTTTCAGCAAGCTCCTCCCACCACACTCTTCATGTCATCACGTGGACCAGAACTCAGGCACCTACCATTGGCTCCAGTACTAGCCACTCCCCTCAGGACCCTGAGAGCCCTGCCCCCAAAGCCCATTCAAATGGGCGGGAAAGATCTTCCCATTCACCCATTGCCTTTACACCATATGAGAAGGTACTCTAAATCGCTATTGATTTTAGGAATGCAAATTGAAACAATTTGGAAGTACTACCTCATACCTATTAGATTGGCTAATAGGACAGAAAAAGAGAATGACAAATGTTGGAAAGGATATGGGAAAAATGAGACATTAATGCATTGTAGGCAGAATTGTGAACAGATTTAACCATTCTGTAGAGCGCTTTAGAACTATGCCTAAAGGGCTATAAAACCATGCATATCTTTTGCCCTAGCAGTGGCACTACTAGGTGTATATCCAAAAAGAGATAAAAAATGAAAAGGAAAGAGGACCTACATGTACAAAAATATTTGTAGCAGCTCTTTCCTGCTGGCAGGGAGTTGGAAACTGGGTGGATGCCCACCGATTGGGGAATAGCTGAATAAATTGTGCTGTGTGATTGTGATGGAATACTATTGTGCTATAAGAAATGATGAGCAGGATGCTCTCAGAAAAACCTAGAAAGACTTACATGAGCTGATACAAAGTGAAATGAACCATGTACAAATTAACAGCAATATCTTAAGATGATCAGCTGTGAGTGACTTAACTCTTCTCAGTACTACAATGATGCAAGACAACTACGAAAGACCTATGATGAAAAATGCTATCCATCCCCAAACAAAGAACTGATGGTATCTGAATACGGATTAAAGCATAATTTTTTTACTTTATTTTTCTTGAGATTTTTTTTTTGGTCTCCTTTTTTTTTCACAATACAACTAATATAGAAATATGTTTTGCACGACAACACATGTATAACTTATATTGAATTCCTTGCCGTCTCAATGATGGGGGTGGGGAGGGATGAAGGGAAAGAATTTGGAACTTAAAGTTTTAAAAACAAATGACAAAAATTGTTTTTACATGTAATGGGGAACAATAAAATACTAGATAAATTAAAAAAAAAACATTCTGGACGCATCTGTATTACAGAATCCATATGGGATAGAAGAGATCTCATAAGGTACCAACATCTAATCTAACCCACACCTAAACAGGCATTCCTTCCATATCTTTCCCAATAAGTGGTCATCTATCTACCTGCCCCTCTGTAGACTTCCAGGAATGGGTGATGAACTACCTCTGGAGTCAGCTCTTTTCATTTTTGGACAACTCTAATTGTTTTTTTATTTTATTTTTTTTCTTCTATCACCCTCCAAACTATTTTCTGTAAATCCACTGTCCCTGGTCCTGAAATCTAGGCCTAAGCAGAACAAGAATAAACCCCACAGATAGCCTTTCAAATACTTGGAGACAGTTATATAGTTCAGTGAAGGATGATGAAGAAAGGGGGCTACAGTTTATTCTAGCAACTCCCAATGCTGGTGTTGGGTTAGCCCAGGGTGCTTCCAGTTTTCCTAAGGGCAAAAAAATTTTCAAAACAAAATAGATTTTCATTCACTTGGATTTAAAAATAAAAAGGCCATGCAGTCCTTTGTGTGTGTCGGTCTGTGTGGAGTGAGATGGTCATGTTTCATGAAGTCAAATAAAAAAATGACAGGGTGTTGTAATACAAAAGCCTGGACTTCTCTAGGGTGTAGTATTAGGGCATTTGTTGATAAAAAGCAAACAAAAATACTTTCCTACTATTTTAAGGGCTGATATATAAGGACTGTTTTTCATCAATCAATTAACAAGCACTTTTACTATGTACCAGGCACTGTGCTAAGCAATATGGATGCAAAGAAATGCAAAACCAAGCAAACTCACAGACAAAAACTATCTCTCCTGTTCTAATATAGGAGACAACACACAAACAACTATGTACTAATAATATATGCAAGATAAATATAAATATACTAATAGAAAATATAAGCATAATAAATAATGTACATATAATAAATATAATAATGTATGCAAGATAAATTTGTGGAAATCTCAGGGAAGGCTCAAGAATTAAGGGGTATGGGGAAAGGCTTCTTGAGGAAGATAGGATTTTACGTGGAAGAAAGGAAGCCAGGAAAGTTAGAAAGTGTAGATGAGGAGGGAGGGAATTCCAAACATGTGAGATAATAATTGAAAATGCATTGATCCTGGAGATGGAGTGTTTTATGTGAAGAACAGCAAGCCTAGTGGCACTGGATCATAGAAGTGGAGATGAGTAAGTTATCAGGAGCCTGGAAAAGTAGAAAGGAGACAGGTTAAGAAGGACTTTAAAAGTCCAACAAAGAATTTCATACTTGATCCTGGAAGTAATAGGAAGCCATAGCTCAGGACTGGTGAATGTAGTCAAAGTAAATAAGTGCTTCAGGACAGAAAGAGAACCTTAACTTTTCCCTCTGCTAGTTGCATTGAGACTCCCTCTGGGCCCTCTATCTTAGCTCAGTAGAACTAGAGTCCTCCATGTGACTATGACCAGGCATTTAATATTGCATGGAATTAATTCTGATTTCCTAATTTCCAAATGTAATATTTTCTGCCAGCCCCAGGAGTATTGAATGAAAGACAAAGACTGTTTTAAATCATTATTTTGCAAACTGCCTATCATAAGCCTCACTAGCAAGTAAATAATTCTTTCTTGGAATAATTATATTACAACTTTCCCCAAAATTTAGGAAACATTCAAAGTGAGTAGCCAAAAAAATATCATCACCTGATGACCAGCACTCCTCTTTGAACTTAGCTAGGCTGGTGTTTGAGTGACTGGCATGATTCATTTCTAGGTCTGCATCTTAAGACTTTCTACCATGATAGGAGCCATGAGGCTTGTGCTCCCTGGCATAGTCTTTGAGAACTTTAACCAGTTCGTTAACAAGTATTTGTTAAATGTTTGTTATGTTCCAGTCACAGTGCTAATGCTGGGGATAAGAGGAAGGGTAAAAACACAATTACTGATTTCAAGGAACTCACATTCTAATGGAGAATACAACATATAAAAATTATGTTCTTACGAAGTATATACATATTTATACTATATATGTATATACATTTGTATGTGTTTATATATAAAATATTTATGTGTGGAGAAAGAAAGAAAAAGAGAGGGAAAAGGGAGGGAGAAGGGGGAGAAAGAAAGAGAGTGACAGAGGGAGAAAGAGAGAGGAAGAAAAAGAGAAGAGAAAAAAATTGAAGGTAATTTCAGAGGGAAGGCATCAGGATTAGTGGAGTGTGGGGTCCCTTGCAGAAGGTGAGATTTGAGCTAAACCTTGAAGGAATCTAGGGATTATAAGAGTGGAGGTGAGCCAGTTGAGCATTCCAGGTGTAGAGGAAAGCCAATGAAAAGGTACAACATCTGCAGATGGAGGGTTATATGTGAAGGACAGCAAATAGGTCAACACAGATGAAGTTGCGGAAGACAGTAAAATATATGAATACAGTAACTATATGAAGGAGTAAGGTTATAAGGGCTTTAAATTCCAAACAGAAGACTTTATATTTGACCTATGAGGTAATTGGGAGCCATCAGAGTTTAATGAGCAAAGAGGTGACATGTTTAGACCTGAGTTTTAGGAGATCATTTTGGCAGCTGAGTGGTGCCTTGCTTTGGTGGAAGACTTCGGTAAAAATCTTTTCCCTTAGTACTTATCACAATCTATCCTGTATTGTAGTTATTCCTTAAAGAATTGAGAATTCAAGAGCCATGTTGTACTATTTTTTGTAGCTCCTGATGCCCAGCATAGTACTTTGTACATAGTAAGTTCTCAAGTTTTAGTTGATTACATATTGAATTTGTATTTAACTATCACAATATTGGGGGGCAGCTAGATGGTGCAGTTGATAGAGCACTGGGCTTGGAATCAGGAAGACTCATCTTTATGAGTCCAAATCTGGTTTCAAACGCTTACTAGCTGTGTGACCCTGGTCAAGTGATTTAACCCTGTTTACCTCAGTTCCTCATCTGTAAAATGAGCTGGAGAAGAAAATGGCAAACTACTCCAGCATCTTCGCCAAGAAAATGCTAAATGGGGTCACAAAGAGTTGGACATAACCAAAATGAATCAACAACAATAGACAGCCTGACAATAAGAGGTTGATGTCCTCAATAGTGCAGTTGGCAGCAGCTGTTGTTTTCCTCTTCTCATAGCTCAACTATCTTGCTTTCTTCAATGTGGTAACATCAACAAACTAATTACTGATCTCTTAAAATGATCAGAAATTTGCTGTGGGCAATTTAAAATATGTGCAAGGAATTTTTCATGAATCATAATGAAGGATGAATCTAACACAAGCTCACCCCCTTGCACTTGTATTCAAATAGTCTTTTAGGAATGTGGAGAGGAAGGGAGAGATACTAAAATGAATCCTCATGAAGGAATAGAAAACCTTTACTCTGATGTTTCTTGCACTTAGAGAAGTCCTCCATAATTCATTCTTACCTGAGGCACTCATCAGCAAAAGAACTTGTTTTTCTCTCAAAGAAACAAAGCTCATCCTTCTTGAAAGAGATTTACTTGATGTGTTCAAACTTTTAAACTGTAAAATTAAAGGTTGAAGCTGCAAAAAGGCATTTTCAATGTTTAACACATAAGTGGATATAGATTATTTTCCCTCTATTAATGAATCCCCATCTGACAAGGTGCACCAAAAATTTAAGTATTTTTGCTTAAAATTGGGGGAGAGAAAGGAAAGGCAGAGAAGGAAATTATGAGAGCTAAGAAAAGGAAACCCATACTTTCAACTTACAATATGGCTTCTTAGAATCATGCCTTCAACTCTTCTTACCTAAACTGCTGTAATTACCGTTTTCCTGTTCCTCCTGATTTGCCACTTATCTGATCCATCCTTTCCTTAGCTGGATTGTTTAAATGATCTTCCTAATGCACCTCTTAGATACACCATTCTACTACTCAAATATCTTTCATGGCTTCCCTTCGCCTCCCAAATAAATTACAAACTCCTTATCTATCCCCACGAATCTAGCTCCAAATGATCTTTTCATCTTTATGATTTCCTTCCACACATTCTACATTCCAGCCACATTGGATAACTCTATATCCCACATTGCTGTACTGCCCTCTCCCATCACTATGCTTTTGATCATGGCAGCTCAGTGCTTGGAGCAGACATCCCCCTGTACTCCATCTTTATACCTTCCTTCAGGGCCCTCAACACATTTGCCAGATCATCATGAAGTATTTCTGATCTCATGTCACTCAAAGTGATAGCTCATTGCTTAAATTCTTTCCCATATCTCTCTTTTACACTTGTCTACTCTTTTTTGTTTCGTAGGTGTTTGTATGTGTCTTTTTCACTCCATTTTGTTGTAATTTCCACTTAACTCCTCTCAGCCTATTTCCTAATCTATAAAATGGGAATAATAGTACCTACCTCATAGGGTTTTTGTGATGATCAAATGAGATAATACGTGAAGTGTTTTATAAACCTTAACATATTTTATAAATGCCAGTTATTTTTTAAATGAGTTAAATAGCATAAGAGAGAGCACTGGACTTGCAGTCAGGAAGGTATGAGTTCCAATTTTCCCTCAGACACTTACTTTCTGTATGTTCCTAAGCAAGTCACTTAGCCTTTGTCAGCTTCAGTTCTCTTGCCTCTAAAATGGGAACAATAACAGCACCTACCTTTCAGGGTTATTGTGAAGATCAAATGAGTTAAAATATGTAAAGTGATAGGCAGTCTATAAAACTCCACAAAATGTTAGCTTTCATTGTTATCATTGAGTGTGTGCTGTTTCCCTCTTCGTATTTCCATAGCCTAGCACGATGCCTTATGCTTGAGATGCTTAGGCTCATAGCAAATGGTTCTTTGAATTGAATTAAATGGAATTTCTTCTGGAGGTAGTAGTAGTCATAGCAGAAGAAGCAACAACTTGTATTCCTATAGGAGTTTAAGATTTTGCAATAAGGTTCCTTGAAAGAAGCCAACGAGATAGATAGTACACATATTATTATCCTCATTTTACAGACAATGAAAATAAGTCTCTGAAAGGTTGATTGACTTGCCCAGGATTAAAGAGCTACTCTTGTTAGGTTGTTTTCAGTTGTGTCCGACTCTTCATGACCTGATTTGGTGTTTTCTTGGCAAATATACTGGAGTGATTTGCTGTTTCCTTCTCTAGCTTATTTAGATGAAGAACTGAGGCAAACAGGGTTAAGTGACTTACCCAGGGTCACACATCTAGTAAGTGTCTAAAGTCAGATTTTAACTCAAGAAGATGTCTTCCTAACTCCAGACCTAGCTCTCTATCTACTGCGTCATCTAGCTGTCCTAAAAAGCTATTATCTTGGATCAAACAAGTTACATGTAAAGAGCCCTTTATAAGTTTTAAAACACTATATAAATGTTAGTTCTTGTTATCTGTAGTAGTAGTAGTGGTGGTGGTGGTGGTGGTAGTAGTAGTAGTAGTAGTAGTAGTAATAGTAGAAGTTGGTACCTGTGGCAGGATTCAAAGCTAGGCCTCCAGATTCATTGTCTAATGCACTATGTTAATGCACCAATTGTTAATGAGATTGGTGATAATCCCATAAGCAATTTCTAGAAAAATAAAGCAATTACTAGATATGATCAGTATTTACTCAGATCTATAGAATCAGTTTTAAGAATTTTAAAGAGGAATAAAAAGTTCTTCTTAGAGAAGTTCCCCAAAATGCAAATTTTGGAGTATTAACTTCAGGAAGAACCTACTTAGGTCAAAGAAGATTATAGATTTAGAACTTGAGGGGATATTAGAAACAGCTTAGTTCAATTTCCTCAGTTTACAAAGGAAGAACACAAATTCTAAAGGGGAGAAGAGATTTGCAAAATGGGCATAATATCATACTGGTGCTAAGTTCACACAGGTAAGAAGCAAAGACAAGGTTCAAACCCAGATTCTCTGACTCCAGCTCCAGGGCTCTTTCTACCCTGTCCTGATGCTTCTCTCAAGTAAAGCTAATAGGCTAAAGCGAAAGACAAAGTATTATTGTTGTTCAAGTCTTTCAGTCGTGTTTGACTCTTGACCCTGTGGACCATAGCACCTCAGACCCTTCTATCCTTTATTAGCTGTCCATCAATTGAGGAATAGTTAAACAAATTGTGGTTCATGAATGTAATGCAATATTACTGCACTGTAGGAAGCAACAAATGTGATGAATGGAGAAAAGCATGAGAAGTATGAACTGATGCAGAATAAACTAAATAGAACCAGGAAAACAATATAACAATGAATTCATTAATGTGTGTAAAGAGCAACAGCAGTTAAATGAAACTGAAAGTGCTATAATGACTGATGATCAAGCTTGCTCCAAAAAGAAATTGAAATAACATACCCCCATCTATTTTTTCAGGGGGTAGAAATGGAAGGATGTGGTATGGAACATTGCATACTCTCAGACTCAATTAATACATTGGTTAGCTTTGCTGAATAATTTTTGTTTCCCTTTTTCTTTTGTAGTTTTTGTTACATAGTATTGCTCTCTTGGTAGAGGAGAGGAATATATTTAATAACTTTTTTTTTTTTAGAAACAAGAGATATAAATAAATTTTTTTGTTAAAAAAAATTAAGCCAGAGAAAATTGACAGTAGTCAGAGACATTCCCTCATTCAATTGAACAAACATTTATCTAGTACTTGCTGTGTGCAAAACACCATGCTATAAGTATGATACAATTTTAGGGATCATTTCTACATTATGTGAATTAAAAAAAAAGACATGACATTTTAATGGGAGACATTGCAAATGAGATTCAGAACAGGACTGCAACTAGCGGCCAATGTGCTAGGAAGAAATGGTGCTGGAAAATAGCCCAATCTTTGATAATGGTTTGAAATACTTGAATTTAATATTTTAAGTCAGGAAAGAATGATTCCCCTTTGTTCGGCTAACTGCTAATTGTGCTGTAATGCTCTCTATAGTTTCATCTGTTACTGCTAGAAAATATTAATGCAATACTTTAGTCTGGGGAATCAGCACAATGATTGTTTAATGTAGACATAAATCCCTACACTTACCTCAACATATAATAAAGGATGAGGCTAATTTTAGGGTTGGCATAATGGCTTAGTCAGAGAAGACAATACAAACAAATATCTCTGACTTTGTAATTGGGAAGAACATTCATTTTGGAAGACATCAGATTTCATTGAATTTGCAGAAGGGATTGGATATAAACAGAGATAAACCTTAGCTACTTCCACATTTGCTTGCTTTCATGGTGTAAGGACTCTGATTGACCTAAATAATAATGAAAAATAATAGTAATGATAACTTTAATTTATGTAGTACTTAAAAGAGTTGCAGACCACTTTATACACATCATATCCTTTTACCGTTACCATAATCTTGTGAAGTAGATAAACGGCACTCTCTAGGACCCAGATTTCTACCTTGTAATTTCAACTCAAAACCATTGTGCCTAATGCAGTTTCAATAGTCATGTGAAGCAATCCAGCATGGCAGAGCTTTGGAAGGTAGTGAAAGTTTTGTTATTAAGATCATAAGTTTAGAGCTGGAAGGTACATCAGAGGTCAGCTAGTTCAATGCTCACTTCTTACAGATGAGGAAACAAAGACCCAGCAGGGTGCAATCACACTCTAGATTATACAGGAAGTAAACAGTAGAACCAATATGTAAACCCAGTTCCCTTGACTCCATATTGAGCGATCTTACTGTGTCATTTTATTAAAAGTGGTAGAGAAATGACAGTTGAAAAATTTCAAAGGATTTCTGATGCTTACCTTCTTGAAAGACTATAAGCTCCTTGAGGATAGGTATTCTGTGATTTTTTTTATTTTTCTTTTCTTACTATCTAACATCCAGTAGCATCTTGCAAATAAATACTAGGAATTTCAGATACATCTATTGAATGAAATGAATTGAGTATAAGTAAGTGAATGAATGGTAATTTCCACATTGTACAGTTCTGTACAGGTGGGCCATTATTATTTGAAAAGCCTCCATGATGCACAGAGCTGGTATTTATCTCCCCAAACATCAGGAAAACTCAATGTAAACCCTTTATTAATTCTATAATAAAGGTAAACATAAGAGTTGGTTTTTTGGTATTTGAGCGACTGTGAAGAACAGAAGTGTTACTGAAAGACAGATGAAGGATGAATGTTGCTCCATTGTTAAAAAGGGAAGAAAACAGAATCAGTGAATTATGGGCAAATTAGCTTGAATTTACTGCCTGGGAAAATTCTAGAACAGATCATTAAAGAGATACTTTGAACATCTAGAAAAAGACCCAACATGACTTCATCAAGAACAGGTCATATCAAGCTAACTTTATTTCCTTTTTTGAAAAAGTTGCTAAACTATCGGATCAAGGGAATGATGTAGGTTTAGATTACTTAGATGTTAGCAAAGCATTTGATAAGGAAGATCATACAATTCACGTGTAAAGTGTGGAGAAGTATTCAATAATTCAATTCAATGGATTCACAACTCAAAGAATAGGTCACTAATGGCTCAATGACAGTTTGGCCATAGATGGAGTGCTTCAGGGGTGCATGCTTGGCCCTGTGTTTAATATTTTTTTAATCAATGATTTGGATAAAGGCATAGATGGCATACTTGTAAAATATGCAGAGGGCACAAAGTTGGAAAGGCTAGCTAACAAATTGGATGAATGTATTAGGATCTCAAAAGACCTTAATAGTCTATAACATTGGGTTATAAAATGAATTGGGATCAGTTCTGGGTGCCATAATTTAGATTAGATATTGATCAGCTGGAGAGCATATAGAAGAAAACTAGAATTATGAGACCTTTAGAGCTGGACATGTTTAGCCTAGAGAAGAAAAGCGTCAGAAGCTATAGACATGATAACTGTCTTAAAATGTTGGAAGGGTTGTCATATGAAAGAGAGATCTGGCAGGTAGGTTAAGGCTCAAAAATTGCAAACAGGGAAATTTAGGTTTGGTGTAAAGAAAAATCTCCTAGCAGATAAAAGTGTCCATAAGTGGAATGGGCTGCCTGGAGATGGTTCTTCTTCCTTGGAAGTCTTCAAGCAGGGACTAGATGAACAATTATTGGATGTGTTGAATTGAGGATTACTTTTCTGATGTGGGTTGTGATAGAAAGTCACTGAGCTCCCTTCCAGTTTTAAAATTTTCTGCCTCTGTGACCTAGCTTTGGGTTATTAAAGAGCTTTATCAGATCTATCCAAAAGTGGAATAGACTGCTTCTGAAGGTGGTGAATTCCTCATCTTTGGTGATATTCAAGAGGAAGCTGGATGTGGACATTTGTGGTAGAGGTGATTTCTGTTTCATGAATATATTGACTCTAACCTTGGGCTTTCCTTCTAAATTTTAGCTTCAATAAAATGTTTAATTTCTGGTGTGTGGAGATGAATAACAGAAACTATTTCATAGACAGTTGGTGTAAAGACTGAGTTACTGTAAGCTCTATCTTCTCCATTTTGAAGGACAGAGAATTCTTTTTTCTTTTTTTTTATTTCTCTATTTGGTTTTAGTTTTCAACATTCACTTCTATAAGATTTTGAATTCTAAATTCCCCCTCCCCTTTACTCTCCCTTCCCAAGACAGTGCACAATCTGATATAGGTTATACATGTGTAATCATATTTAACACATTTCCACATGAGAATTCTTAATTGTCATTCAGGAAATGGGTAAGGCAAAATAGCATGGCAGAAAAATGTAGTAGATGTGGAGTCAAGTGACATGAGTTCAAATCCCATATGTTCCACTTATATAGATGAGTTTGAATAATTTACTTCACTGAGCTTCAATTTCCTAATCTTTAAAATAAGGAAAGTCGAATCATAAATCTTCTCTTTTTTAAGCATTATTTTCTTTATTACAATTAATTAATGTCAATGTAATTAATAACAAGGCATAATATTAACAAATGTAAGTTGAATAAATCTTGCAAGAGGGCTCCAGGCATTATATACCATCCCTGTTATTCCTTTAAGGAAAAAATTCTAAATGCAAGCAGTATATACATTGTCAGATATCTTCTCTTGAGTTATACATCTATAGCCCTAGTTCAATCCTTGTCACTTTCTCACCTAGACTATTGCAATGGTCTTCTAATTCATCTCTTTGCCTCAAATTTCTCACCATTCCAGTCCATCCTCCACACAGCTGTTAATTTTCCTCAGTTGTAGATCTTACCACATTACCCCCATAATCAATCAACTCCAGCAGCTTCCTAGTGCCTCTGGGATAAAATAAACATCTGGGATAAAAAAAAAAATCTCTGCTTAGCTTTTTAAAATCCTTCACATTCCGTTCCCAAACTATGTTTCTGTCCTCATTGGGCATCACACCCCCTTCCACACTTGGAGATCCAGTCAAACTGGCTTTCTCTCTGCTCTCCAAATAGGATACTCCATATCCTGTCTCTTTACCTTTTCGCTGTCCAACCATGATTACTGGAATGTACTCTCTGCTCAACTCTGCCTTATAGAATTCCTCTGCTTTTTAAAGATACCACTCAAACGCCATCTTTTGCATCAAACCCTACCTGACTTCTCTCAACTGTTAGTGCACTCTGTCCTCGACTACTTTGAATTGAATGAATTTGTATCTATTAACTTCAAATTTATTCTCTATGTATTTATAAACTTATGGTATGCATACTTATGTAAATATAAATATCTGTCTATCTATCTCAAGGAAGAGATAGCAAATAAGCATGTGTGTATATGTACATATATGTATACATTCATATATATATATGTATACAAAACTCAATGAAAGCAAACTAGCTTTTATATGTATGTATGTATGTATGTATATATGTATGTATACACACATACACTTGTCTCAGTAAGCTCCTTAAGAAATAGAGATTATTTCATTCTTTGTATTTGTTTCTTCAGGACCTAGCACAGTACCTGGCACACAGTTGATTGATAAGAAATACTTGGGGATAGATTGGTTGAGTGATGAGTTCTAAAGTGTCTTTCAGTTCTAAAATTATGATCTTAATGGTGTAAAGTTCTCAATTGTTAGAAAGTTTTAAGTGGACTAATGGCTTGACTTGGTGAACTAAGAGTTAGCAGAGAATGAATAAAATATCAAAATGTAAAGTCGAGAATTCTAACCTTTCCATATGCTTCCAAATAATTGGACCTAAGACACACTGCCAAAATGTTTAAACTGGGCATGACCTCATTTTGTCAAGGTGCACATGTTGATTTGCTTTGTTCCTGGAAATTGTGACATCAAAATGGTCTTCAGTCTATTGCTTTATCTTTCTATAAGGCCAGAGCCTGAGGTTTGATTTTGTTTTTGCATGTCTAATAAGATCTCTGTTTGAGATTTGGCTTGCTTATATACAGAAATAAATATTCATTTGGGGTGGAGAAAGGCTGGGCTACGGTTGTTTAAAACCCTGGGGATGTGGCTTATGCTTGTTAGTTCTGACCCTCCTCTCTTATGTGCCCACATTGCTCAGCATAACACCAGGGCTGGCTGTCTGCCTTCAACATATAAACAACCATCACCACATTAAAGTGGCACATGAGGTCTTCTGACCCCACTTGGATAGCTATTGAGAGAAAATACCTAAGGAGATGGATTCTAAGTCCTTTGCAAATCTAGAATCCTTTATAAATGCTAAATGATAATGAGGGTGGGAGCCTCCTTTAGCGATGGAAAATTAATGTAAATAGGGTGTTCCCTCTTCTATTTACTCTCTCAAAGCTCAATGAAAGCAAATTAGATTAGACCTCTGAGGGCTGCTCCTTAAGCATTTGGATCCTCACACACTGGGCACAACCTACCTTTAAAGTATCTCTGCTCACATTACTAGAAAACTGGTGAATATCCATGTGCCGGCCATCCATGACTGCAGTGATAAGGTACTTCCTATGAAGATGTGAATTGTCACCTCTCTCCACCTTACCTGGAGGTCTTCATGAATTGATGTACCTAATAAATTGATATGCCATTAACTCTGGCCAGGTGTACAGATCTGAGTTTCACAGGGCATAACTAAACACATCTTTGAACAACAGGCAAAATGTCTCCCTTCACTGTGTCTGTAATTGAAGCAATTCCAGTTTGGTAGAACCTTCTAGAGAATGTGCTCCATTGATCAGAGGCAGAGGGTAAGCTCCTTGAGGACAGGAACTATTTCACTACTGTTTTTATATCTATATCACTTAGCACAGTCCTTTGTATATAATAGTCCCTTTAAAAAATCCTATCAATTGATTGATTGATTGGTGTTTAGAGTTTTAGACCTGGACTACAATCCTTCCTAAATCACCACACTAGCTTTGTAATCATGGGCCAGCCATTTGAGTTCTAAGAGCCCAAGTTTACTCTTTGAAGTGATAAATCTATTTGAAAGAGTTGAGGAAAGAGCCCTTGTGGTCAGAGCATCTGTTTTCAAATCTAGGTCCACTTCTACCTCTGTGACCTCCAGTGAGTCACTTTAGATTTTTGGTCTTCTTTTTCTTTCTCTGTAAGATCAAACAGTTGTACTAGATCCTTTGGAAGACCCCTTCTGACTCTGTGTAACAGAGAAGATAGAGTATCAGAGTACTTAGTATCAAGAAGACCTGGGTTCAAATCTTGCTTTTGATATTTCCTGTCTATGCGATTATGGGAAAGTCACTTAACTTCTCTAGGCTTCAGTTTCTTCATCTGTAAAATGAGAGGGTTGGATGAGATGACCTCTGAGGGGTCTATTATCTTTAAATTTAGGATTCTACAATGAGCCTACACAACTCTTAAGTCTTATAAAAAAGTAAGCTATTCTCAGAATCCTCTACTAACTTCAGTCCATGATGAAGTTTCTGAGGAGGATGGTAGTGCTCTTAAGCTAAATTATATTCCCTAGAAGACAGTGGGGAAAGAAGAAATGGGATTTTTATAGCTTATATTATCATGATGCTCCAACAACTTATTCAGCCAAATTGGTGAAAAAAAAAGATTCATCGTGGATGACTAATGACATAGAAAACCCCTGCTATCCTTACATTGCACATTTTGTTGTTGGGTTGTTTAGTTGTGTCTGATTCTTTGTGACTCCATGGACATAGTCCATGGGATTTTCTTGGCAAAGTTACTGGATCCTTAGGCTCCAGTCTATCTCCATTTTATAGATGAAGAACTGAGGCAAATAGGGGTTAAGTGACTTGCCCAGGTTTACACAGTTAGTAAGTATCTGAGTCCAGGTTTGAACTCAGATCTTCCTTACTTCAGGCCCAGTGCTTTATCCACTGGGCAGGGGAAAAAGCCATGAAAACAAATCACACAATTCAATTTTCTATCTAGTTGTTTGCTGCATTTTGCTATTAATGGCTCACATTTATAGTATATCTTAATGTTTGATAACAATAGCTCACATTTCTATAGTGTTTTAAAGTTTGTAAGAGATTTTCCTCACAAAAATCCTGGGAGGTAGAGTGTGAGAATAAAACTATCTGTTTTACATGTAATATCTGGAGCAGCCCCTCACAAAAAGTGTTGTTCTAAGTTCAAAATACCCTTTGGGACTTCATCTACAAAGAAAAAATACATTGCACACAAACCCTACCTTGTCATCTGGAACAGAATCCTTTAATGGAAGGGTAGAATTAGAAAAATACTGACAGAATTTCTTAACTTCTATAAATGTGTAGAACACTCTCCCATGAATATAATGGACCGACATAGAGAGATCATGCATGACATTCATATGTAGGGATCAGGTGTAGCCAGAGCACACTTGTGGAAGGACATATACATGGGGAATACAAGTGGCTAGGATACAGTCATGGTGGGAAAGCTCATGCCTCTGATACCAAAGGGCCACCAGTGTCTTTTGGTGATGTCACCATGCTGCTTTAATTGAGCCTTCTTCCCACTGGGTATTATTTGCTATTGGCCCAGTTCTCTGTTGGGCAATGCATTGCTTTTGCTTCTCAATAAGCATGGTGTTCTTCCTCTTCTTCATTGGGTATTGATAAATCATATTTCTGTTGCTTCCTGCTTGTCTCTGCTATTAGGCTTTAGCTAGAGTCATCAACTGAAGTACCACCTCTTCCCCATAGAAGGATTTTCTTCACCTAGTGCCCAGAGACAAAGCTTCAACTCTCAAAAAGGCAGGGCCATCACATTCTAGCCATTTGGCTAGGGAATAGTGCCTTTTTTTCTATCAGGAGAGGTAAGTCTATCAAATCTCAGAATTTTAGTCTCAAAGGCTAAGTTCTTTTGGAACATTCACCAACTAGCTAGCTAATTAGATCCTGTAGACATTTAGCTGGTCTCTTGAAACCCTCTCTGATCTGCTAAAATTCTCTGTGTCATCATCTCAAGCTGTCTGTGACTTAAAGTTAGGAAATCACCTCCCCCTTCATACAATTTTGGGGCTGCCTTTTACCAAATTGCCAAGGGTCATATGGGAAACATTGGGTATCATTCAATCCACCAAGATTCTTTGAGTTTTCCTTGCAAATGAGTATGCAAGGGAAGACCTGGACAAAAAAAAAAAAGTGATGTCATTTCAAGATTAGATTGCAGCTGCCAGACTCAGTAAATTCATTCTAACCTCCTTCCTTTCATATGCAAGTGTTGTCAGCAACAAAATTCCAAGGCTTTGAGATGCACTATATACGGTTGAGGAAACTGAGGCTAAGAGGGGTGAAAGAGATTTTTTCATGATCACAACTGTAAAGTTTGGAGCTGGGATTTTCTAGTACTTAGTCAAATACTTTGCTCAGAGTAGGCACTTAGTGAAAAGAATAACTCCCATCCATATATAACCTTATAGTTTACAAAGCACTTTCCCCGTAACGCCCCCAAGAGATGGATAGGGAAAATTCCTGCATTCTCTTTTATAGCTGTGGTATCTACATACATCAAACATCTTTTCAGAGGCAGTACAGTGCACTGGTATTTCAGTAAGGCAAGATTCATGACCTCAAGGATGACCATGAACATGCCTGTATGGATCTGAATTGCAAAGTATGAAAAACTCTCTAAGTAGAAGGCAGAGGAAGTATAATATTTATTTAGACACCAGAGGATCAAATCCCAAGACCAATAACTCCAATTTGCTATAGCAGTAATTATATTCCAAAACCAATAAGCCCACCTTAATGTAGTGACAAGGAAATCATGACATAGTATTATAGCAAGGAACCAAGTAATCCTGTAACTTTCCCCTCTCCTGGAGCCTCTCCATAAACAGTCATGAATCCTAACTGTCTGCTTGCTTGTGTTCTCTTCCTCCCTCATTTCTCTGGTCTCAGCAGCTCCCTGGTTTCCACTCTCTGCTCTGCACTCTCTGCAGCTGCAAGTTCTTGTTCCTTCTCCTTGGGCTGAATTCTGACTTTTGAATTCTCTGCAGATTCTGAGTTCTAAGGCTACCTCTGGGTATACATACTGTTTTAAGGGCCCCAAGGGCTTCATGCCTCTCATGATCCAATTAGCAAAAGGTTGTGGGCCTGGGGCCTTACACCTAGTTAGTGAAAGAGTGTGGGCCCTAGGGCTTCATATCTAGTAAGTACGGAGTACAGGCCTGCCTACAATTAAGCCTCTCCTAATCAAGTTTCTGGCCCTACCTGAGAGACTTCCCTTAACTGGCTCCACCTGAGGCCTATTGAATGGGCAGGAAAGATCTTTAATCACATTATCACCACAACTGGAAAGAGTGGTGAGTGGACAATCAAAAGACTTGGGGTTCCAGTCTGTTTTGCCAGTTAGTTACTACTTGGATAATTGTTCGTAAATCTCTTAATCTCTGTGTATTTTTCATTGGTAAACTTAGGGGATGTGAGAATCAAATTAAATATATGTTCTTGTGATGATTCTGATAATTTTTTTCCCTGGATTCTTACCATATCATTGTCATGTAATAAATATAGCCATAATCTCTCAGTCCTTAAAATGACATATTAATGCCCATATTTCTTAGATTTGTATAGTACTGAATAATATTCAAAGTGCGTTACTATGTTTCCTTGTTAAAACAATTTTGGAATTGTCATTTTTTTTTCCTCCCTTCTGGAGGTTGAAGGGACCTTAGAAGCCTTCTAGTTCAACTCCCTGACTTTTTAGTTAAGGGAACCTTGAAACCTATGGAGGTTAAATGATTTGCCCAGGTTACACAGGCAATTAGTAATAAAGGTGGGATTTGAATGTGTTCTCTAGTTACACAGCCAATTTTCTGCACAAAGAATTTAAATGACAAGCAACAGATTTGTATAGAGGTGGGGTTTGAACCCAGATCTTCTGATTGCCAGGTCAGTGCTTTGTGTACTGAACCACATAAGTGGCCTAATATTTAGTTCCCCAGTGTGGAATAATAAAGTGACAGAGAAAGCAGAAAAATATTGCAGTCTTATATAAATGCATGGGAGAATTCTAACTATAAATCAGAAAAGAGGAGCAGATGTAAATCAAATCATGGAAGGATTTATCCGGAAGAAAGATCAGAGAAATTAGCTGGGAGGAAGCCAGCTTTATAAAATGACTCACATTAGCAATGAAGGAAATCTTTTCAAGAGATATAAATCCAAAAGGTGAACTTGGGTAGTTAAAAATAATAGAGTCACAGAAGCTTCATTTTATGTCATTAGATCTTTCTATGCCAAAAGGTTGGATTTGACTTGGTGTTTGGTTTAATTGGTTTGAACTGAAATGTATTTTGGTTGCATCCATACAGGCAAAACTCGTTTATCAAAAATGAATAAATGACAAAAAAGTTTGATTTCAATTAAATGTACAATCTATACTTTATTCCATTTAAAATTAGACGAGAAAAGTCACTAAACTTTTACATTCTTTGACCCAGTCTATTATTGGACATCTACCTCAAGTAGCTCAAAGACAGAAAAAAAGGTCTCCTATGCACCAAAATATTCACAGAAGTCTTTTTTTTTTTTTTGTAGTAGGAACTGATTGAGTGTATGTTAGGTGAACGGCCAAATGAATCGGGATCATAGATTTGGAATAGGAAAGGCCTTTAGGTAATGTACAAGTCCAACCCTTTCATTTGACAGATGAGAAAATTAAAGCTGAGAGATATGGAGTAATTTGCCCATGGCCACACATCTAGTAAGTGGCTAAGGCATGATATTAGTTTGCGTCTTCCTGATTCCAAGTCTAAAATGCTAACCATAGTGCTACCAAGCTATCTCTAATACTCTGGTCTTTGAAAGAGATGATGTATTATTGCTCCATAAGAAATGACAAATATGAGTAATTTTAAAAAAACACAGAAGAATTTGTATGAACTGATACAGAGGATCCAGGAGGGCAATGCACATAGGGACTACAAAAATTTAAATGAATATAACTGAAAAGCAGCCTGACTCAGATTACAATGTCTAATCCTGTTCATGGAGAGTGCATGATAAAACAATCTTTTTTCATATGGATAGAGAGGTGGGGACTTATGGGTACAAAAGGTCCCATATGCTGTTCTACATGGTAGCTTTGTTTAATTTTAACATTTTTTTTAATTTAAAAAGGTGCATTTAGTGGGAGAGGTCATTCAGGAAATGATTATGGTATAAAAATCAATGTTTATTAATTAATAAAACTTTAAAAAAATCCAAGTTATTCCCTACATGATGAAAAGTTGTTGGCTTTAGCTGTTTTTCCCCCCTTTCTTTGAATGTTTGTCTTGGAACTCCAACCGTTCAAACTTCCTTTTTTTCCCTAGATTTTTTTTGTTCTTTAATTTATTTTAGTTTTTATTTGGTATTTTATTTTCCCCCAGTTACATGTAAAAACAAGTTTTAACATTCAGTTTTAAAGCCAGTTCAAACTTTCTATCAAAGTCAGGGAGGATTTTTTCCACTCTTCCCTCCCCATGTCCAAGTTTATCTTCTTCCTCACAGCTATCAACAATGCTTGCATAAACATGGTAGTTAGAGTACACTCCTGTCTAGTGAGCCTGAGACTGGTTTCCAAGGCCCTAGCAACATTTTTGGCTTTGTGTTTTGTTCTCTGAGCACAGGTGACTGAACAGCAATCATGAGAAAACAGACTTTTTGAAGCTGGTGCTTATTTCAGGAGTTTAGAAATTTCTGGGGTCCTCTATCAAAACCAGCTGCATGACTAGAGCTGCTTCCAGCAGGTACCACGATGTTTTTGAGAAGAGAAGACAGCCATCAATAGGGGCATGAGCTATGCATGCTGGACTGGCCAGAAGATCGTGATTAGACTGTGAACTCCTTAAGAACACAGGGGTTGTTTTTCTTTTTCCTTTTCTTTGTGTCCCTGGCATTTAGCATAGTACCTGGAACATAGTAGTTACTTAATAAAAACTTGTAGATTGACTGACCTTGGATGAATTATTCTGACAGCAGATTTGAAAGTTCATGTTTTAAAGTATTCCTATCACATTTTATATATGTATGCTTAAGAATCTCTTGTATTTTTAGGATATCTCCTTCTTGAGAAAGTAAATAGCCATTCGATAACCTCTACCAACCTACCCTCCTTTACCCCCTTATCAAGTTTTATTGAATTTGTCATTTTGGGGGGTAGTTGTTTAGTCACTGAACAGATGAAATATTTATACTCGAATGATAACTTTTGCAATCGAATAAATAGACTCTGGGCTTTTCAGATGTTGAACAACAAAACACTAGGAGCCAAGTATTTTCTACCACTAAATTCACCAAAACAGAATTGAATGAATAACTGACCATTTCATTTTCAAGAGAATTCCCAATGTTATTTTATTTACTATGTGTTACCTTTCATTAGTGAGCTTCTTTCTCAAGTTTATGCATGATTTGATTTGTAAAATAATGATTGTAAGTTAAAGTTTGCAAAATGCCTTGCATCTATTATCACATTTGAGACTCAAGACAACCCTGTGAAATAGGTATAATTTTTATTTCTATTTTTGAGGTGAGGAAACTAAGGCTGAGAGGTTGAATGATTTGCTTTGGATCACACAGCTAGAAAGAGAGTGAAGCAAGATTCAAACTCAGCTCTTCCTGATTCCAAGCTTGGTACTCTTTCTGTTGGGCTATGTTCAGATAAATTTTACACTGACATTTTGGGGAGCATGCCTGTTGAGTAAGAAAAGATTCTAACAGTTACACTGATTTAAAAAAGGGGTAGATTAGTGATTCTGTGAAATAGTAATAATATCTCATAATCTGCATGACCTTGAGGTACAGGATGTGTTTTACTCATAGCAACTTTATGTGGGGGAAGCATTGTAAATATTATTATCTCAACTTTATAAATCAAGGAGCCTGAGGCTGAGAGAGGGCAGGTGATTTAGCACATAGCACAAAGCAAGGAAGTAATGAAACTGTTGCTTGACTAGAGTTCTTTCTACTAGACCATGGTACCTCCAGTTCAAACCACAGGTGAAGGGAATGGAAAGAAATACGATGCTGTCACTGAAGCACATGCCTATGGTGAGAACTAATACGTCTTCTCGGCAAATACTTCTTCCAATAGAACTGGAGCCTTGGCACCAAACAACCACTGGTGCAGTGGTGAGGTACATGCACAGTGGATAAAAACATGAGTTTGTGGTTTGTAATTTGCAGAGAATTGGGGAGTATACGTCTTGTTCTAGAGTGAACGAGCAAAGAAGAATCCATCTCACACTTTGTTTTTTCTATAGAGGACTACAGATTTTTAAAAGTGAACCTTTTTTTCGAATTAACAAAGACTTTCTTCTCTTCCTTAGTCAATCAATCAATATTTATTAAATACCTACCATGTTCCAAGCCCTGTATTAAGCTCTGGGGATGCAAGAGACAAAAGAGAGTCCCTGCCCTCAGGGAGCTTACAATCTAATGTGGGAGAAAACAAGCAAACAGATGTGTACAGGCAATTATATATATACACATATATATATATAATAGCAAATAATTAAAAGAAGGAAGGCTCTAGAACTGAGAGAGGGTATGAAAGGCTCTCTGTAGAAGGCAGACTTTTAGTTGGCACTTTAAGGAAGCCAGGGAAGGCAGTAGACAGATGGGAGGAAAGAGAGCATTCTAGACATGTAAGACAGCCAGAGAAAATGCCTGGAGACAAGAGTTTGTAGTGGCTTGTTTGAGGGAACAGCAGAGAGGCTGGGGTTACTGGATCTAAGAATATGTGACTGAGGGTAAGGCGTAAAAAGACTAAAGGGTAGGAGGGGGCCATGGTCTGAAGGGCTTTGAATGCCAAATATAGCATTTTGTATTTGATCCTGGAGGCATAGGGAGCTACTGAATATTATTGAGGGGCAGGGTGTGACATGGTCAGTCCTGTGCTTTAAGAAAATTGCCCCATTGAGAAAGGAAAAAATAAAGAAAAGAAAAACTTTTGTAAGAAATATGCATAATCAGTCAAAACAAATTGCTACATTAGCCACAAGCAAAACTGTATGTCTCATATTGAGAACATCCCCCTCTTTGTCAGTTGGTGAGTAGCATTCTATTAGTCCTCTGGAATCATGGGTAGTCATTGCATTGATTAAAATTCTAAAGTCTATCATAGCAGTTTGTTTTTACAATATTCTTAAGAAGTCAAAGGAAGAGGGAAAGGACCCACATGTACAAGTATATTTATAGTAGATCTTTCTGTGGTGGCAAAGAACTGGAAACTAAGGAGAAGGGCATCAACTGGGCATTGCTAAATGATATATAGGGTATGAATGTAATGGAATACTATTGTGCTGTGAGAAATAATGAAAGGGATTATTTAAGGAAAACTGGGAAGATTTGTACGAACTATTGCAGAATGAAGTAAGCAAAACCATGGGGACAGTTTATACGAGAACTGTAGGATTTTTCATCTTTCATTTCAGGTTAGCATTTTTGCTTTCTTCTTTCCATAGTCCATCCCTTCAGCTTTATGCCAAAGCTCATTTGTGAGTCTCTGGAGGGTAGAGACTGTCTTTTGCCTTTCTACACTGTTCTTAGCAAATGGTAGACACTTAATGAGTGTTAGACCAACTGATGCTTTCACCTCTACTAAGAAATCCTTTCCTATCTTATATCAGTGGATATGGGCACTGCTAGGAACCCAAAATAAGGAAGCTAGGAGATGCATTAAACCAGGAGATGCATTTTTGCCGTCTCCTCCACTTGTTTCTTTGTAGTTAATAATGGACATTCACTAATCAGGGCAGCTAGGTGGCACAGTGGATAGAGTCCCAGATCTAGAGTCCAGAGGCCATGAGTTCAAATCTAACCTTAAACATGTACTAGCTGTGTGACCCTGGGCAAGTCATTTAACCCTTTATACCTCACACGAATCCAGTTCCTCATCTGTAAAATGAGCTGGAAAAGGAATTACAAATCACTCCAGTATCTTTGCCAAGAAAACCCAAAATGGGGTCACAAAGAGTTGGACATGACTGAAAATGATTGAATACAATGGCAGCTTGTGGTGAGGTACCTAGAGGGATGGGCCTGGAATCAGGAATACCTGAGTTCAAATCTGGCCTCAGACACTTTACCAGCTGTGTGACCCTGACAAAGTCACTCAATCTCTGCTTTAATTTCCTCAACTATAAAGTGGCAATAATAACAGCACCTATCTTGCGGGATGGTTGTGAGGCTTGAATGAGATAATATTTATGAAAAGCACTTAGCACAATGTCTGACACGTAGTAGGCACTTAATGAATGTTTATCCATTTCCCCCTTCTCTTGCTTTACCCTTACTTTCTGTAGTCACTGGGGGCATGTAGCATAGGTTTCTTGAAGGAGTGAATTCTTCTATTCTGGGAGTCTTTGTTCATCCACATGGAGCAGCCTGTGTTTAGGATAGACAATATTGTAATAAAATGGTGGTTCCTAGTAGATGAAGATCCTTAATGAAGATCCTTAAACTTCCCACTTTTTTTAAAAAAAAAAAAGTCTTCCCATTCCGGTTAAAACCATTTTAGTTATGTGCTCTGATCAATGGTTAGTAACATCTATGGGATGATGAAAATAGGTGTCACTCAAATGCCTAGGTAGATGAATGGTGATTTGAATTACATGAACATTAATGTCTTTGCTAAGAACGATGTGCAAAACCTATGCTTAAAATGATTTGGCTCTAGCATCATGGAAAATAGATCAGTTCCCCTCACATCAACACAGCAGGGGGCATTTTAAGAACCTAATTTTAATGAATGTACAATTTGACTTTTCCACTATAAGGGAATTAGGACAGAGGATTTATATCTGGCTTTCTAATTAATAGCCTAGATTGACTATACTTTCTAGATCTGATTTTATCTCATTAAGAACAAGCAGCAAATTGTCTGCATAATCCACTTACTGATTAAAATATCTCATCTTAGCATAAACCAGAAGTAAGAGTATGAACTTACGGGGAAAGTGGCTACTTTTGTCTCAGAGAGTAGCATTATGTCTATATTGTCCTTTTCATTAGACTGTAAGACCTTTGAGGGTTAGAGCTTTTTCTGGTTTTTATTTTTCTTCCTAGCACTTAACACGGTGACTGGTGTTGTTGTTTGTCCTTTTTTTCAAAGAGGACCAATGACATCATGGGGTGATGTCTTGATTTGTATATGAATTGGATTTAAGTGAGGCAGAGTTGCACAAAGCCGTCAGCCTCACCTCTTTCTTCCAGTCTTTGAATTCCAATGGCAGGACAAAAGTGAAGATGACTGGGATGCAGTGGATGACCTTGGCTTCTTCAATGTTTGACCAAGCTCTAAAAGCTCCACAGTGCTTGCTTCAACTGCCTTCATGGCAGCTGGAACAAATTGTTCCCATTCACCCATTCTTCTGGGGGAAGTCTTCACATGCTTGGGGTAGACAACCCCCTAACTTACCAATGAGTTTGAGGCCTGTTGGTTACCCTCAACCTGGTTTATCCCATCTGCTGAGGCAGTTTACCGAGGTCTGGCTACTGCACATGCTGCAATTTCTTGGAGCTAAAGGTGAGAGTTAGGTGAAAGATAGGCACTAAACATGGATGATCAGCTCTAAAAAGGACTGGCAAATCCTTACACCAGAGGTGTTAGTCCTTCTGGAATACTCTATATACCTCTGATACAGAGTAAGGGTTTAATAAATGTGCACTGATTGATTGATTTCACAGGAGACTGGAATAAAATCTACATATGAGATGAACATTTTCACAACAGACTTAACTGGGACTGTTTAAAAAAAACATGTAATGAATTTATAAGATATGTTCTTTAAAATATATTGCTATGTAAAAATGATTTGATATTTTATCAATGTTATCCTTTCTCTCTGCCACTGCAGAGTGTAACCTTTTCATGTCTTAGTGGACAGGTTATACAACTTCCTGTGGGCCAAAAAGATCATTATCTGGTGCCCAGTGGGGAGCCTCTCCACATTTAGCTAGTTTGATTCTTAGATGATAGACATGATGTATAACCCATTTTCCAAGACTTTCCAGTTTGGAAGGACTCTGCTGGTATGGCTTTAAAAAAATCCAGGGTCATTGAGTTACAAGAGGAAAAGTGTAGTGACATATGCCTTGCTATATACTGAATAACTTGTACAAGCTTAGAACCTGAAGAGATCTTAGCTTGTCTAGAGCTACTTCCTCATTTTCAATGACATCAAAGCATTTAGCGACCAATGGGTTGTGTTTCATAGCTATCTGCAGATAGCATATGGGGGCCCCACTCGCCCATACATCTTTCTCTCCAGACAATCTACACCAGGTTCACATTGCTCTGTGGTTGTGTTTTCACTGAAAACCATAGCTCATGTCCCCAGCCATGTGTGTATATTTACTAGCCCATCAAAGATACGTGAACTCAAACAAGATGTTTAATCAAATATCACAGCAAATGAAATGACATGAGAAAATATTTCCTGATGTGTGTATCATGGTACTTTCTCCCACAGGTTGTCATGTGACATAGGGGATGAGCCACAGGTGTTCAGGAACCACATGTGCAGGATAAACATGTGGGGCCAGGGAACATATAGGAAGACACATGCTAGTCACCAGTGTTGTCAGGGCATGTGTATGCAGAGCACATGTAGTCTGATGATCTTACATCTCTGGCTGTCTAGGGTTGCCGATGTCCTTTGGAGATATCATCATGCTGTTTTCACATGATTTTTCTTTTCTCTGCTGGGCATTGCCTAGATCCTCTTTGTTACAAACTTCTCGGTCTCATCTCATGAGGACCACCAGCGTGGCTATCTTAATTCCTGTTAGGAAGCATCTCCCTGATAAAGAGCAGACTCTCAGCTAATAAGTGTCTAAGGCAGGATTTGAACTTGGTTCTTCATGATTCCCTTTCCATGACTTTATCCCTGGTGCCATCTAGCTACCTGACAGAACAAAATCTAAGAAAACTGCCTGCAGGATAAGATGTAGTCTTTTATTTTAACTCACTCTATGTGAATGTGAGTACTTGCTCTTGTGGGCTGAAGGGTAATCCTTTGTCTTAGACAATGTTTTGCCTCAGGGTGAGAAATTTCTAAGATCTTTTCTCACTTGGAACGGATATGAATTTGAACTAGAATAGGTGGAAGAGACACAGTGGTTGTCCTCCACCCATCTGGTTCCACATGTCTGCTTTTATTAAGTCTCTGTCAGCATGAGAGCCTTTAGGCTTTGGTGTAATATTTTGGCCAGTGAAAGCCTCATTGTCATCCTATGTGTAATACTCAAGAACGGAGGCACTGTGTCTTCTCTAAACAGTCTACTTCTTATCTAAATATTACATCTCTCAGTATTTCTCACAGTTTTGGCGTAATTAACTACTTAACAAATACCTGCTAAATTAAATTGAATTCCATAGCAAATATCCTGGGGTCCTCACCAAAGTACATGTTGCTCTTCATAAGAACCCCAGTAACTTCTCAGCAAACATGAATGAACACTGGTGGATATTAACCTTTCTGATATTTATTTTTGGTTGAAATAATAAAAATAATAGTCAGATTTTTCAAAGAAGAAAAACCCAGATTCTTGTTTGACCTTTCAAAAGAAATGCAGATTGATTTTTAATTTTCACTCTCTTATTTGCCAAACTTAGTAAAATCCAGTGAAATAAGTAAAATCCAGAAAAAACAGTGAGAATGAACTGGCAGAACATGGACAAACGAGGCAAAAGAATTCCACCCGACTCTTGTGAGCCTGGTTTAATTGCAGTTAAACCAACAAATTGACCTGAAAAGGAATGTCTCTAAAAGTTTAGGAAGGTATTAGCCTGTCAGAAAGGAAGGTAAAAGTAGATAAAAAAAGTTCAAAGAAGTTTCAAAGAGAAAGAGCTTCAAATGATGGGATTCAAAATATTCCTTTGAGTCCTAAGAAAAGAGAATCTGTGAAGTCAAATTAGTCGACTGTACAAGATTACACCATACCATTCCTGTTCAGAGGTGAAAGATTTATTTGAATGCTTAAGGAGGAGTAAGAACCACGTGGGGATTATTCATCTAAGGCAGGGGTCCTCAACCTTTCTGTGAGGAGAAGCAATTCTTTATTTCTCCAATGTCTAAAGATTACTGGGGTGCAAGATGGAGGATGTGTAAGGTTTCTGTGTGAAGGTAGGGGATGTTGAGCTTAGGAAAGACCCTGAGATGTGAGTTAGGATGAAGGAGAAATCTAAAAGGAAAGTTCCTGAAAGCAGTAAGGGTGTGGATACCTCTACCCAGTGTGAATTCTGGAAGACCTCAAAGTGGTAAATGGGAGGGAGAGTGGTGGCAGCAACCAGCTTGTAGAGTTCCACCAGCTGATTCCAATCACCTTGCTGGGAATCCTTCATATAAAGAAAAATCAGAAACATGGGAACATGGGACCAGAGTATACACATAAGCAGGTCTTTGTTCAAATCCTAGTCCTGGTTTTTTTTTTTCCTTCCTTCCTTCCTTCCTTCCTTCCTTCCTTCCTTCCTTCCTTCCTTCCTTCCTTCCTTCCTTCCTTCCTTCCTTCCTTCCTTCCTTCCTTCTTTTCATCTTCTTTGCCTTTTTTCCTTTCTTTTTTCCCCCTACTGCCCTCTGTAGCAGGGGTTCATATCCCTTGCACTACATATATATGTGTATATATATACACACACATATATGTACATATATGTATATACATACACTATTTCAATATAATTGGTTTCCTTTGTATTCTTACATATTTTATTATATGCATTTTAAAACACCACACTGAGAAGGACTCCAAAAGCTTTACCAGACTGCCAGATGAGCCTATGATACAAAAAAAGTTAAGATCCTGCTCTATAGGAAGGAGATAAATGTCAAGCCAAGTCCAGGCAGTGCTGAGACAATAGGTCATAAAGCCTCAGCTGGCCACGGGGCCCAAACATATCACAGCAAGAAAATAGTTCCTCAATATTTCAGAAATAATTGGAAGGCAATATTATGAGTGAATTAATTTGCTTGCCAGTAGGAGAAACAGACTAAAAATTGAAATAGAAAACTCTGAAGTTTTGAAATATAGCACTTATTTTGGCTAAAAGCTGTTATAAAATCTTCAACTCTAGTAAGAGGCCCAATATCTATCACATAAAGGTATTTAGATTGAGAAATGGAAATGAAATTAGAAGTTCAAGAGATTAGAGAAGACCTTATAAAGACAGAGGGCTTTCAACCATTTAGGATCATAGGAAGCTCTCCCCTTCCCCACCTACCTACCCCAGGTTTAAAAAAAAAACAGATGAAGGAAAACCTAGATCATAGAATAACAGAATCTCAGAATTAGAAAGAACTTTAGAGGTTAACTTATCTGACCCATAGATAGATAAGAATCTCTTCTACAATATTTTTGACAAAATGGTCATCTAGATTCTTTTTGAAGCTCTACTGATGGATGACTCACCAGCTCCTAAGGTATCATTTTGCTTTTGGATAATTCTACTTATTAAGAAGTTGTTGCTTATAGTGAGCCAAAATCTGGCTTTTTATACCTCTTGCCCACCATTTCTAATTACGAGATCTTAGGCTACCCTAAAAACATGGGATTTGTACTGCCTTCTATCTGTCCTGGAAGTTTGAAAATCAAATGATCTGACATGAGTTTGGAGGAATAAAGTGAACTCTAATGCCTGGACAGATTTAGATGATGTCATGACACAATCTGACAAAATTCAATGCAAAAAATTTGGATTCGTTCAGACTATCATACATTGAAAACTTTCACTTCTGGGCAGAGAAACAGCTTTTATGTTTGTGTCTGATCCCTGGTGAGCACTTGAGTTACCCCTTGACAAAAGAGGGGATGGGCACTGTTCAATTCTACTCCCTGCCAACACTCACATTTGTTCTGGACAGATAACACCCATCATGACAGACTGTAGACAGCCCAAGAGGCTCCTGAAATGGTGTGCTTTAGTCACAAAAGTGTAAATAACTTGCTCTGGGAAGCCTGACAGCATTTTTCTTTGTAGACTAGCCAGGGTAGGCCTCCTGTACTCTAGTCTCTCTCTTTAGTTGTTCCCTATCAGCTCCTTTCCTGTTACAGTGGTTCCTCTCAAATTAATCTGGAGATGTGAATTCTCAGTTGGGTACACCATGTTCCCCAGTTTTCTTTCCCTTGGGTTTCTTTATATTCTCTCTGTTATTCTAGGTTACAATCCTCTCTCTCTCTCTGCTTTCTCCCCTCCTCACCTAAGCCTTCTATTATTTTGATGATCAAAACTCTCTCTTATCCTGGAAAGGTTTCTGAACTCTGATTCATTTTGATTTTTCTTTAAGTGTTTAATGGTTTTGCACTGTAAGGTCCCCTGTATGATTCCCCTTACAGTTCTGGGCTCTCAAACACCATGGGGTTTAGGCTCTTGCAGCACCTACCAAAACGGGAATTCAAGTATCAGATCAGAAATGGACTGTGAGTCTGTCACCTGGGGACCAGTCTGGCTAAAGGCAGGGAGGCTTAACAATAGAAAGTTGGCCACCAGTTGGCTTTTTTTTTTGGCTGTTGTCTCACAGAAGACAATCTACTGAGGCATACAAAGGTGTCATTCTATATCAGAAGAGTCCTCCCATTGATGAAATAATAAATCTTTGAAATATGTTGAAGTTTAATGATGGAAGAAAATTAAATCAACTAGCAAATATTTATTGAACACCTTCTCTGTGCGTCACCCTCTGCAGAATCCTCTGAAGGATAAGATGGGGTGCCTGTACCTAAGAGACTGTGAGATATAGTGCTATGATTGGACTCAGGAAGAATTGGGTTCCAGTCCCACCACAGATTGTTACTAGCTATATTCCTTGCTCTGGGCATATCACTTGATCTTTTCTGCCCCTCCATTTCTTCATCTGCCAAATGAGGATAATAACACCATTTATCTCTTAGGAGCATCGTATTAATGAAATGAAATAAACTATTGTACACAAAGCACTTTGTAAGCCTTAAAGTTCTAAATAAATATCACTATGTATTACTGAGAGGGCAAAATCTGCATGTAACAAACTGAGATCAGTAAAAGCCAAGGGCTAAGGAGAGAAGCAGTGGGACAAAATGGATAGGGAGCTAGCCTCAAAGAGAGGAAGACCTATTTTCAGTCCTGGCTGTGTGACCCTGGGCAAGTCATTTGGCTTCTAAATGATTTAGGCCAGTGTTGTCAAATTAAAATAGAAACAGAAGCCATTGATTTGTACATAATGCCACATATTGATTTAGTTTTAAAGTGTAATGTTATCTAAATTTATTGTATTTTATTTATTTTGTTAAATATTTTCCAATTGCATTTTAATGTGGTTCAGCAACATTCAGGAATGTTACCAGGTGAGTTCAAATCCAGACTGGGACACTAACTGCATGACCCTGCGCAAATCGCTTAACTTCTGTTTACTTCAGTTTCATCATCTGTAAAATGGGGATAATAATGGCACCTACCTCACAGGTGTCATTGTGAGGGTCAAATGAGTTAATCACTGTAAAGTGCTTGGCAGAGAGCCTGGCATATAGTAAGCACCATATAAATGCTATCTATTATTATTAGCTATTATTATTACTGGCTACATGGGACCAGCAGGCCTTGTATTTCATACCTCTGATCAAGGCGAGTCTAAGTCTATAGGTTTTAAAGAAGGTGGTGAACTTCATTGGCAGACATTTGGGATTGCAAGGGTGGGGAACCTGTGGTGGCCTTCTAGGTCCTTGGGAGCAGCTTTTTGACAGTCTAAATTTTACAGAACAAGTCCTTTTATTAAGGGGATTTGTTCTGTGAAGTTTGGATTCAGTCAAAGGGCCCCATTTGAGGACCTAGAGGGCCACATGTGGCCTTGAGGCCACAAGTTCCCCACCCCTATGCCAATGAAATGAGAGATCCAGTGCCTTCTCTAATTTGTAGGATTCAGACAAGTGCTTTAGGAACTCACAGAAGGGAGAGATCAGTGTGGTCTATGATGACTGGGGAAGTGGGACTTCAGCTGGGTGGAAGGGTAGGTAGGAATTAGCTACAAGGAGAGAAGGGGGGCAGACCATTTTAGGTAGGGAGAAACAATTGGAGTCAAAGAAAGGTGCTAGACCCCGCTCCTGCCCCTTCCTGCCAGCCAAAAGCACATTTCCGTGTTAGTTTAAAGAATTTATTGAACATCTACTATGTGCAGAGTACTTTTGAAGGTGTTACTGGAAGATTTAGACTCGACAAGAAGCTACTCAAAGCCAGAGCCCACTTTGCTTCTTTTTTTAAAGTGTAATCTTCCCTATGGCTGAAAATAAAAAGTTCCAGAGCTGGGATGCTGTGAAATGTTCCCTAATGTAAGCTTGCTTCCTATCCTTAATGAGTACAGCTAGCTTGAAGAACTTCCAACACCAAGGGAGCATAAAGAGCTGATCCTGAATTACTAACTTCACACATTTGTTGAAAGCCCCCAGAAATGTAAAAGGACATTATTTATTGTAATTTATGGAAATGTATTAGAGAACTTCCTGATGTAACCGAAAAGGCTTAAATCATATTCAAAAGAGACTATTTAATGACATGTTAGAAGGTACTGCTTTTTAGAGCTATTTGTTAAAGTGCTCCTAATTTTGACAAACATTTGTGGAAGTGATTTTATTTTTTTTTTAATCTTGAAGGAACAGAGGTAATATACAGAATACTTTCAGTCATGCTCAGAAATGCATTTGGAAAAAAAGGATTCAAAATCTGACATATTTTCTGTTGCCTGTATAATGAATCAGGGATCACTGGCTTGTGTACATAATTATTAGAATTAGTTTTTATAAAACCAATAGAGGATTATAATCGGGAAACTTGGAAAGTACCTGAGCCATAAAGAAGGTTGACGTAACACCTTAAGATATGCTGATTCATCTAATGTGATCAACACTGGGCAAATATTATATTAGGTATCCCATATTACTTTGCTCTGTTTGCATATGACTGATTGTAAATGCCAAATAAATCATTTGACATACAAGTTGGTATTTGCATTTGTTATTAGCCATTTATCTTAAATGAATATGTCCACCCATTGTAGAAGATGATATTTTTTTGCAACCCCCTAAAAGAATAAGAGAAAGCTAATAGTTGGTCTATGATGATATTTCTTCTACAGTTTGGTGATAAATAGCCTAGAGAACAGGTTGGTCAAAAATTTTTCATTGGGGAAGTTTCAGCCAATTTTCAAAATATTAGGGCTCTTCAGCCCACATTAGATCTGTCTTGTGTATCCATCCCTGACATCTTGTTTGCCACCTTCTGTCTGTCATGTAGCCCATGTGTAAATTGATGGTAAAAGGCTAGATTAAATGACTTTGCAGGTCTTACACAGTTTTAACATTTTATGGTCCTGATTACATAGCTTGAATTCTATAAATAGACAAGTAAAAGGGAAAGAGATCAACTTGACCCTCTTTACCACTTCTTTCTCTGACATCTGCACAACCACAAAAGTTCCATAGATATGTGGATGAAATTTGAATGTTCCATTTTAGGATGTGCTGTACATAAGATGTTCTGTAAATTTAATCTAATTCTCTTAGGGCTCTTTTATTCTCTGATGCTGTTTGAAGAGCACTAAGTGTATGGAGTGATGGGTAAATGGGCCAAAATTCTGGCCTTTGAATAGGAAAATTAACTGAGTTGAAGAAAGAGGAAATAACCAAGAATCTGAAATACTTAATATGCAGAATTCTATAGGATGGTGGCCAAACCAAACTATTTGTGATAAAAGGAAGAACATCTTTGATTATGATAAAAGAGGCTTCACTTTAAAAAAAAAAAAACCTCACAAAACTTCTTTTATTCAGCAGAGTTTTTATAAACATAGGCAACCAGATGTTTCTTTGTGAAGATTTAAAGGGGGGGGGGGAGAGGGAAGAGAATAAAAAAAGTTAATTGTCCATCTTGAGAGCATTTTAACTTTGACAAATAGAGAATTATAAGAATAGGCCTGACATCAAATGGATAGCTGATGACCCACCATCTCTAATTCAGAATTTATTAGTATAATTTATATCACAGGAACTAAGTTTGCCAAGAAACTGCATTTATTTAGTTGAATAACTATTCAGAGTGGATTATACGAGAGTGTGGGTCCAAGTTATTTAAGCCCAGTTTTGTATATTTACTTCTTATTCCTTTGGTGTCTATGATGATGACTTTGAAAATTCAAGCACCTTCTGTACATTGCTAAAGATACTAGACCACATACATGCTATTTTTAATGCCCTATTCCTCTTGGCCAAATGTTTAGCTTTTTTTTTTTTAGCACAATTAATGCTGAGAAATTCTTTTTTTCCTTTTTGAAACATAATTTCAGGATTGGATAAGACTCAGAGGTAATCTAGTCCACCCTCTACCTGCTAACACCTGTATCACTGTGTTCCCAACTTAGATAGCATGAGTTTTTCAGAAGATTTCTCTTTAAAAAATATTTTTTTCAACTGACAAAATTTTATTTTCTCTTACTTTCACCTCTTCCACATACTTTTGGGGGGAAAAAAGAAGAAAAATCCCTTGTAACAAATATGAATAGTCAAACAAAACAAATTCTTGCATTGGTCATATAAAAAAAATGTGTCTGAGTCTGTACTCTGTATCACCTATGTCAGGACTTGGGTGACGTCTTTCATTGTGGGTCCTCTGGAAATACATCCAACCGTAATATGGATTTTTGCAACTCCTAGTCACTGACCTCTTTCTGCTCAATGGGACCAAGTCCAATCTTTTCCATCAACCCTTCAAAAAGGGCTATTCTATATTTTTCTTGTAGTACATTTCATTTTGATAAGTAGACTTGTAAATGCTCCGGGAAATAATGAAAAACAAAATCAACTTATTTTCCTAAACATTTCAAAGAACGTGATATTAAATTACATCTTGAGTTTTGTAGAAGTTCCTGAAAATATGAAACTGTATTTTTTTTTTTAGAATGTCAAGCTATTTCTCTCAGGCATGTAAGTTAAGTCACTTAACTCATCCATTTTGGAGATATACAAGTTTAGGGGGAGAAATTTAATCATGTTTCTGTTAGGCCTTTGACACTTTATAATATTGATTCCCTTTGGATAACATGAATGTGTTCTATACTGAGACAGGAGCCACACAATACCTTGCTTTCTAGCTTGGACTTTACTAGCAGGGTCAGTACATCTACCTCAGGGATAATAAGGGACAAATCAAAGAAATCAAAGCGCGTACTGTAAACCTGTTACCTCAAACTTTTATTCTCTTCCATCTTTCTTGTTGCTCATTCTTACCACCGAGGAGGAAAGGATTAGAGAATTAAGAGAAAAGAAACAAACAAAATTCCACTGATCAGATGAAGGCGAACTTTGGCGGAAAGATTGTTTGCCCTATAAGACGTCATCTCAACCACTCAGGGACTTATGCCAACTGTACTTATTTTCCTCCCATACAATTCCATTCAACACTACTCGAGCAGAGAGAAGTCCATTTAGAATCATAAGCTTTTGATGTGATGCAAAACACTGAAAACATCTGTATTCAGAACTAAAGGATCCTGGGCCAGGGAGATGATGGCTCTACAGGACTTACAATGGATTAGAACATATCTGGAATTTTGTGTTCAGTTCGGAGAGCCACATTTTAAACCTGGAAGATATCTACAACATGGCAAGCAACATGATGAAAGACCTCAAGATCATGCTCTTTGTAAACAGTTAAAGGATATGCTGATACCCTGGAGAAGAGAAGAATTATGGGAGACATAACTGCTGTCTTCTAGTATTTGAACCACTGAGAAGGAAGAACTTTAGTTCTGGAGTCAGATGCCCTGTGTTCAAAATCTGCCTATGACACTTAATATCTGTGTTACACTGGGCAGGCTGCTTAATTCCCTGAGCCCTCAATCCTCATCTGTAAAATGAGAAGACTGGACAAGACAAAGATAGCCTCTGCCATCTCTTCCAGCTCTAAAAGAGCTATCATACTATCACAGGGAATAGACTAGTTCTATCTACCCCAGATATTAGATCTAGAAGCAATAGTTGCAAAAGACAAATTTAAGTTTAAATTCAGAGAGAACTCTCTCACACTTAGAAATGCCTCAGAGATAATGAGTTCTCTCTCATAGGAGGTCTTTAGGTAAAGCCAGTATGATTACTTGTCAGGTTCCTCGTAGAGGGAATTATTCTTTAGTGTTGGACTAGCTGGCCTCTGACATCCCTCCTGAGTCCAAGACTCTGTGATTCTGAGTCAATCTGAGATGAGCATTACTGTTTTAGATCACTGAAGTACTATTCTTCCCCGAGGCATTGTTTTTCTCCCAATTACTCCTTGTATTATGAGTTTTCAATATCAAATTTCCCAATGTGTTGTTATTTTTTAAAGTTTATATTCCTCAGTGTCAGTTACCACAATCTCATGACCTGTGAAAATAGGTTCAAAGCCCAATACAATTTCCTGAAATAACGTAGGTCCACATAATCATTGTTGTCAACGTCATCATCATGACAAGTAAATGAATTTTATTTTGTCAACAAATATTTATTGAGTACTTTGTCTGGACAAGATTCTACAAGGTATTATAGGGGAAACCAAAGATAAATAATACTCAGTTCTTCTCCTTACTATTTAGGGTGAGAATGTATTTATTTATGTTTAGGGTAAGGTTGGGAATAAGACAAGTATATAAATAACAATAGAACAAGGCAGCATATGACAAGTGTGCCAAAAGAGAGGGACAAAGTGACATGAAGGTTTTTGAGAAGGGAGAGATCTCATTTGGTTAGGGAAAAAATAGGGAAGGCTTCATGGAAGAGGATGCAATTGAGTTGGGCCTTGAAGGACAGAAAATCTTAAGGAATTTTAGACTGTCTATGTGACATCAGATGCCAGAGTGGAATGTGGATATTTAAGTGAAAAATTTTAAAATGTAAATTTTTCTTTCTATTTCTTTGGAAATAGCTTCTTCCAAAACCCACTGGGTCAAATAATAAAAGTTCCATGTACACCCCTGAGAAAGCCCAGATGTTGATGAAAGATTCTGATCCTGTTGGCCTCAGTGATAAGCCCATTGCCTCAATGTGCACCCCCACCTCAGCCCAGGAAACTTCTCTGAAGGATTGTATCCTTCTCTGCCTCCAATGTGGTCTCTGTCCTAGAGATGGCACTGTTGCCTTTCTTTCCCTATCACTGATCTGACAACAAGAGAGTTTTAATTATAAAACAAAAGAATTAAGCAGCACGGGGAAAGAGATGCTGCAGTATCTCTGGTGTTTAAGCCTCTACCATCTCGATCCCTGTTTCCCTACCTTCCTGGCTGTACAACCCAGATAACTTTGTGATCCATTTTTCTTAGGAAGAAAAAAGAAAAGATTATATTTGACCATCTTTTAAAGAAATCTTTAGAATTTTGCTCTTTGAAAATAAGGCATTGGAAGCTTCAAACAATGTGTATCAAGGCAATATATTTTTGGGTAGGAAATTCACTTAGCAGAAACCCTTTGGGTTTCAACTCATTTTTTTCCCTCTTAAGTCTCTTGATCCAAAAGAAACTAATGGCTAACGGCATCATAATTGCCCAGAATTAACTGCTCCAGATGGCATTTTGGCCTCTGTGGTGTTGCACTTGCTGTGTTTCCAGGGATAATGTTGAATGATTATCATGTGAGACCTGAAAAAAATAGGATTTGGGAAATGTTAGGAATGTAGCCTCTTCCTTTTCAAATGACAGCCTGAGTTGAGGAGGATAGAAGAAAAGAAAAGAAAGGGAAGAGAGAAGGCGAGGGGAAAACTGAGCCTTTTTGTTAGGACTCCTAGTCTGTTTCCTCTTTTGCTGAGGGTGAGGCGTGGATTAGATCTCTGAGATTTCTTACTCTAAGATTCTGGGTTTTGTTTTGAAGTAAGTTTCCTCATCTGCAAAAAGAGGGGCTTTGACCCCTTGAGCTAGAAGGAGTTTTGCAATTCTTCAGTCTGAACATCCTAGTATAACAGTTAGTCATTACACTAGTAATTTTAAAGGAAACAACCCTAAAGAGAAATGGAACCTTAGACCCAGTAGCACTGGAAATTATGACTGTCAGATCCTGTGATTCTCTTGATTCCTCTTTCCTGGGCCCGCTTCCAGCCTCTCTCTCCTTTATGAGCGTCTTTCTCCATCCTTCTGCTGTCTCCACACGTCTAAATCAAGTCAACAACCTTCATTAAGTGTCTGCTATGGGCTGGGCACTGTGCCGAGCATCAGGGATACAAAGAAAAGTAAAAAACAGTCCCTGCCCTCAAGGAACCCATAATCCAATGGGAGAAGTACCTATAGAAGCAACTAAACACAAACAAGGTATAGACAAGATAAATTGGAAATCATCTCAGAGGGAAGGCATTGATGACTGGGAAAGACTTCTTGCAGAAAGGGTTTAATTGAAATTTGAAGGAAACCAGGGAAGCCAGGAGGCAAATGTTGAGGGAAAGAATTCTAGGCATGGGAGACAGCCAGTGAAAAGGCACTGAAATAGGCCATGAAAGGTCTAAGCAAGGACCAGTAAGAGTATTGGTAGGGCTGGGTTTGGGATTTGGCCAAGAAGGTGAGTCTTTCTTGTTTGGTGGCATTGTTTTCCAGTAACTAACCTGAAAGGTTCTCCACCAAGGTAGCTATCAATAAAATAAAGAGGATAGGAAAGCAATCAGGCTACACTGGAATTGTGATTTATCAGAAGGAGGAAGGGAATAGAATACATTCTTCTGCATTGGAATTTAAGCATAAATGGAAAATACAAATCAAGACAATCAACAGAGACTGCAGTACATCATTTCAAGCTCTGAGTTTTCTCTCTTCTGACTAGAAACAAACAAGAGGCCTTGTGGCTTCATTATTCAGAATGATGATGAACCCAAGTTTACTATGCCAAGGATGAGAGACAAGACAGCAGCCCTGACAGATCAGCAAAACTCTCTTTTACAGTTAGAGATTTTTATTTCATGCATCTCTTTAGAAATAAAATGCACTCTGTAGCCTTCTCAGCACAAGGGAGTTCAGAGATAAGGTGACCTTGATGAATCCAAGTCAAGATTATGAATAATTTACTAGTAATAAAATCCAAGGAGAGAACATTTTCCCAAACAGGCCACCATTTTTTCCAAATGTCATTAAATGGTCTATAGAAATTTTTCTTTGTATTTGTGGCATAGATCTACGATCAGCAGAAATAGGAACATTGTTATGTGAGAATATCAGTTCAGTTCTGTCTTATCTACAACACAGCAAGTAAACCTACTCCTTTGCATAAGATTCATGGAAATGGAGAATATGCTTAAAATCCACTAAAATATATAAAATTTCTATTGGCGTAGTGGACCTTATGCTGGATGATGAGTGCAGATAAGATGAACAATCAGAACACGGTCCTTGCTCTCATAGAGTTTAAAATGTAGTAGGAGAAATGATATGGATGCATATAATTATAATATAAAGTATACAAGATAAGTTGGAAGAGCTGTGATGATAAGAGATCAGCAATTCCTTCTGATTTCGAAGCTTAGAAATGGCTTAAAGGAAAGGAATAATATTTGAACTGGGCCTCGAAGACAGGGTAGAAATTGGGCATTTGGAGTGCATTTGGGAATAGCGATAAAGATAATTGAAGCAATAGCAAATGGTCCAATTTGGCTGAAGTAAAAGATAGCTATGGGGCAGCAGTGGATAGAGCACTGGGCTGGGAATCAGGAAGACTCATTTCTGTGAGTTCAACTCCTGCCTCAGACACTTACTAGGTGTGTCACTTAACCCTGTTTGCCTCAGTTCCTCATCTATAAAATGAACTAGAGAAGGAATTAGCAAACCGCTCCAGTATCTTTGCAAGAAAACCCCAAATGGGGTCATGAAGAGTTGGACACGATTGAAACAACTGAACAACAACAAAGGATAGTTGTGGGAGAAAAGACTGAAAAGGTATGTTGTTGCCAAATCATAGATGTCTTTAAATGCCAAGTGGAGGAGTTTGGACTTTATTTGGAAGGTTTTTTAAGAAAGTAAATGACATGGCCAGAGCTGTGCCTTATGAAGATTAATTTAGCAGTGATGTGTGGGATAGGTTGAAAGGGAGAGAGACTGGGGGAAGGAACACAAAGTGGGAGGTTAAGATACTATGTGCACAAAACAAAATCCAGGATTTTATTCAGCCAGGAAACTGTTGTGAGCAGAAACTTGATACTTCTGAATTTCCTGAATCTAAGTCACAGGATCCTGAATCTCTGTGCTGTGATAAAATCCAAACTGTCAGCTTAAAATGGGGCACTGTATTCTTGGGCATCAATTGGAGTTAAATTAATAAGAGAATGATTGCAAGGCTAGTGAGCAGTCATCTTCATGCATGAATCATAAATATCTGCAGTGTGGATACATCATAATCAGCGCTACAGTGTAAAAAGGGGAGGAGGAAAGTCAGAATATTCAATATCTGATTTTTCACTGTCGTACCAAGGTATTGGCGGCAGCAGGCTCAACTAAGTGACATGGAAGCTGTAACTAGGATCAAGCCAGGCATTGTCAAACTCCAGGATCACCAGGCAACAAGGAGCTGCTTGTGTGCTGCCACCCACCCCCTAGAGATCACAGAAAAAAGCCACAGGTTTGGGAGGTGGGAAGTCAGCAATTTAGAAACAATAATGAAGTTGAAAAGGACTAGAATCAAGGAGGTGTATAACTGTCTAGAATCTATTAAGTCGAGATCCGGTAGAAGAATCATAGGAGGGTTTAGATTTAGGGATAGAAAGAACCTTAGTTCAATGCCCTCAGTTTACAGATAAGGAAACTGAGGCACAGAGAAGTAAAGGACTTGCCCAGCATTGCACAGTTGACGATTATCTGAGGCAGAATGTGAACTTAGGTTTTTCTGAATCCAAGTCCAGCTTTATATCTCTCATGTCGTTGTTGTTCAGTCATTTCAGCCATGTTTGACTCTTTTTGACCCCATTTGGAGTTTTCTTAGCAGAGGTACTGGAGTGGTTTGCCACTTTCTTCTCCAGCTCGTTTTACAGATGAGGAACTGATGCAAACAGGGTAACATGACTTCCCCAGGATCACACAGCTTTAAGTGTCTGAGGTCAGATTTGAACTCAGGAAGAACAATCTGCCTGACTCTAGGCCCAGCACTCCATCCACTACATCTATCATACCAAAGGATATCAAAGGATACAAAGGACAGACCTTGATACTATGGCAAAGTTCGTGGTTGCTTGTTGAACATAGACAACCCTGGCACTCAGCTGTGTTCAGAGGGTAATTGGAAACAGGAAAACTGAGGCTTCAAGAGCACTCTGATGCTAAGACTAGAGTTCCTTGAGGGCAGGAACTACTTTGCCTCTGTCTTTGTATATCTATCTCCCAGCACAATTCCTGATGCATGGCAAACCTTAATAAATGCTTGCTGACTGATTGATTCATAGCCACTTAAGAAACCTACAATCTTTTAATCTGACTTGCAATTCAGCATAGTAAGATCTTGATTAACTAGAATCCTCAATTAAAGGGGTTTAACCTGCTGTACCTTATTTCAGTTCAATGAAACAGCCAAATGGCAAGAAAATAAGCAGATATTAGAGATTTAGGCCAAAGGAAAAAAGTAACACAAAGTGGGTCCTGGGGCTAGTAAAGATTTAGCCCAATCAGAGATAGCTTCAACAGACAGCTACATTTGCAGTCCCGGACAATGAGAATTGATGTTCAAAATGATGAGCCTGAGGCCTTACAGAATCCTCAGTCATCAAGGAAGGATTTAATATGTTCACTAGACTCTACTTAGTAGGGCAAGAAATTGGACTAATTCACTTTGGAAAGATTTTTTAAAAAGGTTTTCTGACTACTCCATTTTTGAAACACCCCAAAAGCAGAATAACCCATTCCCCAAATATTTTTAGTTAGTGAAACCTTGACTACATTTAATCCATAATAATTTTTCTTTTGGGGGCATTCCCACAAATGCTAACTGTGAAATAAGAATTTTTTAAACCATCTGCTGTATCAAAGAATTGATAGAAAGCATATCTCATTTTTTAAGATAATTATGGAATCAAAGAATCTCATAACTAGAATGGATGCAGAGGTCATCCAAGCTAACTCTGAGCTGAGTAGCATGTCTTTCTATAACAAGCAAATGAATTATCCTCCAACTTCTGCTTAAAGATCTCTAGGAGTGTGAAATTCACCATCTTGTGGAGCATCTCATTCTACTCTGAGAAATTTCTAGGTTTTAGGAGGTTTTTCCTTATATCAAGATTAAAGTTGCCTTTCTATAACTCCTACCCATTGCTCCTAGCTCTGCTTTTTTGGGCCAAATAGAACAATCTAATACCTCTTCCACGTGACAGCCTTTCAAATCTTTGAAGATGGATAGCTGTTCCCTACAAGTTTTTTCTTTTCTTTTTCAGGCTAAACATAGAGTTCCTTCAATTTATCCTCTTATAGAATGGTTTTGAGCCTCTTCGTCATCCTAGTTGCTTCCTTCTAGACACAATCCTAGATTTTTTTTTTTGTCATTCTTAAAATGTGCCACCCAAAAAGGAACGAAATAGTTTATTTGAAGTCTTTTCTGGAAAGAATACAATGGACCACCTGCTCCTTCATTTGGGATCATTAATATTACATATTACAATAATATTATAAAAATATAAGTATCATAATGTTGCAAAAATATGCCTAACATTAAATGACTTTACTCCTACTGAAATTGTAGTCTACTAAACCCTCCAGTTCTCTTTCACATTAACTATTTTCTAGGGGTGGGGAACCTGTGGCCTTCCAGGCCACATGTGGCCCTCTATGTCCTCAAGTATAGCCCTTTGACTCCAAACTTGAGGACCTAGAAGGTGACATGTGGCCTCAAGGCTGCAGGTTCCCCACACCTGGATACCATCCTCATCCTGTACTTGTTTAATGGCATTTTTTAAATTTAAAAGTGTAAGAAATTTTATTAAATTTCATCTTGCTGTAGCATGGGTGGATAAGCCTATGAGGGCCAGTCCTCAAAGCATGTACAAATATTTCCTTCTTGGCTTCAGTCCAAGTGCCTACTCAATGGTTTGTATTGTGAGATGATGAAGTCTTCTAATTGACTGCAGAGTTGGAAGAATTTACTACTCAGGACTTACTAAATCAGAACTGAGTTCAGCCGCAAAAGGGTCAATCCACCCTTTTATTGATCTCTTTTCTTTTTTGGCTTTGAGGAGACAGGATTACTTTGACGTGTCTTTGAGAGCCAAGGGGACTGAAGGGCAGCTTCCCTTTCTCTCCCTTGATGATGATGATTATGAGGACATGGTCACCTCTGACTCTGTTGTTTTCTGGTCTTAGAATCTCATAATGAATACTCATATTGAGAGGTGGATAAGCCTAGGTATGAACCTTGTGAGCGCTGCAAGTTCTAGAGAGATTATAGAATAACATCCTATACTCTGACATCTTCCCTTTTCCTGGAATTTACATAGAATGTAGGGAAAGGATAAGAGAAGTAGCGTCTCAGAGAGTAGGTAGCCCAGCCCAGCCCAGGGCAGCCCAGCAGCAGAGGGAATGGCCCATTCCTGTATTCAACAATCTTTGCCCGGCAGGTATCACAGGTCTCAAAGCAGGCCCAGTGGAGTGACTTCTCTATTTTCAGTGCCATGACCCACAATGAACTTCACTAGGGCTCCACAAAGAGGAAAAAAGGACTTATATGACCAGGCATCAGAAATTACCCCTTTGCCTGTCATGTTTTCTACAAATGTGCCTTTAATATCCCCAGATTCTTTATATGAATTTATGGAAGAGTTTGCCCGAGGCTTCGGAAGGAATGTTTTATAACAACTGTTTTTGCTTACGTGATTAGTAAATCCTTTTTTTTTCTAAAAACTGATTGATGTCTACTGGCTATGGGGAATGCATTGGGAGGTAGTATACCTAAGATATAATGTTAGAAGTAGAGGCACTCTCAAAGAATTAGTAATTGACGGAATACTGATTAATTGCAGAATGGCTGAACAAGTTGTGGTATATGGAACATTTGGCACTATAAGAAAAGGTGAGCAGGACAGTTTTCAGGAAAAATCTAAGAGGACTTAAATGAATTGATGCAAAGTATTAGGATCAAGTGCCAGATTTTCTCATGTCTTATTGACTTCTCTTGACTCTATAGCTAGACCCTATTCCACTGGACACTGCCATGTACTTCTACTGCAAAATGCCATGGTTAATGGAGGAGGTAGTGAAATCTCCTCTTTCTACTTACTGAATCCTCCTCTTGGGTTCAAGAGAAAAAGAAAAGAGCTTATTTTCAGGAGCTGCATTTTTTCTCTCTAGCTGGCTTTTTTCTTGACTGATTCCACAGTTCCATCCTTTGCTTTAAAGTTTCACAAGAGTTATAAGGACCTAGGGCAAATCTATCATCGCTGCCAGATTTTTCTCATCTTCATCATTTCAAGTGGCTTAAAGTCTCAAATGGGCACACCCTTACATCTCATTGTCTTTATTATCTGCCCCTTGCCTGCTGTGATTTTATTCATTATATTGGGGGTTCTCAATTGATCAGGGGTTCTGTAATCACCCTTTTTACCACCCTGGTGCTACACCTTCATTTAAGCTATTGATAAAAACATTGAACAGAGTGAGATCAAAAGTAGAGCTCTTTGGTGCCCAACAGATACCACCTTAAGACTTGACAATGATCCATTAATCAAAATTCCTTAGGGATAGTAACTGTCAGTTCCAAATACACTTGGTTGTGGTAACAGCTATTCCATATTGCTCAAGAAAGTTAAATGATGTAGTTCATAGAGTGGTAGACTTGAGTATGAATTTTTCCTCACTTACTAGCTGATTAAGCCACTGTCAGTTTCCTCATCTGTAAATTGGGGATACTAATACACCTACCTCCCAGAGCCATTGTGCTGGTCAAAACCTTAAAGCACCCTAAAAATGCTAGCTCTTATTACAAATATATTATGAAAGGCTTTGTCAAATATCTCGCTGATTCCCCAAACACGTATCAGTAAAACAAATGAAGTTAGTCTTATGTGACCAAATCCTTAGTATCCTTTGAGGCTCACTTCTATTGCCAACTCCTATTTGAAGTCTTTATTAATTCAATTTAACAACAATTAAGGATTGCTCTGTGTTAGGACCTGGGTGAGGTACCGAGAATACAAAGCTAAAATTGAAATTACTTCCACCTAAGGAGCTTCCCTTTTTACTGATCTCCCTAATTGAGAGTGCTCTCTTCTCATGTTTTATTTTTCTTATTCGTCTTCTCATTAGAATGTAGGTTCCTTGAGGGCAGGGTCAATTTCACTGTTGTCTTTGAATCTATATTTGAATCCATATTTAATCCAATCCGATAACTTTCAAAGAGTATGGTAGACATTTAAATTTTGTTGAATTGAATCAAATGACTGTCCATGATGAACAGTTGTTCTCTCATAGTAATCACCACTTTGTCTTCTGAGGGAGTAACCTTTTAGTTATTTTGGGATGGAGAGAGGTTGACTAAGGACTGAAGGAGATTTAGATTAGGAGATTAGAATTCACATTTGACTATATAAATGTTACTGCGATTTTGAGGTGTTTTGTTTTTCAGGCCAACAGATTCACTATCAAAAGGAAATGTCATCTTCTAGTTGGTTTTCAAAACATATTTTTCTGTTTCTGAAGATATTGGGCAAATCCTGATCTCAGCCAGTCATTCACAAGCTCCCACTGATTTTGCATCTAGTTCACCCACAATTTTTTATGTATCCCAGGGAAATGTACCTGTTAAGTAGAGACAGCTCAGGAGGAAAGACCACGCAGGAGGGGTTGAATAATGTTCTACTCATGCTGTTTCCTATTGATCTTTGCTTTCTTTGGTCTCCTACTAGTTTTCTTTCTTCCCTATATCATCAGATAACTTTTGTTTGTACTTTGCTCTTAGTAAAGTTTACTAAAAGCCAGTGGGAAGGGGTGGGAGGATAGCAGTACTTTTATAATTTGTTGGTAAACCTGAGAGTGCCTAGAGAACATAACCAGAAGAGTGAAAAGCTTTGAGATCAGGACCCATGAACATCTACTAAAGGAACTGGGGAGGTTTATCCTGGGACAGAGAAGGCTTAGAGGGTGCATGGTAGTTCTCTTCAAGTAGCTGAAGGATTATCATATGGAAAAGGTATTGGACTTTGGCTTAAGTCTCAGGGGATTGTACTGGAAGCAACGTATGGCAGTTCATAGGGAGGCAGATCTAGGCTTGATGTAAAGGAAAATGGTTACAATCAGAACTAACCTAAAGTGTAATGGGCTACATGTAGAGTTCCATAGAGACCTTTATTTTAAAATTTTATTAAAAAACCAGTTTCACTGATGTGTTTCTGTTGCACTGTGGCCATTTCTTACTATAATTATATATTAAAATATACATATGTATATACTTATATATAATAATATGACCTATCTTCCTCTCTCCTCCCTGTCTCCCCCCACCCCACTTCCTTGTTGCAAAGAATAAAAGATTGCCTAATGTGTCTGGCAGTATATGAGTGTATGTAGCATTGCATACCCATAGCATCATATCTCCTGACTGGAAGTATATTTCATTGTCTGTCCTATAGATCCCAATAGTGGACACTGCCCTTAATCTGAGTTCACTTCCCTTTTGGCCATTATTTTAATTTATGCTGCTATAGTCACTGTCAACATAATATTGCTCTCCAGGTGCTATTTTCTTTGCTCTATGCCGGCTCATACAAACATTTCCATGTTTCTCTGCATGCTTCTCTCTCATGCTTCATTTCTTCTTTTAATTAAATTTTATTTTTTTCAATTATCAAACATTTTATTTTTTTCTCCCTCTCACCTCACTCCACTCCTCCCCACTGAGGGAAAAAAGAAAAACAAAATCCTTGTAACAAATAAGTCATGCATTATCTCTTATGGCAAAGTAATATTCCATTACATCCATATGCTACTATTTGTTCAGTTACTCTTCAACCCATTTGGTTTCTGTGTTTTTTTTAATGTCATAACATAGAGGTCTCCGAGTAAAGGCTGGAGGACCACTTGTCCAGGATATTATAGAAGGGATTCTTCTTCAGGTACATGTTTGACTAGAGACCACCAAGCTCCGTTGTAATGTTTGGTGGCAGAAATATTGGCCAAGCGCGGTACTAGCCATACCTAAGTCCATATTTAAGGGGAGTAATCCATGAGCTTGAGGCAAAGTTGTGGGCTGGATTTCTGGGGGAGGGGACATTTGGACTTTGTTCTGTTCTAGGACTCCTGCTACCAACCAGATGTTTTGTATTTTGGCCTAAAGCCCACCTAATAATGGAGTGGATAGAATAGTGAGGCCCTTTCCTATTATTGATGATGAAATTCAGGGTTCATGCTTGGTAGATGATGCATCGGTAACTGTGTTTTTACATAGGAAGGACCATACTTTAAAAATATATATACGTATATGTATATGTGTGGGTATACATATGTCTATCTATATATGTATATATTGACCTTAGTGCATAGACCTTATGCACCACTGGCATAGTCTCAAGAACCCAGAGTAAACTCCTTGCTACAATGAGACATTAGAGAAGGCTATCCTTTAGTGGAAGATAAATGAATGAATGAGAAATCACTTATTTAGTGTTTACTATGTGACAGCTATTGTGCCAAGTGCTAGTGGTACAAGTACAAGAACAAAAAAATCAGACATATATATATATACATATATATGTATAAAACCTTTAAGATGATTCTTGATCATACACTTTTTATACTATTGCCTTGTATTCACTCCGTGCTGAATGATTTAGGGAACAAGCATTTATTAAGTACCTACTTTGTGCCAGGTATCAAGCCAAGCACTTTACAAATGTTATCTCATCGATCTTCACAACAACCCTGGGAGGTAGCTGCTATAATTATTCCCCTTTTACAATTACAGGAAACTGAAGCAGACAGAAATTAAGTGACTTTCCCAGGGTCACACATCCAGTAAGCGTCTGAATATGGATTTGAACTCAGGTCTTCTTAACTCCAGGCCCAGCAATTTATCTTCTGTACCACCTATCTACCCCAATAATTCTCTAAGGGCTTTCCTTATGACAACCTGGCATAGCAGGCTAACCATGATTTCTCCCATTTTATGGAAAAAGGAGCTGACCATGACCAGTTAATAGGTAGCACTGATATAGCCCTTTAAGGTTTAGTTGGCAGAGCTAGGACTGGAACTCAGGTCTCCTGCTACCCAACCTAGTGCTCTTTCAGCTGGTCTTCCCCGTAAGTAACAATAATTCAAAGGCCTAAAAAACCATGAATTTGTCAGTTTGGATATTCTCTCACTTTAGGCAATTTATACCCTATTTATGACTTGGCAGAGTGTCTTACAGAGTCACTCTGGCCTGAAAAGTTTATCACTTGGTGCTTAACTTAGCGATGAGCCCCATTGCATTTAAGTAGACCGGTCCTCAGAAGATAGATATACATAACACACACACACACACGCACGTCTACATCTATACTGTACTGTACCATGTATATGGAATATTATAAATATATATATATATTACATACATAATAGAAGTGAAATTCATATATTTCATGTGTGGGTCCATATGCCAGGTCTTTCTAGCTTAGTGACAGCCTTATGCACCACTGGCATAGTCTCAAGAACCCAGAGTAAACTCCTTGCTACAATGAGACATTAGAGAAGGCTATCTTTTAGTGGAAGATAAATGAATGAATGAGAAATCACTTATTTAGTGTTTACCATGTGACAGCTATTGTGCCAAGTGCTAGTGGTACAAGTACAAAAAATCAGACAGTATCTGCCCTCAAGAAGCTTATTCTGATAAGGAAAGATTTTATATATATGTGTGTGTGTATGTATATATATATATACATGAATATACACATATATACACATAATACACATATACATATACACACATATACATATTCATATACACACATACCTATATAAATATATACATGCACATATAAATGTGTGTGTGTGTGTGTGTGTGTGTGTGTATACACACATGAGTGGTTGCCAGGGAGGTCAATGGAGTCATAAGTGTGTTAAATGTTTTTTTGCTATAGTTATACTTTGTTTTCTCTACTAGATTGCTGAGCTTTTTGAAGGTGGGGATTATATCCCATTGCACAGTGCCTTACATACAAAAAGTACTCAATAATCAATCATATCAATTGATATTAATTTCAGTGTATCTTTCAAGTATCTATTACAATTCAATTCAATAAACATTTGTTAAAGGTTCCTACTCTGGGTAAGGCATTTAGTTATTGCAATGATGGCAATCAATGATATCTGACATTTTTATAGCACCTTAAGGTTTTTCAAAGTGCTTCAAATATATTATCTCATCTGAGCCTCACAAAACTCTGAGTGGTAGAAGCTATGGCTATAATTAACCACATTTTACAGATAAAGAAACTGAGGCCCTAAGAAATCAAATGAATGGCCATGCTCACACAACTAAGATGTGTCAGTGGTAGAATTCACACTCAGGTCTTCTGGCTCCAAGTCCTGTTCTTTTTGTTTTTTTCTCTTGCTACTTCTCATAATAATGGATGTGACCTCTGAAGTTGCAAAGGCTCGGGTCTGTGCAAAGCAGTAGACAGATTTCCATTACCACCCTGAACATGTCTGGCTTGTGTAGGAATGAATCTGTAATAACTGCCCAGATAAAAATATTCCATGTTGGAGGCTTCATTCTACTTTGTAAGTACAGATTAATCAATACTGTGCTTGCAGTTTTCTAAAAAAGCTCCTTGCTGAAATTTTGTAATGATATGTTTAGATACCACTGCTGAAAAACATGATCTTAAAGATGAAAGAAGATGAATAGCTTCAAAGAGAGGTGGTTTTCTCCCCTCCTGCAGTAGAAAATGCAGTCCTGATGAAGAATAATGACAAAGGTCCTTTCCATACCACCCAAATAAAATGCTCCATTTCTTGAGCATTTTATTCAACCAGTTTCAACCTGGCATAAAACATTGACATTTCCAGTTTCTAATAATGTTTTCTGGTTCATAACATTTTCTTGCTCTAGTTCACTATAAAAACCTTGTAAGGCATTTCCTGTCTCCCTAAAAGTTCAGTTGCTCCTCATGTTGTCTGGATACCCGAATTTGGTGAGGTTACCTGCCTCACACTGCTTTTTTTCTCAGTTGATTTAATAGAATATGACAGTTTCTGGAGAGCAGCAGGAAAAGGATGCCATTAGGTTAAGTATCAGCACAACCAAATTAAACACCTAGATATCCCGAATCTGAAAAAAAATTGGATTCCAACCACACAATGACTAATGTCATTTATACTGTATTTAGGGATATTGGATCTCAGGAACAGTAAGTAATGAGAGAGATACACAAGATTTCAACTAATTCTAGCTAATAATCCTTGTTCCTTTTTAAATCTTCTAGGAAATAAAAGCTACTCTTGGTAAAAATATAAGAGAAACTTTTAGGTGGTTTTTAACCTAATTCAAAATTGTCAATTGTAAGGGGAGTGTAATTGTAATTAATGTAATTATAGAAAGCTTAGATATATCTATTGAATTCATCAATTCAAAGTATAAATTCCATATAAATAAGTCAAATTAGTTGGGGATAGGGAAAGTACTTAAACTACTGACTGAATCAGATGAAACTACATAGAGAACTATTAGGCTTAGTTGAAAGAATAAGACACACCTCTGGATCAATGTATATTATAGCCAATTTGTAATTGAGATTACAGCAGACATATTCCAGCAGCAAGACAGTCTAATAATTGCTTAGGACCAAGAGAAAACCAAATTGTCATTCCTTCCCTTTACCATGACCAGACCTTTTGATCTTAGAAAAGTTAGAAGATTTGGATTTACCATTGGTATTAGCATCAGTATCCTAAGAAGAGAAGTGGCTATTGAAAGTATCTGCATTGGGAGCTGAAGATAAACTAGACACATCAAGGAAATGCAGCTTCAGGGCTCCATAGAGGAAACAACACTTTGTAACGTTAATGAAATAGGAAGATCTTCCCTTTCCATTAATAGGCCCATGTGACCTGCTTTGAGCTCTGGCCCAGCTCACAGGTGTAATAAATTCTGAGTCAAACAGAGCCCACTAAGGGAGGAACTTAGTTAAAGAGGAATTTGCTTAAAGGGGAAGCTTGCTTACTGGGAGGCTTGCTTGTAGGAAGGTTTTCACACTTTTTGGTACTAAACTAATGAGGCACTGAGTTGTGAGGCTTGTGATGCCTTCTGGCTCTGAAAAAAGTATATATACTCTGAGGTGAGATTTTGCTTTGGGGGTTTGAGTATGAGAAGGATCTTTTGATTTCCTAGTCAAGACTCTGAGTAGCCACATGTTCAGAGCCCCACAACTACTCAGATATAAATGCTCTCTAAATCCAGTGACATATGTAAAGTGTATAGCAATATTGCTTTGATCAGGCAGTTAGAGCCCTGTCTGTTGGTCTTTGTGCTAATTTCTCTGCTTATATTTTCTCTGTTTTTATTTCCTCTGCTTGTATTTTCTCTGCATTCAGGGTGCTGACTTTTCCCCTGAACTAGTGAATGTAATTAAAGAAGATTGTTGACCCCTTTAAAAGCTATTTTTCCTTTAAAAGCAGATCAAAAAGTCTGTGCTAGCAGGCCATCCTGGGTATGCTAGGGTGCCTGCTGTTACACCCTTGCAGCCCAACAGAAAGCTTCATCTAAGGAGAACTTCCTAAGGACTCCATGGAAGGAAAAAAGGACTTCCAGTAACAAGGAACTGTAAATTATCCCTTTGCCCCATATCTCTAAGTTAGAGTCTACTTTCCCCATGGACTCTCTATACATTTGTGGGAAACTGTGCCTTAAAGTTTTGTTGAGATTATTCTTGAACCAACTATCCCTGCTATATCTTTTTAGTAAAAAACAAAAACAAAAACAAAAAACAGACAAATAAACAAAAACCTTCCTTAGAAAAAGTAAATTATGTTTGGCTGGTAATCATTGGGGAGGACATAGGATAGAGGTTCTTGAATGACACTGCTCAATCCCTCCCCTCCCCCTCAGGATAATCCCTAGAACTCTGACAGGAGAAGTAGTCAAATGCCCTCTCAGAGTCCAGCCCACCATTGTGAGTGTGAGTTAGGGAAGCAGCCTATAGGAGGTGCTACCCAAGTCATAAGAGGCACCATATTGTGGTGGGAAGAACACAAGCCTTGTAGTCAGAATATTTGGGTTCAAACTCTGGTTCTGTCAAGGATTTTACTCCCCTATTCAATAAACTCCAGTTTCTTCCTTTCATGCCTGCATCAGGCATGATCTCCTCTGCTGGACATTTAAATCTCTTCACAACCTGGCCCCTTACTACTTTGCCAGTTTTCATGTACATCACTCCCAAGTACTCTGCAATCCAGTCATACAGGCTTACGTGCTCCATCTTTCATCTTTCTATCTTTGAACTAACTGCTCTCTATTACTGTAACGCACTCTTTCCTCACCTCTATCTCTCAGAATTCCTAGTTATAATTGTGGAAGATTATTGAAAACTTTTTTTTAAAAAGTAAAACTGTTAATATTAAAAAAATGACATTTTCCCTGATCAAAAAAGCCCCTTAGAAAGGCGAGTGATAGATCCAGAATACAAGATCCTCTCTTGAGGAAATAGATTAAGGGTGAAATTGAAATTTGGACAGAGAGTATCTCTTCTTTTGTTTTATCTCTTCTCAATTTCCTAAAAATGGTTACTTTTCTCTTACTCTTTAAGTGTCTACAATCTGGCCACTGACCTCATAATTCAATGGAAACTACTCTCTCAAAAACAATTAAAATTCTCTTAATTGACAAATATAATGGCCTTTTCTCAATCCTTATCCTTTTTGACCTTTCTATAGCCTTCGACTCTGTTAATCACCCTTGATATTCTTTTCTCTCTAGCTTTTTTTTGGTGATACCTCTCTCTCTTACCTTTCTTACTGCTCCTTCTCGGTTTCCTTTGCTGAATATTAATCCAGGTAATGCCGTGTTCTATAAGGCTCTGTATTGGGCCCTCTTCTCTTCTTCCTTTATTTCAGTTGGTTATCTTAGTTCTTATGAAATCAATTTTTATCTATATGCTGATAATTTCAAATCTATTTATATAGCCCTAACATCTCTGTTGACCTTGCATTTCCAACTGCCTATTGTATATCTCCATCTGGCTGTCCCACAGAGATCTTAAACTCTAAATGTCCAAACTGGACTCATTATTATATCCAAACCCTCTCCTAACTTCCTTATTACTATGGAGGATAGATCATCATCCTCTCAGTCCCCCAGCCTCACAACCTAGGTGTCATCCTTGATTCTTCCCTCTCACTCACCATATCTAGTCTGATGTGAAGGCCTATTAATTTACACTGCTACTATCATGTTGTAGGCTATCATTATCTTATACCTGGACTACTACAACAATGGTCTTGCTAGGCAGTTTCTCTGACACAAGACTCTTTCCACTCCAGTCAGTCCTTCACTGAGCTAGCTGTTAAAGCGATATTCCTAAAGCACAGGCCTGATCTTGTCACCACCCCACCCCCCAACTCAATAAACTGGTTGGCTTTGTATAACCTCTGGGATCAAATAATAAAATTTAAAATCAGACATAAAATCCTCCGTTTCATGATCAAATTCCTTATAATCTGCTCTTCTTTCTCCCCACCTTCCAAGTCTTCTTACACCTCACACAACACAATGTACTCTAAGACCCAGTAACACTTGTCTTCTTCTTCTTCCTTAAATAAGACACAATCTCTCAATTCTAGGCATTTTAATGGGCTGTCCTCCATGCCTAGAATGTTCTCCTTCCTCTGCCTTCTGGCTTCCTTCATATGTCAGCTAAAATCCCAACTTCTATAGAGAAGCTTTTCGTGATCCTCCTTAATTGCCTTCTCTCTGTTGATTATTTCAAATATATCCCGTATTAGCTCATTTGTATGTAGTTGCATGTTGTCTCTCCCATTAGACTCACGAGGTCTTTGAGAGCAGGGACTGTTGCTTTTCTTTGTATCACCAATGTTTAACATGGTGACTGGCATATGGTGGACATTTAATAAATATTTACTGATGGACTGACTAGTGATTGGCCTATAACCTGCCTAAGGGAGATGCTCTCTATTTCATTCAAAAGGAAGTGCCCTTTTCTATTATTCAGAAGAGATTCAGGATATTGATCTTTGGTATGAGGCCCTTTGAATCTTTGAGTTGAGTGGTCCAGAAAGATATGGGATGAAGACTTTTATTCTTCAATTATTTTGGAATGTTAACCCCAAATTGCATTCTTAACACATTGTGATTGTTCTTCTTCAAGATTTCTATAAATATTACCTCATTTACACAAATATTATTATTGTCTTAGGGCAGATACATGTAAGAGGGCATGGGGAAATCATGTCAGTTTGGATGTCTCTCCAGGCTAGAGATTGCCTGGATACAAAATAATGAGAAGAAAAGTAAAATTATTTCTGGCAGACTTGTGCTTAAAATAGAATATAGCATTAATGTATTTTTCTTTGACATCTTCGAAATTGAGCTCAAGTATTACCTTGAAATTTCCTGATCCCTCTGCTGTCTTCCTTCTCAAATCACTTTGTATGTATTTTTCATACACTTAAATTTGTTGTTGTTTAATTGTTTTCAGTAGTGTCCAACTCCTCATGACCCCATTTGGGATTTTCTTGGCAAAGATACTGGAGCGGTTCACCATTTCCTTCTTTAGCTTATTTTTAAAGATAATGAAACTGTGGCAAACAGAGTTAAGTGACTTGCCCAGGGTTACACAACTAGTAAGTGTCTGAGGCTGAATTTGAACTCAGGTCTTCCTGACTCCAGGTCCAGTGCTCTATCCACTGCACCATCTAGCTGTCCTAAATTTAACTTATCTCCCCATAACTAGAGTGTAAGGTCCTTTAGGAGAGGAATCGTTCACTTGGGTCTTTGAATCTCTTTATCCTAGCATAGTGCCTGCCACATAGTATAGTTGATAATTAATAAATATTTGTTGGTCAGTTTGATAGATTGATAATCTGTCTGAGCTTCAGTTTCCTAATCTTTGAAATGAGGAAGTTAGAATAGCTAAATTCTAAAATTCTTTTAACAATTCAGTTCAACAAGGAATTTATAAGTACTACAATGTGCAAGACACTCTGGAAATACAAGACAAAAACAAACAGCTTGCCATCAAATAGGGGAGTTAGGAAGAGATAAGTTGTTTCTTGCTCTGTTTTTTTCCTCTTCTGGAGGCGGCAATAATGGTCACTGCTACTTTTTTTTTTTTACAGGTGAATTCCTGCCCTCAATAATCAATGAGGGAATAACCATATTTCCACAGTTGTATTGGAATATCTTTGATAGGAGGTATAGCTATGAAAACCATTTCCTTGAAAAAATTTTAAAGTCACTGCATGGAGTGGAATGTGAAGGCTGTACCTGTAGGACCGATTCTATGATCATAGAATCATAGAATTTGAAAAGGATTCAGAGGTCAATAGGTTAGCCCCTACCTGGAATGTGAGTCCCTGCTATTGCATAAGAGGACCAAACTCAGAATAACTTCCTGACTTTTCACAAACATGAAAAAACAACATTAGGAGTAAAAATATGACTACTTGAAATAATACATAGGATTTACAACAGGAAAATATTTGGAGGCTGATGGTTATAAGCGAATTTCAGATGTGGATATGGGGAGAGGGCAATTAAAGAATACAGTCTGGACAAAGGTCCAAATGTCTGCAAGACCTATGGACCTTTTTGACAAATGTCTGGCCCCATGTGTTGTTACTTCTGAGCCCCAGTTCTAATCACAATTGCCAAAATATATCCACGTGCAAACTCATGATACCTTTGATGAACTGTTACAGGTCTTCAGCTCACATGATCTCAACTCTGAGAGGACTTTCCCAAGAAAGGAAGGATTACCTTCCATAGAACAAATGTGCAACATCTGGGTCCATATCACTGCTGTGAAGATTCATCACGTTCTCCTGAAACATTCTTGGAGGAAGCTGCTGTTGGATAAGTTGTCTGGTATGAATTACTGCTACAGGAAATCTGACAAGCAAACAGCCGCTGCAGAATGGATTATAGCTGATGGAGGCTGTCAGCATGCTCAATAATCTTCAGTCTGTTAGAGCCAACAAGAATGAGACAACTATTTCAGAAAAAGGCTTCTAATGTTCAAAGTTTAAATTCAGCTGCTATGATTCTTTGATGCTGCTGTATCTTAATACACTCTGAGACCTAACTGGTCACATTTGCATACCAGTATTCTTGAGCATAGATGACCCATTCTGCCTCACCTTTTTAGTGATACAGACCCCAGCACTACACTAGCATGTTTAAGTTTCAATCATTTTGGGAGGTATAGGATTTTTATCTTTAAAAATGAGCATTTCAAATTAAGAAGCATTTCTTGGTGGCAGCATGGCGTAGTGGAGAGAGAGCACTGGATTTAGAATCTGAAGACCCGGGTTTGAGTCCTGGCTGTGCCACTATCTAGCTCTGAAACCTTGAGCAAGTCACTTAACCGACCCAAGTATCAATTTCCTTCTCTGAAAAATGGGAGGGAGAGCTGGACCATCTTTCAAATTCTGTAATCTTACTATGAGCACAGTACTGTGAGGGGTTATGGTCCCTGCCTTAGAGCTCACAGTCAAAGTAGGACAGGAAGTAGGATAAGTCAATACTAATAGTCATGGAACATATAGAGAATAATTCAATCAGTCAATTGGTCAATAAACATATATTAAGTACCAACCATGTGCCAGGCACTCTGCCCAGTGCTGAGGATGAAAAGAAAGGTGCAGAATAGCTCCTGATCTCAAGGAGCTCACTGTCTAACAGTGCAAACAATTGTGTACAAAAAAGCTATTTACAAGAAAAATGGGAAATGATGAATAGGATAAATTGGAAATAATAATTGACAGAGAGAAGGTGCTAGAAGAAGGAGGCTTCCTGCAAAAGTTGTGATTTTAACTGGGACTTGAAGGAAGCCAGAAAAATCAGAAGGCAGAGATGAGGAAGAACATTACAGGCATGGGAGACCAGAAATAAAAATACTCAGAGTTGGAGCTAGAGTTTTCAGGGAACAGAGAGGAGACCAGTGTCACCGGGTGTCAGAGTATAATGGGAGGGGTATAAGGTATAAGAATACTGGAAAGGTGGCGGTGGTGGTGGGAGCAGATTATAATGAGGTTTGAATGCCAGAGGATTTTCTACTTCATTCTAGAGGAGCTAGGGAACCACTGGCATTTATTGAATAGGGGATAAGATGGTTAGAACTATGCTTCATGAAGATTACTTTGACAGCTGAGTGGAGGATGGACTGGAATGGGGAGAGGCTTGAGGCAGGCAGACAGACCAAGCAGCAGGCTCTTGCAACAGTCCAGGCATGGGATAAGGACTTGCTTCAGGGTATTGGCAGTGTCAGAAGAGAAATTTTTATAGAGGTAATGAGAAATGTTACAAGGTAAAATCTATAGGCCTTGGTAAAAGATTGAATATGGACAGCAAGAGAGATAAGGAGTTGGAGATTACACCTAAGTTTTGAGCCTGGATTACTGGGAGGATGGGGCTACCCTCAATAGTAATAGGGAAGTTAGGAACGTGGAAGGGTTTGGGGGCAAAGATAGTGACAAGTTCTGGATAATACATGATCCTAAAATAGGCAATAAGCACTTTAAGAGTTTGGGAATGTTCCTATCAGCTCTACTCATTCCTAAATATTAATTCAGAATTTTTAGACTCCTCTTTTGCTTTATATGTATCTTCAAGATATCCAAAATGACTGTTCTGAGGACATCATATCCTTTCACTACCTACCATCTCCTTTATGTAGCTGAAAAGTTCTCTCTAGCTGCACTTTCAGGGTTGGTCCAGAATCAAGGACAGCTAAATGTTTTCATTGAACAATGTCCATGGTGCTTATTGCGTTCTCCCTAGTTTGGGGAAGAGATGGGAAGTGGGAGAAAGAGCAGGGCAGAAAGAGTTGATAGCCCAGAAGTTCATCAGCTGGTAAAAGTCAGGACTGAAGTTTTAGAAACAAGCCAAGTTTTAAGGACCAGGAGTCAGTCAGTCAGTCAATAAACATAAGCATCTATTACCTGGCAGGTACTGGACTAAGAGAGGCAGGGATACAAAAAGAGGCAAAAAGAGCCCCTGGCCTCAAGGAGATCACAATCTAAGGATGGGTGACAGCCTGGAAAGGGCCAGAGGCAGGAGATGATGTCTAAAGATGCTGGGTCAATTGTACAGAATTACAACAAGGTCTATGATGAGGGCAGTAAGAGAGAAAGACAAAGTCAGGGGGTTCAGGGAGAAATAACAAAGTATAAAATACCAAGGTGTCAAATATGGCAAACTTGTTTTTATCTGTGGATCAAATCTTTAGATTCTTCTGATGTCCCTCTAGCTGCAGAGCTCTAACAAACCTCCGGTGTTCATCCTAACTTTTCCCCACTAGCTTGCTGTGCACTTTCACTGCTCCCCCCAACCCCATGTCTTACCTGCCTTTCCAGGCTATTCATATTCAGATCCAAAATTTTACTCCAAACTTTCCTTTTGTGTATATTTCCATGTGATTCTTACCCTTTTTTTTCCTATAAAACATCCTTCTAAGATCCACTCTTTGTGCTGGAGACATCCCTTTGTTATTTTTAATATTTTATGGATGCCAGTGCAGGACTACTGCCTTTCATCAGTTATCCCTCCCTCTTGCTAGAACTATCCCATCTCCCATTCGGGTCATCTGCATCCTGGAACATGCTTTTAAACCATTTCTTAAGTCCAAGCCAAAGCTTGCAGCTCTTTTCAGAAATGTTGGGCTATATATTTGCATATGCAAAAGAACAATAGGTACAATTTACATAGGGGGCTTTTCGAAGTGCTTTCCATCCATTATCTTACTGAATCTTCAAAATATCCCTAGAGGTAAGCAAAGCAGGAATCATTATCTCCATTATTATGCCTAAAGACTTCTGATTCCCAGACCGCTATCTCTCTCTGTCTCTCTCTGTCTCTCTCTGTCTCTCTCTGTCTCTCTGTCTCTCTCTCTCTCTCTCTCTCTCTCTCTCACACACACACACACACACAATACATACCACCACCACCACTAATAATAATAGCTAGCACTTATATAGCACCTACTATGTGCCTGACACTCTACTAAGCACTTCACAAATATTATCAAATATTATCTCATTTGATCCTTAAAACAGCTCTGGGAGGTACTTGATATTATTATCCCCATTTTACAGCTGACAAAATAGGAAAACAGAGGTCGAGAAACTTGGCCCAGGGGCACGCAGCTAGTAAGTGTCTGAGGCTGGATGTGTACTCAGGTACTCTGAATCCCAGTCCCAGGGCTCTGTCCATTGTGCCACCTAGGTACCTACTACATATGTATATGTGCGAAAGAACTGGAAAAGACCTAATGTGATTATTTGATGCAAATAGGAGGATGTCTAAACTACTAGTATTTTATCTTCTTGGAGGTTTGAAGGGTGAGAGCACTATAATCACACTCAGTACCTCCCAATTTTCCTTTCATTCAGTTGAAAGCAGAGCTCCAACACTTACTGGTTGTAAGACCATGGGTAAGATAACTTAATATCTCTGACAAATATTTTGCTCTTCTGTGAAATGGAGATAAATGGTACTTGTACTACCTACCTGTAGTAGGGTTGTTGGAAGGATCTTAATAATAACAATAGCTAACATTTACATACTGCTTACTATATGCCAGGCACTAGGGATAGAAAATAAGCAAAAACAGCGTTTCTACTCTTGGGGAGCTCATAGTTTAATGGAACAGTTTATATGCAAACAAGTATATACCCACAAGAATTACACAGTGTAAATGGGAGAATATCTTATAGGTAAGGCACTAGGGAGAGGCAGACTGAGAAACCCTTTTGCAGAAGGTAGAATTTGATTGAAGAAAGACAGAGGCCAGGAGTCTGAGGTGAGGAGGGAGAGCTTTCTAGGTAGGGGACACAGCCAATGCAAGGGTGTGGAGCCAGGAAATAGAATGTTCTGTCCAGGAAGCAGCAAGAGAGCCAAGGAAGAAGATGTATCATAGAGCATAGGAAGAGGAGTAAAATATGTATGTGAAAAGGTGGCAAGGAGCCAGGTTGTGAAGGGCTTTATGAACTAAGGAGAATGTACTATGTAAGCATAAAAGATTATTATTTCTGCTTTAAGTAAATTTCTCCTTATTTGTGCTTCTGTGGACATAAATAGCAGCTGTTCCTAAACTACCTCTCCTAAACATTTCTTTTCTTTTTTTTCTTTTTTTCTTTTTAATAAATTTTATTTAATATATTTAG
>CM053625.1:141509529-141541444 GCA_028646595.1 Phalanger gymnotis | reverse complement strand
ACCCGACAGTATATGTGTTGAGGAAAGGACTGACATCAGGAGGAAAAGAGCATCTCGACATCATGTTTAATTTTTCTTGTCAAGAATATGATAGATTTCCCATTATTTCTTTAAATAGCACAATGGCATTCATTAGGAGGACATATTCATAAATCTAATTAATTACATGCTGCTCAGTTTTGAGAATACAGAAAGTATAGCATTAGCAGTTATCAGAGAGCACAAGAATAAACCCAGCAGAAGGAACTTTCCAATGTGCATGTCAGAGTTATCAGTGCTACAGGCTCCAAAATAAAAAGTCTCCTTTTAATAATCTTTTCTGTCTGTGTCTGCATTCCAGTATGGAGGAGGGTGGAGGAAGAGAGGAAGGTGATGGGATATGACCAAAGTCAAGAGCACGAGGGACTACTTTAGCTGTGAACACCTCAAGGCACGGAGAAGTCATTCACCTGGGTTGCTTCTCAAAGTTCAATCTTCAAGGTTCTCAGAGAAGCAATGCCATCTGTTGAACTCTCTAGCAGAACAAGGTATTGCAGGAATTGGTTCATTTCAGTATTGTGCTTAATTTTTCGAGCAAATAGCTCAGTGATGAGATTTTAGCAGCACAGATTTTGCCTAGAAAAATGTCCTGATGCACTGCTTAATAAAGAAGACATGTTATAGCCTTCTGCAAAGTTAAACTCATTTTCGAAGGTTAATATTTAACATGGACTGAGTGTTGAACAAATTAATTTTTTTTTACCCCAACTGCTTGCTCTGAGCTTGGTGTTATAACCTGCCCTTTTTCAGGAAATGAAAACTCCAAGCCATAAACTATTGCCTTTTTGACACTAATTTCCCCCTAGAGAAGCACTTAACTTTTATAATAACTTTCTAGAGAAACATAATTTCAATTTAAGATTCATTGAAGATTTTTAAAACGATCATTTCTACCATAGGAAACCCATTCTCTATATTAGCAGGGACCCTGCTTGTTTAAGAATCTTCATGCTTGCTTTTTAAGATGTTCATTTTTGTGTGTGACAAATACATTTTCCTTCCATTATTATATCTTAATTTTTTATATATATATGATGAATGCACACACATACCATATATGTATATATCTATATCTCACACATATTTTAACCTCTTTCTACGAGGATGTGGGGCAAGGGGCTGGCTTCTCCACTGCCTAAATCCTTTGGCAATGGTTCATCATTTATTTATAAGAAAGGCTTAAACTTTAATTGAGATTCCTCAGTACTACTCCATCTTTCTTCAGCCATAGTAAAGATCCCTTGTGAAAAGTTCCCTAGACTCCTCAGGCTTCCGCTCTTGAAAACTTTTCTTCTTTGTTAACTTCATGTTTCCCTGTATCCAGGGTGAGATTTTATCTGGAGATACCTTTCTGAAGGATTCGCCTCCTCTCCTCCCTATATCAGTGCAGCATTCTTATTTTTGTGTATATATATATTCAGATGTTTATGAGTATTTTTATAGCTTCCTCAGTTTTTTCATTCAGAGGTGGCAATTTTAGGGAAAAAACACCCTGTTCAACTTTCCTTCTTGACTTAGCTATTTTGAATGCTGTGAATAAGTTCACTTACCTTGGTAGTATACTTTTCAGGGGTGTCCATATAGATGATGAGGTTGATGCAAACATTGCCAAAGCTAGCTCAGCATTTGGGAAGCTCTGAAGGAAAGTGTGGGAGAGAAGAGACATCAAGGTGCCTCCCAAACTGAAAGTCTGAAGTGCCATTGTGCTGACCTCATTGTTGTACACCTGTGAAACCTGAAGTCTACTAGGGCCATTACAGGAAACTGAATCGCTTCCATTTGAATTGTCTTAGAAAGATTCTGAAGATCACCTGGCAGGATAAGATATTTATCACTGAGGTCCTATCTCAAGCTAAACTGCCAAGCATTCAAACTCTACTACAGAGAGCTCAGCTCTGAGGACTGGCCATGTTGTTCAAATACCAAATGTATGTTTGCCTAAAAGACTATTCTACAGAGAAGTCATACAAGGCAAATGCTCATATGGAGGACAGAAGAAGTGATACAAGGACACTCTCAAGGTCTCTCTGAAGAATTTTGGAATCAATTGCATGACATGGAAAAATCTAGCAAAGGACTGCCAGGCATGATGTGCCCTCATCAAAGAAGGTACTGTGCTCTATGAGTAAAGCAGAATTGTAGTGGCTCAAAAGAAATGTGAGATGTGCAAATTTAGACATCTCCACTCCAGATGTTCATGTGGACTGTTCATGCCTGACCTGTTGTGGAGCCTTCAGAACTGTTCAGTCGCAGTTGGACACATTGTACCTTGACTCTGACATACTGATGCCGTTTTGGTCCTCTTTTAGTATGAAGGGCAACAACCAACCAAACGAGCTCATTGAATGGAAGAGTTATGTTGTTTCTCATTTCTGTATATCTATTAGCTAGCACAATGCCTGCCATGTTGAAAGAACTTATTAAATGCTTTTAGCAAACTGAGTTTTCAGAAAAGGCACACATAGGGAGAGAAAGAAGGAGTGTGGAGGACTTTACAGTAAGAACAAACATGTCCTTTTTGTGACATTTAAAATAGCTGTCAGATACATATGCCTTACCAATTGTATCACAAAAAGTTAAAAAACATCATACTGACATCAACTTATTTCCCTATTAAAAGGTTAACCTTGTAAGAGCTAAAATGTACATGTTTTGCATTTTATAAAGCATAAAATAGGGTTTTTTTTGCATTAATTTCTCCCTTTCAAGTAAGCCCCTTTACAAAATGTTTTTTCTCTCTAATCTTATTTGACACTTCCAAATGTAGAACCAAGAGGTCTTCCTAACTTAATGGAAACAAAGAGGTAGAGTTATAGTCAGTTAGCCAACTACTTGGATTGAGTAGTGTACTGTATCTGGATGGGATGAAGGGTTTGTCAACAAGTCAAGTCAACAAGCTCTTATTAAGAGTTCACAGAGAGGATTCTGGGAAGATGGCAGAGTAGGTCAGAAAATTCCAAGCTCTCAATATTTTCCCCCCTCAAAAGGGATAAAATAGGACCTTAAGGTGAACAAAGTGCAGGAAAAGTAAATAAGAATAGGGGCACCATAAGGATCTTTCTGGGAAATTTGAGATCAGAAGAAAAATCCCAGGACAAGGTTTGGTCCCTGTGAAAAATCTCCAATCTAGGGTTCACTCTAACAACAAGTGGAAAGCCCTGGGATTATTTGTTTTTGAGAGGCTGCCTCGGCCTCAGCCACGGGAACTTTTACCCCCAAGATAAGTGAGGGGAGTTGGCCGTCTGGGCCTGGGAAGATCAAGGGAACCTCTGCTGACAAGGAGCACCAGACCCAGCTGTGCTGTGAAGAGTGGTGGGGGTGGTAAGGAACCAGTACATGCCTGGTAAGTGTAGAAGCAGTGGGGCAGAAAGCCACTGGCTGTGGGTACTTTATAGGAAGTTGGAGGTTTGGCTTTGGTTCCAGGGTAGAGGGGAGAATTGAAAATCTAGGGCAAGAGGCACCATCTCTCACACCCCAGGGCTAGAGGTGATTACAAATATTAAGCTATTACCTCAAAAAATGCTCAAGCAAAGGAGAAAGAATCCAACCACAGAAGACTATTATGGGAATCGAGAAGACTGGGGTTTTTCTTCAGAGGAGGATATTGAAGTTAAAAAACTTCCAAAGAGTCACCTGCCAAATGGTCACCTGCCCCAAAAGAATTGATAGAAGATCTTTAAAAACTTTTATTTTTTTTAATTATTCTTAGCTGTCAATTTTAAAAAATTAATTTTTAGTTCACTTCAGTTCCACAAGTTCCAAATTTTTTCCCCTTCTCTCCCTTCCCCCCTCCCCAAGACAGCATGCAATCTTTTATAGGCTCTACATATACATTCATATCACATATTTTCATATTAGTCGTGTTGCAAAGAAAAATTATAAACAATGGAATGAACCACAAGAAAGGAGAAACAGAACAAAACAAAAAAAGAGAGCGCAAATAATATGCGTTAATCTGCATTCACACTTCATAATTCTTTCTCTGTATGTGGTTGGCATTTTCTATCATGAGCCTTTTGGAGCTAGTAACCTTGCATTACTGAGAAGAGCCAAGTCTATCAAAGTTAGTCATAGCACAATGTGGCTGTAACTGGGTGCAATGTTTTCCTGGTTCTACTCCCTTCAATAACATCAGTTCATATAAGTCTTTCCAGGTTTTTCTGAAGTCCTCCTGCTCATCATTTCTTATAGCACAATAGTATTCCATTACATTCATATACCACAACTTGTTCAGTGATTCCCCAATTGATGGGCATCCCTTCAATTTCCAGTTCTTGGCCACCACAAAAAGAGTTGCTATAAATATTTTTGTACATTTGGGTCCTTTTCCCGTTTGTATGATCTCTTTGGGATACAGACCTAGAAGGGGGTGTTGCATGCAAAGTCAAAAGGTATGCACATTTTTATAGTCCTTTGGGCATAGTTCCAAATTGTTCTCCAAAATGGTTGGATCAGTTCACAACTCCACCAACAATGCATTAATGTTGCAATTTTCCCACATCTTCTCCAGCATGTATAATTTGTCATGTTAGCCAGTCTGAAAGGTATGATGTGGTACCTCAGAGTTGTTTTGATTTGTATTTCTTTAATCAATAATGATTCAGAGGACTTTTTTTTCATGTGACTATAGATAGCTTTAATTTTTTCCTCTGAAATCTGCCTGTTCATATCCTTTGACCATTTCTCATTTGGGGAATGACTTGTATTCTTATCAATTTGACTCAGTTCTTTATATGTTTTAGAAATGAGGCCTTTATCAGAGACACTGGTTGTAAAAATTCTTTCCCAGTTTTCTGTTTCCCTCCAAATCTTGATTGTATTGGCTTTATTTGTACAAAAACTTTTCAATTTAATGTAATCAAAATTATCCATTTTGCATTTCATAATGTTCTCTATCCTTGTTTAATCATAAATTCTTCCACTCTCCATAAATCTGACAGGTAAACTATTCCTTGCTCTCCCAGTTTGTTTATAGTATCAACCTTTATATCTAAATTGTGTACCCATTTTAACTTTATTTTGGTATACAGTGTAAGATATTGGTCTATGCCCAGTTTCTGCCATATTATTTTCTAGTTTTCCCCACAGTTTTTGTCAAATAGTTTGTTCTTGTCCTAGAAACTGGAGTCTTTGGATTTATCAAACAACAGATTACTATAGTCATTGACTACTGTGTCTCATGTACATAAACTATTCTCCATATCCACCACTCTATTTCTTAGCCAGTACCAAGTAGTTTTGATGATTGCTGCTTTATAATACAATTTAAGATCTCCTATGGCAAGGCCACCTTCCCTAGCCTTTCTTTTCATTAATTTTCTTGATATTCTGGACTTTTTGTTCTTCCAGATGAATTTTGATATTATTTTTTCCAGCTCTATAAAATCATGTTTTGGAAGTTTGATTGGTATGGCACTGAATAAATAAATTAATTTAGGTAGAATTGTTGTTTTTATTATATTATCTAGGCCTACCCATGAGCAGCTGATGTTTTTCCAATTATTTAGATCTGACTTTATTTGTGTGAAAAGCATTTTGTAATTGTGCTCATATAGATCCTGGGTTTGTTTTGGCAGGTAGGCTCTCAAATATTTTATAATGTCTACAGTAATAGAGAAAAGAAACAAAAATATTCACAAACTTAAATATTGCAACTTAAGTATAAAGAAAAAAGCATGTCATGTGCATAGCAGAACTCAAGGGAGGGTTAAAAATATGTAATAATAAATTTTCCTTTCAAGAAAGCCTGTATGATGAAAAATAGAGGTTATATTGAGAACTGTCCATCTTTTCTTTGCTTCCTTGAAGTTTTCTTTTGTTTTCTGCTGTGCACTTTCCAGAATTACCACGGCAAGGTCCTGTGTGGTTAAGAAATCAGCCCCAGGCCTCACAAATAGTAAATAGCCAAGCTGAGATTCAAACCCAGGTCCTCCAAATCCAAGTCTAGAGCTCCTTCTTTTGTGTTGCACCGCCATCCACATCATCTCCCTGTTCAGCAACCTTCAGGGATTTCCAGCTATGGCCAGAATAAAAGGAAAACTTCAGCCTAGCATTTCAGACTTTTTTGTAGTCTTTCTTCAGCCTATCTTTTCAGTCATTTTTCACATTACTTCCCTTCTTGTGGGAGCTTCGAGATGCAGAAGAGTGAATTGAGTCCTGGTCTTGGAGTCAGGAAGCCCAGAGATCAAATCTCAACTCAAATACTTAGAGCTGTGTGACTCTGGGCAAATCACTTAACCCCCCTGGGTCCCAGTTTCATTATCTACTAAATACATCATGTGTGGATTAGAGGACCTGTGTGTTCTCACTCTATATCTATGATCAATAGTCCTCTCTAACCTACCTTCCAGGCAAAATAGCTGCTCCCCAAACTTGACATTCCATTTCCTGTCTCTCCTTATTCTCCCAATCCATCAAATCTAATTCAATGAGAGAGTACCTATTATGTGCAGATCATTTTTCCAGGCATAGGGGAATATAAAGAAAATGAAAAAAAAATGTTTTCTGCTCATAAAGGACTATATATTCTAACTTTTGGAGGATGTAATATGTAAACAGATAAGTAGACACCTAACAGTTGAAGAAAGGTGAGAGTTCTAGTGACCAAGCCAGTTCAGGAAAGACTTTTAATTTGAGTTAACACTAGAGCTGAGCCTTGAAGCAAGTTTTAGAGATTGAGCAAGAGATGGAGGTGAGGATAGAGTTCATTCCAGGCATGGCAGATGGCCTATGCAAAGGCAAAGAGGTGGGAGGTAGAGTTTGTGAAAAGGCAAATTAATCAGTTTGGCCATAACATAGAGCATGTGAAGGGAAATAAGTTTCAACGTAGGCTGAAGACAGATTGTCACTATTAAATGACAAACTGTGGCATTTAGATATTCCCCCCTCCCCCAGAATCAATAAAGAGTCTCTGCAAGTTCTTTAGTGAGGGAGAGACATGGTCAGATTTCTATTTAAGAAAGATGATTTTAGCAGCTGTATAAAAGACAGATTATAGGGTGAAGAGACTAGAAGGAGAGGCAGCAATGTGTGGTGGAACAAGAATGGGATTCACAGTCAAAAAGCCTGGATTCAGGTCTTAGATCCATTATTTACAGTGTGGCCCTAGGCAGGTTACCTAACTCTGGAGGCCTTTGTTCAACTTGTAAAATGAGCAAGTTGAACTAGACGAGCCCTTAAGTCTCAGCTAGGTCTAAATTTGTGATCCTATGTGAGTTATTACCCCAGTGCAGAAACCGAATTAGGAGGCCACTATATCCATTTGGTCAAGAGAAGGTGATGATACAAGGTTGCTGGCTGCATGAATGGAGAGAATGGACTCCTTTGCTGGACTTTCATATATGGTCATGTCCACTCACTGTGGGTATAGACCCAGGCTTTCTCTTAGGCTTTCTCCTTTTTTCACTCTGCATGGTTTCACTCAGTGATCTCATCAGCTCCCATGGGTTTAATTATCATCTCAGTGCAGACGATTCTCAGATCTCTATATCCAGCCTTCACCTTTCTTGAACTGTAATCCTACATCACAAATTGCCTATAGGACATTTCAAATTGGATGTCCCTTGGGTCTCTTAATCTCAACATGTCCCAAACAGAAATTGTTATCTTTTCTCCCATACCCACTCATCTTCTGAATTTCTCTATAACTTTCAAGGTAATGACCATCCAGGTTCAGAACTTCAGTGTTATCCTTTATTCCTCACTCCCTCCTGGTCTATACAACCCATTAATTGCTGAATCTTATAATTTCCTTTTTAAAAATATCTCTCAAATCTGCCCCATTCTTTCCACTTGCACAGCTTCTATCCTAGTTCAGATGTTGTAACTTTTGTCCTAGATTATTGCAACAGCCTCCTAATTAGAACCTGGATTCAGTTCTCTTTCAATTCCAATCCATCTTCCACATAGCTACCAAAGGGATTTTCCAAAAACATAAGTCTGATCATATAATCTTTTCTCTGACTCAATAAACTCCAGTGGTTCTCTCTACTTCTAAAATCAAACAAAAATTTCTCTGTTTGATATTTCAAGCTCTTCATAACCTCTTTCCTATTTTTCTGAATTTCTTAGATACTTCCCCACTCATTCTACAATCCAACTGTACCAGTCTTTTGTTGTTTTCCTTGCTCCTCATACAGAGTGCTTCAGTTCCCATCTCCAGGCCTTTGCACTGACTGTCTTTCACGGTTTGAATGCTCTCCCTCCCACTTTCACTCTTAGAATCCATGACTTCCTTCAAGAATCAGCTCAAGTATCAATTTCAACAGGAGGCTTTTCCTGGTCCCACTAGTTGCTTGTGTCTTTGCCTATAAATCCACTTTCCTTCTATTTTGCATGTATATTGCATAATCTTATTTATTTACATGATTTCTCCCTAATTAGAATATAAACGCCTTAAGGGCTGGGACTCCTTTTGCCTTTTCTTTGTATAACCATCCTATTAGAAGCTTGACTCTAACACCGGCACCATCTTAGTTCAAGTTTGATGCTGGGTGAAATGAGGTGCTAGAAAGTCATTGAAATTTGAACTCAAGGAGTTTTACTTTGTTCTAACACAGCAAGGATATGTGACAAAAATACAGTGGCTTTTAGCTTCTCTGAACATAGTTGCCCTCTTTTCCACATAGAAATGTGTCTCATTAGGAAGCCATGAAAAGGTTATTCTTGTGGGTTTCAGAAATCCACCAAGTCTGAGGATTCTAGACTCTATGTGGATGAGACTTTGTGTCCCTTTAGAATTTTAGATGATCAGGAAACCGTATCAGAAAAGCCAGGGCCAGCGAGATCCTGGAACAGTCTTGTGTGGGTGTTTTTTTTTGGAGGGCAGGCAAAGCCATTCCATGCTACGGGTAGGAAGAAAGAAGTTACATCAGGGAGACATTGGTACTATCACATAGCCCTTAGTACAGTGCCTAGAAAGTAGCAAATGCTTATGAGATACTTATTGTTTGATTAATTGTTAAATTCCTTGAGTACCAATGTAAAACTAAGTGGTTTGAGGTCCCATCTGCTTTAAATTCATGATGCTGTGATTCTATATTTTGGAGGTAGAATCAATAAGATGTAGGAGCTAATCTGACACAGGAGTAGGTTAAGGGAGAGGGAGAAGAGTTAAAGATAATGCTTAGAATTATAACCTGGATGATTGGAAAGATAGTGGTAGTAGTGGGTAGATGGCCAGAAGATGGTAGGGCTGGATAGCCATATGGGATATAAAGTATGGTTTATGATCTGAGGCTAGCAAGACACATGAGGCTATTTGTATTTGTACTGACTGTATCACCAATGAAGAAAGGAGGCATGGAGACAAGAATTTATTAAGTGCCTACTAGTGCCAGGCACTGTGCTAAGTCCTTTACAAATATCTCATTTGATAGAGCAAGGCCTCAAGGCAGTGGCTCCAAAAAAGAGTAATAATGGCAGAGGGTGAATAGCAAGGGGATGGTCGGGGGAAGGGGTTAGATGGGTTGTAAAGCATGGCCTTGAGTTTGTAGCCAGCTAGAGTGAGTCATGCGTGTTGTGCTGAATGAATTACAGTACACTACTGCCTATACAGATGTGAGAGTCATCTGCATAGAGAAGATAATTGCACCTTTGGGAGTTTGTGAGATTATCAAGAGACTGGGTATATATAGAGAGAATGAAAGTGTCAAGAAGAGTGTGACAGTTAAGCAGTAAGATCTAGATAGCTGTTGAACTTCTATGGCAAGAAAATACTTCTCTGAATCTATCTATATCTTTCCTCAAGGCTCAGCTCAGGTACCACTTCCTTCATGTCTCCCTTCCCTGATGCTCCCACTTGTTGAAACCTTTTTCTTCTTCAAATTACCTCCTATCTATCTCCTAAGCGAATGCCAACTCTTTGAGGACAGGGACTAGCTCCTTTTTGTCTATGTATTTAACAATATCTAGCGTAAAATCTAAAAGGTATAAGATGACCACTTCCCCTTAATATTCTCTTTTCTTGACTTTCGTGAACCTTCTCTCTCCTAGTTTTCTTCTTAACTCTCCAATTGTTCTTCCATCTCCTTTAAAAACTCACGTTTCTCTTCCTATTCCCTAAGTATGAGTGTTATCTAAGGCGCTATCCTTGGTTTTCTTTTCTGTTGAATCAAACCCTAGGCAAAACTGGCAAGTTCAAGTGGCTGAGTGGACAGTCATGGGTGAGAGAGGGCCAATTCCTACTTCTAGGGAAAGAGGATAGAGTCCAAATTGGGAGTGAAACAAGTGTGAAATAACAGACTGGCTGAATTTGTACCAAAGTTTATTTGGAGTACAAAAATATAAGGATCTGGGATAATCAGGAAAACTCATTAAAGAAGCTCAAACAGGAAGGCTTGTTTTTATAACATTATGATATTTTATAACAACACAATAACAACAAATGTGCTAAATGAAATAAACAAACCACAATTAAAGCAAGAGAGGAAAGTAAAGTAATCCCTAAGTAGAAAAAATCTGAAAATCTGAACAAATAATTAAACAAAAGAGAGACATCAGGACAATGAGTATATACCATAGAATAAAAGGAAGAAATAAAAGCCCTCCATAAAGAAAGAATAACACAAAAATTAAGAGATTCTCAAAGTAAAGAACAGTCCAAGTTCTAAAACCTTCAGATTATTAAAAAAACTCAGGAAGAGATGTAAAGGCAAATCTCATGTCTATAAAAGTGGAATAAGCCTATTAAAAGAGCATAAAGAGACAAACACAAGACTCATTAATTTGGAACATTCAGCGAAAGCATTTTAATAAAGTAATAGACCCTTTGTGGAATAGAATCATGCAGGAGATGCCCAGAAATGCAGAGATGGCAGAAAAAAATGATAGAAAAACAAATAGAAGCAGAAAAATTGGAGGTCTTAGGTCTTCACAAATCCAAGCAATAGAGACAGAGATGGAACTCAGTGAAATAGTCTGAAAGAAGAGATTTATAACCAAAGGAAAGGAGATAAAGTTAAAAGAAACTACAACATCTAATTACATGTGAAGAAAGCAAAACCTTAATGAAATGGATGAGTATCTACAAAAACAACACAATCTCTAAAAGATAAATTGAAAAAAAAATTTCCAAAATGAGGCAGATAGGGTTAGGGTTGGGATTTTGCAAGTGAATTCTATGAAACATTTAAAGAACAAATGTCTCATAAGCTTCATAAAGTGGTTTCAAAAATGTGGGGAAAGGCAATATACCAAACTTTATCTATAAGAGAAATATTATATTCATACACAAACTAGAGAATGATAAATATGAGAAAGAGAAATAAATATTGATGAAAAATACTAAATGAGAGGCTGACAAAGAGCTTAGAAGAAAATCACAATTTTTATCACATAATTATAAAGATGATATAGTTGTTTTCAGCATGTCTCTCCTAACAATTAAAAAAGTAAGAAATATGTGACATATATGTATATATTTCTATCTTTTTCTTTATCAGTCTATCTATCTATCTAGTTATTAAGGGTGAAACAATAAGTTAGGACTCTAATGATATTGTTGACAATAGGAAAACTGTACAAGGTAAAAACCTTATGGGATGATATTTGAAAGCTGAAATACTTAAAGCTCTCACTCATCACAGTCATGCTCAGCCAACTGTACACACCAGACCTCTTTCTCAGGATCCAGATGAGAATGAATGAATAAAGCATTTGCTAAGTGCTTACTATGTGCAAAGCACTTATAGTCTTTGAGAATTACCTGCGGCACTGAGGCTTTAAGTGACTTGATTAGGATCACAACAACAGTATTTGTGAAAGGCAGAACTTGAACCCAGGTCTTTTTGAATCAGAGACTGGCTATCTGTTATTATTTGCTATCTCTTACTTGTTTATATAATATGTATGTATATTTAAATAAAAATATGAACATATAAATTACATAAAAACATATGCTACATTATCCATCTCTCTATCTTTGAGTCTATACACACACACACACTCAATCATATACACAGACATAGAGACAGAGAGATGTAGAAAAGGAGAATGGTTTACAGGTAGAACCCCAGGGAAGGTCAATATCAATATATTATTCAAAGCAATATCCTCAACAGGCTTTACTTTGCCACTATCATTGAATTAATAGGATAGACACCATGGCTAAGCATTCACTATATAGTTTATTATTTTGGACCCTTGGAGGTACTTTATATTGGAAAATGACAGTAAATAAAGCAGTATCACAGGCAAAGTTTCCTGTCCATTGTGATCAAATCAGCTTCAAATGATGAAAAATGAGGGTATCCTTCCTGGCTCAGGTATTGCTTAATGCCATAGTTTGCTCTGTGGTGACTAGAGGACACCGAGGTCATATGCTCAAGAAGAAAATAATGAATTCTGTTTGAAGGGCAGTGCATACAAGGGAGCACACACACGTACATACATTCACACACTCTTGAAAGAAAAACTGCCACTCTAGCAGTATGTATGTGCTAATGCAGAAAAAGGGGTTATGTAGACATTGCAGATGAAAGGAGAGCTAAGAATATTAAAATCAGAATAGTTCTAGGAATTCATAAGAACATTGAACAATATGTCATCCCCATGAATTTTCAATTTGAGGCCAATATGAAAGCTTAACAGATTCAATAGAACAGTTTTATACAAAATACAAAGAAAATGGAGTACATGAGTTCACACAAGATTAATATATAATCATATCCAAAAGCACTGAATGAGGAGTAGCAGACTATTGGCTACTATATATTAATTTAATATCCTCCTTTCTGTGAGCTAGGCAGTGTTGGTGCTTGCGGGTCCCTACTCAGGTGCTCTCTTTTCCAAGGATGGTAATCGCAATCTAAATCTTGTTCAATATCTCTCTGACAGACTGATAATGAGTCAACAAAGCAGGCTAGGGAATCTTGTCAAGGCTATGGTCCTGTTAGAGCAATTCCAGATTCTCTCTCTTCCAGCTGCTCAGAACAGTGTTCTCTCTAGATCAGAATCCTCACACCTCATATTAACTATTTCCTTCCCCGAGAAACTTTTTACTTCAAGTCCTTCAAGGCATTTGATTGTCTTATTCTCACCTAGCTTTCTAACTTTTGCTTTAGCCAAAGTGGTCCTAATGAGTCAGAAATGGTGCTGTTCATTATTTTCTAGGTGGCACAGTGGATAGAGCACCAGGTCTGAAGTCAGGAAGACTCATCTTGAAATCAAATCCAATCTCAGATACTTACTAGCTGTGTGATCCTAGGCAAGTCACTTAATCCTATTTGCCTCAATTTCTTTTCTATAAAATGAGCTGGAGAAAGAAATGGCAAATCACTCTGGTGTCTTCACCAGGAAAACCCCAATGGAGTCATGAAGAATAGGACATGACTGAAACAACTGAACAACAGCATCAATTATTGTTCAGTCATTTTCAGTCATTTCCAACTCTTCATGACCCCATTTCCACTAAGACACATTGCTTCTTCTCTTAATAATTTTTAAAAAGCTTTAATATGTCACTTGGGTAAGACCACATAGCTAATAAGTAACAGAATTGAGATTTAATCCAGGTCTTATGCTGCCAAGTTCTGTTTTCATTTACCTGCAAAGTCTTTGATGGCAGATACCATGTCATGTACTACCTTGTACATGGATAGTGAGAGATAGAGGTGTAGTAGAGAGCTGGCCTTGGAGTTAGGAAGACCTGGGTTGAGTACTTACGTCTGATAAATACTATGTGAGTCTTAGCAAGTCATTTAACTTCCCGGTACTCTATGTAAGTCTCCAAGTTGCAGATAAGTTGCTGATACGGATTAGTGGAAGGAGTTTCCTCATAAATTGTTTCCTGCAAAAGCAAAATAATAGTTCTGGAACAAAAATAAAGAAAAATACATATCTTCACACTGTCTCGAATGTAGAAAGTATACAATAAATGTTCGTCAAAAGCACAATTCCTGTCTGGTGATTCAGAGGAGAGTTAATAAAAGCTTAATAATAGGAGAGTTAATAAAAGTTAATAAAAGACATGGATTTTAGGAAGTTACATAGCAAAGTTTCTCACAATATTCTATGGAAAAGATGGATAGATAAAGTGTCTGGATAACAGTATATTAAGGCAAATGTGGAACTACTTGAATAAATGGAACCAAAGAATGTTTATTAATGGATGGATTGTCTTATCTTGTGAAGTGACCCAGGGCTTTGTCTTTGGATTCCTTTTATTTAACATCTTTATTAATGATTGAGTGAAGGCATAAATGGTACACTTATTAAGTTAAAATATAATACAAAGCCATGAAGGAAAAATTGTTAATATGTTAGATGACAAAATTAGGACCCCCCAAAAAAGCATCTCAACAGAGTACCACAATGTCCTGGCTCTAATACAATCAAATTTACTGGGAAAAATCTAGAGTCCAATACTTGAGCAGAAAAAAAAAAATAACTGTACAATTGCATGATGGGAAATAACTAGAAAACAGTTCATGTGAAAAAACTGTGGTATGCAGTGGTATTCAAGAAAGCCAAGGCAATCTTAGGTTATACTACTAGAAATATAGATGTAATGAACTGAGCATCAGTATATTTAGATAGAGACAATAGTCCTCCATTGATGTGATTCTTTCTAGAACAATATGCCCCACTTTAGGTAAATCATTGGCCACCTGGAAAATATACAGAGGAGGGTGACACCAGGCTTTCTGCACAAGGATCTGTTGAATGAAATGGAGATCTTTAATCTAGAGGAAGGAAAACTGATGGGGCACCTGATAGCTGTCTTCAAATATTTGTAAGGTGATTGTGTGAAAGATATAATAGATTTGTTCTGTTTGGCTCTGGAGAACAGAGCCAGTAGCATTAAGCAGCTTGCTAAAGGAGCAAAACCCCTCAATTTCCACTAGCTGCCAAGCTAGTTTGTGGGCCAGGACTCCTAGGATTTTGGGAAGCCTTAGTACAGCTTCAATGCTGAACTGAAGCATTTAATGGGGGTCATCAGCATATAAACCATAGGGAAATTCTTGTCTTGGTTATGAACATAGCAGTCTATTAAAAATGACTTCTATATAGGGTGTCCTAAAAGTTTGCATAGTCTTAAGCCACAATGGCTTTTTACAATGAAAATAGAATCTGAACAAAACTATTAAGCATTTAAAATATATGCTAATAATAGATGAATACTTTCCCTTGGTCCAATGGGTCCTGCTTGAGCATGAGGTCACAAAACCTAGGTGGGAGAAAAAAGAGAGAGAGAGAGAGACAGACAGACAGACAGACAGAGAGAGAGGGAGAGACAGAGAAAGAAGAGAGAGAATATTTAAAAAATAATTTTCATCGATACCTTAATTTTTACAACATGGTCATTTTCAGGTAAATTCTACTCTCTATCTCTCCTCCCTGCCTGATCAGATAGTTTTTTTCTTTTTAAAGAAAAAGTTAAATAGGAGATGGTATCTGGCTGTGTATGCAACATTCTGCATTCAAAGTGCTCCACTTTATTAATATAAAAATGAAGGCCCATTTCTTCATCTCTTTTTCTTGACCAAGATTGGTCATGACACAATGTTTAGCTTTATCTAAGTATTCTTTTAATTTACATAATAATAGCTATCATTTACATAGTACTTTAAGGCTTATAAAGCCCTTTTGATATTTTATCTAATTTGATCCTCAACAGTCCTGAGAAGTAGGTGCTATTATTTTGTCCTTTTTTACAGATAAGGAAACTGTGACTGAGAAAGGTGATGTGACTTGCCCAAGGTGACATTGCTACTAAGTCTCTGTGGCATAATTTGAACTCAGATGTCTCTGACTCTAAGTCCAGAATTCTGTGTATTATACCACCATTTCACACACACACACACACACACACACACACACACACACACACACACACACACAGAGTTTTCCTTTTTATGTTTATTTCATTGTGTATCAGTTCATATAAGTCTTCCCATGTTTCTTGGAATTCCTCGTATTTGTCTTTTCCTATGACGCTATAGTGTTCCATTGAATCCATATACCACAATTTTTTTAGTCATCCTTCAATCAATAGATACCTACTTTGTTTTTAATTTCAGTTTAATTTATCATCAATTAACAAGTATTCATTTTTTCCCTTCTACTTCCCTCCCCCAAACAAAAGGAAAAGAAAACCCTCGTAATAAATATGCATAGTCAAGCAAAGCAAATTCTCCTCTTTGTCCATGTCTGAAAATATGTCTGTCTCATTCCACATTTTGAGTCTATCATCTCTCTGTCAGAAGGTAGATAATTTGCTTCATCCCCAGTCCCTTGGAAACATAGTTTGTCATTTCACTGAGTGTGGATCTCAAGTTGTTCAGAACTTTTCCTTATAATATTTTTGTTATTATGTAAATTATTTTCTTTGTTCTGCTCATTTCATTTTATATCAGGTCATAGATGTCCTCCCATTTTTCCATGAAACTGCCCATCATGCCATTTCTTATAGTACAATCTTATTCCATCACATTCATATACCATAATTTGTTTAGACATTCTCTACTATGTAGATCTCCATTTTTTTTGTTACTATGAAAAGAACTGCTATGTGGTTTTTTTTGGGGGGGCAATAGATTCTTTCCAACTTTTTTCATCTCGTTTCGTCACAAGCCTATTAATAAGATTTCTAGATAAAAGGGAATGAAGAACTTAGTGACCTTTTGATCGTAGTTTCAAATTGCTTTTCAGAGTGGTAGTGCCAGTTTACAGCTCTATCATCAGTGCATTCATAAGGACACCCACTTTGATGAAATGGGCTACTAATTGCTTCTCTACTGATTTGAAGATCAGGCACCCATCCTGCCTTTACCATGAAGAAGCTGAAGGACCTCCTAGGCTCTGCTAGATCACCATCTGGCAGAGGAGGAATCCAGGATGGAAGGCAATTCGGATTGCTTCTGGTTTCCCAGAAAGTGAAAGAGAATGCATAAATCAATAGCAAACACCCTCAAGGACCTGAATGGGGCTATGTCTACTATCTTTAGTCAAATGAAGTCACACATTCCTTTTTATTAGTACCTAAGGCTGTGCCTAAGCTCAGAGTCTGCTACTTTGAGATCTGCCAGGAGTTATTTAAGCATCATGCTTAAATAGCATCATGCATTTTAAAGAGCACTTTCCAGCATTTTTGAGACTGGCAAGACCTGAGTTCAAATTTTTACTGTTGATGCTTACTTATTTAACCTAGAGAAAGTCACTTCCCCACTTTGTCTCAGCAAGGGTGGGTTGCACTAGATGGTCTTTGAGGGGCTTCCCAGAGATATATCTTTGTTGAAAATATTTGTTGAAGTTGAAGAAATTTGGTCCCATTAAGAAACAAAAAGCTATCTTCTCAATGATTCATTGAGGATCACAGTTCAGAACAAAAGAGAACCCACTCTAAACATGACAGAAAAAATATACCTTGAGGCATTCGGAACTTGTAATGTCTTTATGTAGGTGAGGGAAGGACTCAATATGTACAAGACAGAACTCATTATCTTTTCCCTTAAATCCTCCCCAACTCCTACATTCCCTATTAAGGGCAACACCATCCTCCCAGTTTCTCAGACTAGAAAGCTAGGTGTCATCCTGGGTTCCTCACTATCTCTTACTTCATGCCCAAGCTGTTACCAAGGCCTATTGATTTCAATTTCACCACATCTCTTAGAAGGCCCTCTTCTCTCCTCTAACACTGCCACTGCTTTAGTGTAGGCTCTCATTACCTCACACCTCGATTATTGCGAGGTGGGTCTCCCTGCATCAAGTCTCTCCCCTCTCCAATCCTCCCTCCATTCGGCTTCTAATACCACAGGGTATAAGTTACAGAGAGGGAAATTTTGGTTTGGTAAAGAAAAAAAAAATGAAAGAACTCCAAGCAACTAGAGATATCAAAAGCGGTATGGACTGTTCCATAGTGAGTAGTGAGTTTCCCAGTTACTTGAGGTCTTCAAGCACAGACTAGATGAACTTGTCAGGGATGATGGAGAGGATATTCCTGCTGAGGTATAGGTTGGATTGTGACTTTAATTCTGGGATTCTCGAATTCTCTTCCAGCTCTAAATCTGTGATCTCTAGATAATTCTCCCATCTGCTTTTAAAGCTTTATTGTTTCATGGATAACTTTTGCATTGTAATTGACCCCAGAGTCTACCCACCACACAAATAGCACCTGACCCACAAACTACCCACAATAAAAAATGACCTTTTCTATTGATACTAATGAGGAGAAGTCTTAATTCAGTTATTCATTTTTATATTCATATATTTTATTCACATATTTTTTAAATTATTCATTTTTGTAGGCATAGATATTGTCATATTAATTAATTTAGCCAACAAACATTTACTGTTTATCTACCATCCTCAAGTTCCTGTACTTAGCACCAAGGAAATAAAAAAAAAGCTATCCCTGTCTCTATCTTCAGGGATCTTATAGCTGAGTAGGGGAGCTAGGGCAGGTACATAAATAACTATTCTATAAGCTAGAGGATGAAAATAAAATAAGAGAGTGGTACTGAGCACTGTAGGAAATCAGAGGACAGATAGAGAACTTTGAAAAAATATAATTTTGGATTCAGAGGCTAGCTTGGGGATAGGGGGTGTATTTCTCAGTCACATTCCAAGAATTCTTCTCAGTCTTATGTCCAGTGTCTCTCTCAGTTCCTTCCAACTCAGCACAGATTTTGCCATTCTCTTCTGCTTTCCACATCCTTAAGACAAGCATAGACTCATAGGATACAATATCTGGAAGGGACCTTTAAATAAATTTCCCGTAGTGTTATAGTTAATAGGGAACTTAGAAATAATCTAGTCTAGTAGTTCTCAAATATTTTGGTCTCGAGTTTCCTTTACCCTCTTAAAAATTATGGAGGACCTCTCAAAAAGTTCTTTCATTTATTGGATTATATCTATCAATGTTTGCCATGTTAGACTTAAAATATCTTAATATTGTTATGAAAATAATTTTGACTTTCTGGACTCTGGACCCAGGAGTGCATAGACCACCTGCTGAGAACTGCTGATCTACTCTAACCCCTTCATACAGGATGGGGAAACAAGTCCACAGGTTTCCTTTTTTTTCATTCTAGATGTTTTATGTCTTCCTCACACCAGTGTGACTATACCTGGAGTTGAATGTGGTTGGTTATTCTCTTGCAACAGGACTCTTGCCTCAGCTTCCAGCACAACCTAGTCTGGGTTAGCTCAGTTGCTTAGAGCATGGTTTTAATGAGGCTGGAATTGTGGTTTTAATTCTCTCAGAGAATAGTTAACTTCACACAGCATAAAAACTATGTCCTGCAGTCACAAAATGAACTCCTAGGTCTGGAAGTGAGGGAAGAATCTGGTTATCTTTAGATCAGCCATTGCCATGATTGAAAATATATCCTTTATTAGTAGAATTAATGTCCAAGACTTTTCTCATACCATTTGTATCTACCTTTCCTTCAAATGCTGTATGTCTTTCAATGCTATCAAAATTATTTAGACTGTGTCCATTTTTAAAAGAGCATCCTATCTAGGTATAGAGAGGCTCATGACCTGTAAGCTGGTCACCAGGTAATAAAGTCTTTGGACTAAGCAACCTATGAAATAAAGCAAAATACAAAATGGCTCTTGGTTCTATGCAGTCCCCTTCTATTTCTGCAGTGATGAAAGAAGAATGGTGGAAACAGATAGCAGAGCTTATGTAAACTCACATATTTAGACCATCTACAAATATTAACTCAGGTCATTGTACTCTAAAAGTGAGGTCCTTGCCCAGTGATCAAAGGGTAGACATAATAAAGGAGGAAATTAATCATGCCAAAGTTGATATACTTTCAGTAAATAAAAACAAGATGGAAAGAAGCTGTACTTAAATAGAAGGATGCTTCACCAATTCTCACAAATAAGGGAGTTGGAGCAGTTCATTTTATTGTGTCTAAAGGCAACCAGAAGTATCATTTCATAGAGGAAATTTGCTTACCCTATAATATAATACAGATGACAAGCATTTGTAAAAAAAAGATTAATATGAAATAAAGCTCAGCTCATATACCAAAATCTGCTGAGGAGGATCAGGAGAGAGAGAAGTTCTATGAAGAACTACATAAGGCTCTCTAAATGAAACCAACATATACTTTGATCCTTTGTGACTTCAACAGATCACATTGATGGTTGAAATAGGATGGTTAAAAATAAGGAGTAAGGAATGAGAGAAGCCAAAAACTTGCAGACTATGATGAAACCTTATGTTTATGCACAATGAACTCTTCATTTGAGAAAAAGAATAAAGTGGCATTGGACATTATATGTACCAAATAAAATCCCCAAGATGGACTCTAACCTCAGACACTTATTACCTATATGACCCTGGCTAAATCACTCAACCTCTGTTTATCCTAGTCTCCTCATTTGTAGAATAAGGAGAATAATAATACCTACCCCAAAGTGTTGTTGTAAAGATAAAATAATATCTGTAAGGCAGTTTGCAAACCCTAAAGTGGGAATACATACATACATACATACATACATACATACATACATACAGAGAGAGAGAGAGAGAGAGAGAAAGGAAGAGGGAGAGGGAGAGGAAGGGAGGGAGGGGGAGAGACAGAGAGAGTGAGCTCTGGCATAGTGGATAGGGTGCCAGGCCAGGAGTTACAAAGACTCATTTTCCTGAGTTCAAATTCATCCTCAGACACTTACTGCCTATGTGACCCTGGGCAAGTCATTTAATCCTATTTGTCTCAGTTTCCTCATCTTTAAAATGAGTTAGAGAAGAAAATAACAAAACACTCCAGTATCTTTGCCAAGAAAAACCCAAATGGGGTCATGAAGAATCAGACATAACTGAACAACAATATATATTTATATAACATAGTTATTATTATTATTACTGTTATTCTTATTGTGAAAGATAAGAAATGACATGTTAGGGATATGTGTACATTCTTGAACCAGTTGCCTGTGTAAGATCAGACCACTGATTTGTTAGAGCAAAGGAAAAAATTAATAAGAAATTAGAAGAAAAAATTAAAATGAGGTATAATGTATAATTAAAACAACTCCAACTTGACCTATTTAAATAAGTTATTGATGTAGAAAAATGGGAAATTAGTGGAAGAAAGCACATCAATACTGTTTTTCACAATATCATACAGAAGCTTATCAGATCAATTAACTTATCAAATTCAAATATGACACAAAGCTAATGTAGTAAATGACAGAATTGAGATCCAAAAAAGATCTCAACAGACTAGATCAATGGCTTGGCTCTAATGAAATGAAATTTACTGGCGATCAATCAAGCATTTAGTTAGTTCCAGTTTCTGTGCTATGAACTGAGGATATAAAGACGAAAGCAAAACTTCTATATTTTCAGAGCAGCTAGGTGGTGCAGTGAATAGAGCACTGGCCCTGGAGTTAGGAGGACTTGAGTTCAAACATGGTCTCAGACACTTGGGACATGCTAGCTCTGTGACCTTGGGCAAGTCACTTAACCCCAATTGACTTGTCTCCCCACCTCCGAAAAAAAAAATGTTTATATTTTCTTTCTTATGGAGGAGACAATATGTTCATATATATGTATATATGCTTATATGTACATATACACACAAACACATAATATATATATACATACAAACACATATACATATACACACATATACGTATACATAAAAACATAAATGCATACATATATATTATGTATAAAGCAGATGTAGGATGACCTTGGAAGAGAGGGCACTAGCTCCTGGATAGGGGTGGTAATGGAGGTAGGGAGCAGGAAAGTCCTCTGCTGAATGTGGTTCTCTGTGGTGCTTGAAGGAAACTGATATAAATCCATTGCTACGAGAAGCCTAAAAACAGTCAGTCAACAAACACTTACTTGACACATGGAGATATATGGCAGTCAATGGCAGCATATGTTTAGAACATAATCTCATTTATAAAATATTAAAGAGGAGAATGGTGGAAGATTATGAGTAATATTGCCTCATAAAACAATGAGAAACACTAGATAGGGAAACTAGTTTAAAGAGATCTTGAAGAGAGACCTAAGCAAAGTCATACCAAGGGCGTTCCCGCATGAAATTCTAAGGATAACAGAGAAAAAGATGATAAATATCTGCAGAGATTGAAAAAAAAAACTTTTTTTCACCATCAATCATGACAGAGGAGCCACCACATTTGTGCTCTAGCATCACAGCCACAGATGTGTTTATAGATGAAGCAAAAATGGCACTGAAGAAGACAAAGTTGGGAAAAGCAGCTGGAACAGTTAATCCTATAATAATACCAAATTATTTATTTCAAAGTTACAAAATTTTGAAAATAACCCAAATTAAGTTTCTTGCATCAAGTTGCTTTACAAATTTACATTTGTATATATGGGTGTGTATACACACACACACACATACACACATACGTATGTATACATAATTGTGACAAAGACTGAAAGATGAATGTGAAACTGATTGAGGGTGTGTCAGTGTCATAAAACATGTAAAATAGGAGTTGCAGTTGAAAAGATGAAAGTGTATCTTACTTTATACCAAATAGACAGAGAGAAGGCCTGTGCTGGAGTCAACTGAGAGTATTGAGTGATTACTTCTCAATGTATCTGATTAAGTGGAAGATACCAAAAGTATGGAAAAAATACTAAGCTTTATTATAATTGAATAAAGGTGACAGAGAATATTAACAACTACTGACCCACATACCTACTTTTCCTTCTATATAAAATCTTCATGAAAATAATTTATACATACGTTATGTGAATCTTTGATTAGAGAGTTAAAAGGAAACTGTCTGGTTTACATGTTATGTTTCACAGTAGACCACATCTTTACCCCCACCTAATTAAGTGAAAGAGCTGGGGAGTTAAAGATGTCACTACGTATATTGTTCATGGATTGCTAAACAAACAAACAAAGAAACCCAACACATTTAATTTAGTACAACAACATGCTTCCTTAAAGTCTCTTCTCTAACAAGGTGTCTCCCTCCAACATGGAAAAGTTATGCAAGAATTTTTGGAAAATATAATGAGTGGAATAGTTTTGTTCAATGATTCTGTGAACACTAGTATCAAGTGAGGCATGAAAAAATAGATGGTTGTGCTTGATAAAAGCATTCATTACCATTATGGAAGAAATCCACTGCTAAGTTCCAAGTTATTTCCTGTGGAGGGATTCCCTGTGGAAGATGAGATCCTACTGATGGTTCTGTTTGCATATGGCATTGTGTTGATTGCATCAAGCCCCAGAACATTATATTGCTTCTTAAATGAGCTCCATAGTTAATCAAAATAATTTAGCCTACCTATATACAAACATTCCTGCATGGATGAAAAAATGCTTATCGTCCAGACTATAATCTCCAGTTGAATGGGCAACCTACAGTGTCCATATATCTACTTCTATCTCTACCTCTATCTCTATCCATCTCTGTCTCTATCTATCATCTATCAAATATCATCTTTGTCTATATCTACAATGTCTTGAATACATAGTACAAATGCACAATGATTTGGGTACAGAACTGAACAGAGAGAGGTGGATGACTGAATTGCTTTTGTAAAATTGCAAAATTCTTCTAAGCTTCCTGAAACAAAGGTGCATTCTTTTTAAAATTTAGCATTCTTCAGGTGGCATTCTATGGTTTCAAGTAATGAAACTATACAGTCTTTGAAGAACTGAACCTGAAGGTCACTCAGGAGCATTAGAGTGGCACATTTTGGGTACGTGTGGGCTGTAACATGTCACCACCCCATGTACTCTTTGGTCTAGTGACCTTGGCCTCTTCATTCCTCCAACAAGACACTTTATCTCTTGGCTCCAATCATTCATGTTGTCTGTCCCCTGTGCCTAGAATTCTCTCCATTCTCATCTCTACCTTTCCGCTTCCCTGGTTTCTTTAAAGTCCCAGCTGAAATCCCACCTTCTAGAGGAAGCTTTTCCCAATCCTTCTTATTTAAAGTGCTTTCTTTCTGTTGTTTCTTATTTATCCCCTATGTAGCTTGTTTGTGCCTAATCATTTTCATGTTATCTTCCCCTTAGGCTGTGAGTTCCTTAAAGGCAGGGACTATATATGCCTTTCTTTGTATCCTTAGCACTTAGCATAGTGTCTGATACATAGTATAGCTTAATAAATGCTTATTGACTTGACTTGATGAAGATGGAATTACAGAAGAATGGTATAAAGGATATCATTGAAGAAAAGTGTCATTAAAGGTGAGGAAATTGAGGCTCAAAAAGGTTTAATAGTTTAGCCAGTGTAACTAGTAGTAAGTGTAACCCAGATCCTCCAATTACAAATTCAATGCTTGTTTTAGTGGATGGCACAGTTCCCATCACTTTTTACTAGTGTGATCTTAGGCTAGAATCTGTTTTTCTGGGTCTCAGTTTCCTCATCTCCAAGATGGGAGGGCTGAGTCAATGATCTTTAAGATCTCTTCCAACTCTCTGATCCCAAGTTCCTATTATATGCATTGCATTGTGCTAAGACAGAGAAGACAGGGAAGACAGAGAAGAAGATATTTTCACATGAATTAGGAACTTTTGAGGCTTTGTCTGACAAGTTTTATTTGGAAAAAAGGAAAAAAAAGACTGGAATCATTGCTTTCCAACATGCATACCATAATAAAATGTAGAGGCAGTAGGGAAAACAAGAGGGCTTTATTCAATGTAATTGAATGTTCAACTCAGAAATGGTAAACAAAAAGTGAAGAAAGAGGTGCATTTTGAATTTTAATGTTTGTTCTATAAGTGGGTTGAGGTGGAGGCTGTGGGAGTTAATTCACCAAGATAAAGTCCTAGCTGATTAAACAACAAAAACAATAACAACCACAACAACAACAACAAAAAAAAAACAACAAAAACCTCCCAGGAGGAAGACTTCCCATGAGAGCTGTTTAGATGATCTCATTCCCGCTCCTTACTTAATGAAATCAATTTAGACCCACTCTCACCATCCTTTCTCATGCCACCAGAGCCACAGATGGACAAATAATGAAGATTTTCTGCCAAAGCAAAAATGGAGCCTGAAACGAATCTATTTTTACTACTTCAAGTGGGGTCTAACTAGACCAATAATTGCAATGTTCATATTGTTTACCTCTCCACCACCATGTATTGATTTGATTGTGGAGATAAATATGTAGTGACATCACTCAAGGCTGACCTGCAAGTTGGGTGAGGCTGGTGGGAAGGTGGCTTTGAGCAGAATTGTAATAAGTTTCTAATGGTGGCTAGCTATCCATGTAGCTAATCAATTACTAGCCTTCCAGATGCTAGAAATACAGGAAAAGAATTTCCATTGAGAAATAACTCTTTAATTAACTCCTACCCACATAGAGCCCCTGGGGGAAAAATTGTTGTTTCAGTCAAAGGGATTTCATGATGTGCTTGGTTTTTGTTTGTGATGAAGCGTTTAATTTGTTCCTAGTGCAAGAAAGAATTATGTGGGGACAGCTATATTAAGTTTCACCTAGGCCACACAACAAGTCTACTCCCAAGGTAAGCTCTCATGCACAGAACCAGTCTTGTGCTCTGAGCTTGCTCTCCACATGTCAAATGGGGAGTCAATCAGCCACCAAGCATTTGTTAAGTGCTTATTATGGGTCAATGCTAAGCACTAGAAACATAAAGAAAGGCAAAGTTCTCAAGAAGCTTACAGTTTTTTGGTGAGATATGCAAACAACTATATACATACAAGATATATACATATAAATGGGGTAGTAATCTCAAAAGGAACTAGAATTGAAGGGGACAAGGAAAGGCTTCTTTGCAGAAGGTGATATTTTAGCTGAGACCTGAAGGAAGCCAGGGAAGCCAGGATCTGCTGATGATGAGGGAGAACATTTTAGGAATCATGGACAGTCAGTAAAAATGCTTTCAGGAGATAGAGTGTCATGCCTGAGGAACAGTCAGAATGTCCATGTCATTGAGTTGAATTGTCATTGAATCATAGAGTACTTCAAAGGTAGAAAAGTGTAGGAAGACATCAAGGAGGACACTTGGATTGCCAGCCTGGGTAATTGGAAGGTTGGTGGTGCCCTCCGTAGTAATAGGGACATTGGGAAAAGGGGAGAGTAGTTTATCCTCAAGTCATCTCACCTTGCCTTTCTATATCCTGTTCATTGGATCAAAGAGTTAGAGCTAGAAGGGACATAATACAATAGTATTTGCAATGGGATAGATTCTGGAAGACAGCTCCCAGCTCCACCACCACTAACTCAACATGTGACCTTGTGTAGACCACCAAGTCTAAGTTTCCCCACCTTTAGAATACTTTAAAATTTCAAACAATGTGTGATTTAATTTGAGTAAACACTCTCTCAACTAATGAAGCATCTTCACACCTTAGGGAGGTATAGGACCATAAAGTCCCAGAACCTGATTTAGATTTGGAAGGGAACTTCAACTTCAAATCTATTGATTTAAAGATGAGTAAACTGATGCTTGAATAGAACCAATAGATGAAAGAATGATTTTCAAATCATTTAGTGAGCAATAGGTGCCAAGAACTGTGCTGAAGTCTGGGGATACAAATCCAAAATGGAGAGAGTCCCTGCCTTCAAGAAGCTTAGATACTAATGGAGGAGAAAATGCTTAATCAATCAGCAAGTATTCACCAAGTGTGCACAGGCACAAAGAAAGGTAAAAACAGTTCTTGCCCCAAGGAGCTCATCTTCTAGTGAAGAGAGACAGTGCATAAATAACTCTATAAAATACATGTAGATACAATTATAGATATAGATCTATAATCTGAGAGAGCTAGACAGACACACAGAGACACACTCACATAGATTTGAGGTAATCTCATCTGGGAAGACACTAGCATTTGGGAGCAAGTAGGGAAGACCTTCTATAGAAGGTGGGATTATCAAGGAGAATTGGCAGCTGGAAAGGGGTATTGTGGGTGATAGGGGATAGATTGACAGGCTTTTTTGCAATGCTAATGGCTATATAGCTTTAATTATGGTTTCAGAATTGGGAAGCGGTCTGGAGAGGTAGGGTAACAATGGTGAGGTGTGTTGAAGAAATGATAGGTAATATTGTGAACCATGGATGGAACCATCCTGGCCTGATATGGTAGGCCAGGAGTGGTGAGTACACCAATAAGGAAGGAGATGGCCAGGCAAGGAATTCCAGAAATTTAAGGGTTAAGTCTTCCAGATCATGGCCACTAGTCCCAGTAGCAAGTTAGATCATAGAAGAGGTGCTATAGGGAATAAAATGAAAGTGATTTGCAGAAAGTCAGATAGATGGTAGATAGCAGAGCCAAGACTTTAGGTCAAAATACTTCAACTTTACTGTGGTCAAATAAGCAAATTCATCACCTGTGGGTTAACTCTTTGATGATGTGCCTTTTTGCACATAATAAGTTGTTGTTCAGTCATTTCAGTTATCACTCTTCATGGCCTCATTTAGGGTTTTCTTGGCAAATATACTGGAGTGTTTTGCCATTTCCTTCTCCAACACATAATAATGATTCTTTTCTAGTTCTTTTCCACTACTTTAAAGTTTGCAAAACATTTTATGTGTGTTATCTTATCTGATCCTCCCAGTAATTCTGTGAGGTAGGTGCTATATATTGATCTCCTTTTTTGCAGATGAGGAAATTGAGGCTGAGAGAGTTTATGTAATTTGGCCAGGATCACACAGCTAGGAAGTGTCTGAGGCAGGGTTTTAACTCAGAAGCTCCAGATTCCAAGTCCATCTCAATATCCATTAGCTGTCACCGAGCTGTCTCCTTTAAGTAGTCTTGTCCCCAGATGACAAATACACAGTCTGTCACTTAGTTATATACAAATTCTTTTCAGTCTGAATATGGTCTGCCAGAAATTAGGGTCATCAGAATAAATATCCATTTGGCAATGCTTTGATCTTTCCTTGCTCAGAACCAGGAAGGAGAATGTCCAGAACCCCAGGGATCTACTCTGTCAGCCAAAGAATAGATCAGGAAAAGAAACCATGAGAAGTCCATGCCAAAGCACTAATGATTTTTATTTTCTCAAATTATGCATCAGGTTAACCGTGGAAATTCTCTGTCAATTAAATTCTGCCAAGGGAACACATCACACCATTGTATCTCCTGTTGTACTGGCCTTCAATTCTGGTCATAGAATCTGAACACTTTAAGTGTCAAACTCTGGGCCTTCCTTCCAGAGGTTTGCACCAGCAAAATTCCAGAATAGGAGAGAATCAGATTAAAAACGTATTGGGGAAATGTTTTTTTTTTAAATTTATTTAGTATTCTATTTTTCACCACTTGCATGTAACAATTCTAACATCCATTTTTAAAACTTTGAGTTCCAAATTCTATTCCTTTCTTCCCCAGTCCCCTGAGAAGACAAGTAATTTGATATAGGTTATACATGTGCAATCATGCAAAATGTATTTCCATATTAATCATGTTGTGAAAGAAAACATAGACCGGAAAAAAAAAACCTTCAAGAAAAAGAAAGTGGAAAGAAAAGAAAAAAACAACAAAAGTTGCTTCAGTCTGTATTCAGACACCATCAGTTCTTTCTCTGGGTATGGATAGCATTTTCCATCCTAAGTCCTTCAGAATTGTCTTGGATCATTGTATTGCTGAGAATAGCTAAGTCATTCATGGCTGATCATTTTACAATATTGCTGTTACTTTGTACACAGTACATTTCATTTTGCAGAAGCTCATGTAAGTCTTTCCAGGTTTTGACAAGAGCATCCTGCTCTTCATTTCTTATAGCACAAAACTATTCTATCTTGATCACATGGCACAATTCGTTTATCCATTCCCCAATTGATGAGCATCCTCCCAATTTCCAACTTCCTGCCACAAAAAAAGGAGCAGCCATAAATATTTCCACATGTAAAGGTGTGGTGATAATGTGATTAAAGATCTTTCCTGCTCATTCAATAGGTCTCAGGCTGGGCCAGTTAAGAGAGGCAGGCCCATACCTTTGTGATGCCAATCAGTGATTAAGGATCTTTCCCACACCCTTTTGTCTATTGGGCGTGAAGCTCTTGGGCCCTAAAAAGTGCATATACATCCAGAAGGTAGTCATTGAGAACTGAGAATTTGGAAGTCAGAAGAGAAGCCATAATTTAGAATTCAGCCCAAGGAGAAGGAGTAAGTAAGCACTCCTGAGTCCACAGAGCTGCAGAAGAGAGTGCTGAACAGAGAGTGGAAATCAGATCACTTAGGACACTAGAGAACCGAGGGGGGAGAGGACGCGGGCAAGCAGATAGGATTTGTGAGTGATTGCTTACAGGAAGGCCCTAGCAGGGGGGTAGATTACAAGACGACTTAGCTCTTTGCTATAATACTGTATTTTAATCTCCTTGTTGCTACATTGAGTTGGGCTGACTAGTTTTGGAAAACAATTACTGCTATATCAAATTGGAATTACTGGTTCTGGGATTTGATCCTCTGGTGCCTAAATAAATGTTATACTTCCTCTGCCTTCTACCTAGAGAGTTTTTCATACTTTGCAATTTCAAACCATACAGGCATGTTCATGGTCATCCTCAAGGTTATGAATCTTGCTTTATTGATACAATATGTCCTTTTCCCTTTTGGTTCTCTTAATCTCTTTTTGGATACACACCTAGTAGTAGCACTTCTAGGTCAAAGGTATGCATGGTTTTATAGCCCTTTTGGCATAGTTCCAAGTTGCTCTACAGAATGGTTGAATTAGTTCACAACTTCACCAACAATGCATTAATGTCTCATCTTTCCTATATCCCCTTCAACATTTGTCATTCTCTGTCCTATTAGCCAATCTAATAGGTATGAGGTAGTACCTTAGAGTTGTTTCAATTTGCATTCCTCCAATCAATAGTGATTTAGAGCACCTTCTCATAGCACTATAGATAGATTTGATTGCTTCCTGAAAACTGCTCATATCTCTTGATCATGTATCTATTGGAAATGGCTCCTTTTTTTCTTACAAATTTGACTCAGTTCATTATATTTGAGAAATGAGGCCTTATCAGAGAAACTTACCTCAAATTTTTTTTCACAGTTATGATTACTAGCTTATTGCTCTCCATCCTATTACCCTTCTCCTCTGTTTATATAGATAGATTTCTATACCCAATTGAATGTGTATGTTATTCCCTCTTTGAGCCAATTCTGGTGAGAACAAAGCTCACTCCTTCTCTCCTACTACCCCCATTTTCCCTTCCACTGTAAAAGCTTTTTCTTGCTTCTTTTATGTGATATAATTTATCTCATTCTACCCCTTCTGCCCCTTCCTTTCCTATTTGGGAAATTTTTTAAACAAAATAAATGAAAATACAATTCAACACAGACTATGTTAATTTGTGCCTTTCTAAGTCAATATGTAGCCCACAGGGATTTATTTCTATTTGAATTTGACATCACTGGGTTATATTACTTCCTTCTGAACATTATCTTTTTTTTTTCTAATTATGCTGCTCTAAATCAGGTTACTCCAGCCCAATTCATCTAATACCTATATCATTTTATTGTATTCTTTAGAATCCTTGACATATAATAAATAAATTCTCCTCTACCTTCCAACTTTTCAACCAACATTCTTCATATCTCTTTAACATAACCAAAACCCAGCTCTCCTTTAAGGCCTCAATATTCCTTAAAAAGTTATCTATTGGACTCTCCTTTTCCCACTCCCTTTCTTGAACCCTGACACACAGAGCTGATCATTACTCCAGCCAGATAATTGCTTTTTTCTTTTTTTAACCTTATGATATATTTTGAATGCCTTTTATTTTTATTTTCAGTTCCAAATTCTCTCTCTCCTACTTTCTTTTCCTGTCTTGTTGAGAAAGCAAGAAATATGATTTCCACCATATATAAGAAGTCATGTAAAAACTTATTTCCACATTGGCCATGTTGCAAAAAAGTAAGAATAATAGAAAAAAATGCTTCATTTGCACTGAGTTTGTTTGATCTTTGTCTGAAGGTGGATAGCATTTTTCATCATGAGTGCTTTGAAACTTTGTGGATTATTGTATTGATCAAAGTTGCTAAGTCTTTCACAGTATAATTAAAATTAAAATATTTTTGTTACTGTATGCATTGTTGTCTTGGTTCTACTTACTACTTTGAATCAGTTCACATTAGCCTTGACAGGTTTTTCTGAAACTGTTGCTTTATCATTTCTCAGAGTATTATGATAACACTGTCCTTCAGTGAGCTTTCCTCTTTGGAGGATAGCACAATCTTCTTTTACTGACCTCTCCCCAACATTGTTGTTATTATCTACCTACTTCTTTTCCTTAAATTTTGAAAATTAATTTTATTTTTTAAATTAAAAGGATATTTTCTCTCCATCCAGAATGGACCTAAGGGGCTCCCTGAAACAAAGACTCATCTTTTAAACGATACTCTTTCTAATGATTCTGTGTGTTTGTGAATTATGGAATGCCAAAGCCACTGAAGAATTAAAGTTATGGGTCACCAAAAGGTCAGTGGAAAGAACCAAGGTGGGCAGGAAGAGGCTATAATATGTTACCATGGAAGAAATGTGCAAGAAGAGTTGCATAAAACACATTCATGAAAGAATGGCTGAATGAAAATGTGTTTATAGTGCTCACTATTTACCAAACATTCTTTTAAGTATTGGGGATACACATAAAAAAACAAGACAGTCCCTGCCCCCAAAGAGCTTATATTCAAAATGGGGAATACATAGAAGGGAGCAGTGAACAGAGAGAGGTGTTTTAGTTTAGTAGAGTGGAGTCATGGGCAATTGGGAGGCCTACTTTGATATTCCACCGTTTCCTCAGTAAAATAGATGCTCAGAATGTAGGTCAGCCTGCAATGTTACAACAGTGAGGAGTAACTCATAGGCAGTCTATGTTCTCCATTGGTAGCCATGCAATGTTAAGGAATCTAGAGAGAGTTGCACTTCACATGTGGAATGGACTCCCTGTGGATGATACATGGGAAGGCATAGACAAGAGACTCTCAG
>CM053625.1:141484279-141509029 GCA_028646595.1 Phalanger gymnotis | reverse complement strand
TTATACCTACTAGGATATCAAAAATATTAAAAAGAAATATAAAAGATAAGTCCAATGTTACTGGGATTATGGGTAAATATTTGAGCAATATGGCAATACGCAGAAGTCATAAAACTACTCATACATTTTGACCCATAGATTCCATTGTTTAGGTTTTATTCTAAAACATAATAAATAGGGGGAAAAGACTTATTTGTACAAAAATATTCATAACTACTCTATGGGTAATAGCAAACAAATGGAAACAAACTATATTCCAATAATTGGAAACTGGCTGAATAAATTACGGCATTAACGCAATAGAATGTTATAGTATTATGAAAAATAAAAATGGGAAACGTACAATGGAAATATAAAAAGATGTATATGTGAGATGCAGAGTGAAAAAAAAACAAGACCCAGAACTGCATGAATAATGACTATAGCTATACTAAAGAAGAGAGAAGAGAAAGTGGAGAAAATATGCAGATAGGTAGATAGATAGACAGACAGATAGCAGGGCAGCTAGGTGCTACAATGGATATAGCACTGTTTAGTTAAGAATCAGGAAGATGAATCTTTGTGAGTTCAAATCCAGCCTCAGATACTTACTAGCATTGTGACCCTGGGCAAGTCACTTAACCCTGCTTGCCTCAATTCCTCATTTGTTTAAAAAAAAGCTGGAGAAGGAAATGGCAAATGACATCAAGAAAACCCCAAAATGAAGGTCATGAAGAGTCAGACACAACTGAAGTGACTAAACAACAGCTATATTTGTACAAATGCATACATACATATGTATATATGCATATATAAGTATATGTATATATCACCTACTGTATGCTAGGCACTGTGCTAAGTACTTTACAAATATTATCTCTTTTGATCCTAATAACAACACTGTGAAGTAGGTCCTGTTTATTATCCCCATTTTTACAGTTAAGGAAATTGAGGTAAACAAGAGGTTGTGACTTTTCCAGGGTCATACAGCAAGAATTTGAGATTGTATTTGAACTTCTGTCTTCTTGACTCCATTGTGGCACCTAGCTGTATCTAGAAAAGGAGGAGGTAGATGAGGAGGAGGAGGAGAAGGAAGAGAAAGAATAAGAGAAAGCCATAGATGGTAGAATTTCAGATAGGTCTGGACGGGAGTAGAACAAAAGCATCTTATTGGTTCATTATTATTCATTAATTATTCTAGCTCTGACTTTTTTTAAGGACTTGGGATTTAGGTGAGATTTTACCCCTTGTTTTATACGCTCATTTGAATTGTTTTTGCTAATAGTTATCAAATTTAAAGTAATTTTAAAACAGAGAACTCAGGATCATTAGCACACCATGATGAGTCATTGGTGGACTTTAGTGAAGGGCTTTGAATATAGCAGGTACTTCAGATGAAGGAACTAACAATGATTTTGGAGTGCCTTGGTTAATTCTGATCAAGCTGCCAAATATGTCACTTTGTTCCTCTTATTTAAGTCTTTGTATTTGTTTTTGTGCTGAATGCTGTCAAGAAAAATCCAACACAGTCAATCAAGGCCTCTGGGAACTTCCAGTCTTAGACATAGGCAGAGACTTTGAGGCTATGCGTTAAATAAATGCATCGATGATGAGGAGATTGAGTACCACTCTGCTGAAAATTCATTCATTCATTAATTTGTTTATTCACCAGCCATTTATTAAGAACCTTCTGTGTATACTGTGTTGTGCTAGATACTAGAGAAAGTAAAAAAAAAATAGATAAGATTCATTCCTGGGTCTAATGAATGGTCCCACTTAACCAGGGAATAAGGCACAAGTACAGATAACTATAATCCACAATATCATGTGGTAAGTCCACTAGAGAATTTCAAAACTAAATGTTATGTGAGGTCCAAAGAGAAAGATCATTACCAACTTGGAGGACAAGGAAAGTTTTCTGGAATAAGTGGTATTTTTTGTTGCCATTGTTTTCTGCTCAGTAACCACTAAATGTGGCTGCAAGGCCTGCAGACTTTGAAAAACCTGTTGTGGCTTGTAGGCTGGCCATATTTACCAATGGAAAGATCAGGAAAGCAGTGAGGATTGGCAGAAATAATGGACTAGCCCCTGGGAGTTGCTACCGACATGTCTTTTTCTGTTCTTTCATTTATGTGGGAAACAAGAGAGAATTAGAGTTTAGAAACAATAGAGTCTATGCTGGTACAAGCTTTCAAAGACAGAGAAGTTTGTATTTGGAGAGGGTATCTTGGCGTTTGGGAGATTTCAGGCCTCAGACCTGAGAGTCCAAGTAATTGAGACAGCTAGAGAAACTTCCTGTTGATCCTATAGTAAGGGCTCTTGCTCTGTCTGTAAGAAACTAGTGATGTCCTGGCCAAGGATTTCAGCTTAACTGGAAGCCTCAGAAAATATGACTAATTAGTGAAGCTAAGTGTCTTGCAAAGAACATGCCTATCTATGACCTTGACCGGCGAGGAGTGATAGAAAAACTATGATAAAATGACATCAAGGGCCCTGTGGTATCAGAGATTTGAGTTGCCCATCCACATGTTCCCCATTAATGGGACTTAAATCTGTGACCTCTGTACTTGCCAACTTTTAGGTTAATGATTTTCATGTTTGTAGGAAGGTGTGCTATAATTTTATTGAAGGGAAGTTAAATTGTAAATCCTCTTACTACACTGTTCAAATAAATATCTTTGTTTTGAGCTAATTGTGTCCTTTGTCCTACTACTGAAAGAAAAACACAGTGATGGGGACCCACAAGCCATCATTTTAGGAGGATAGACTCATAGAGTACTTCAAACGTGGCACAGTTATTCTCTGGGGAGCCTGTCCTCTTTTTTGAGAGCTGCCTCTGGAATGCTATGTAGGAATTTCTAAGGGCTCAATCCTTGGACCTTTGCTTTTGTCTCCTATGGTCAAATGGACAAAAACATTGGACTTGGTGGTAGAGACGAAAAACAATGTGGGTTGTTATCAGACATCTACCATTACTGTAGGCCCTGTGGCAAGTAATAATTTTGGAGAGGAAGGATAGAGAAGACAATGCTGGTTATGCTAAAGCGAAAATAGTCTAAGCACAGAGAATGCAGAGTTAGCAATGTTTAAACTCAAGTGGTTTCCAAGAAATTTGTCTTCTTTTTTTCTTTCTTCTTGGAGGCATATGTGCCACATCCCAACTTACACTTGAGATACCCTACAGGGTACTGGGAAAAACTCACTGTCTCCTATTGATTTAAGCAGCCACACTTTGCCAGAGATTTGTTCAAAGTGGTGTCTAAGTACTACTGTTCATAATATTAGAGGGAAAGTTTCTTATACAATACTTACCATTGAGGGACCGGCTAGAAAGGGGAAAGATTGAATGGAGTTGCTTAGAGTTATTTAGGGGTTCCAAGGAGTGGCAAATTATGGGTGTATAGTCAATGGTGATGGTGAATGAGAAGGGCCCTATTGTCAAGAGAGAAGTGGTTCTAGGGCACTGTAGGAGACTCAGTGGACCTGGAGTGAGAAGTGTACTACTTGGTGAGAAGTCATTCTAGGAATGATGGGGGTCCATGATGGAAAGGCATTGCAGTGGGGAGCTACAGGCAGTAGTGGTACTTTAATGCCTTGATCTTGAGTCTCTTTCCCTAGAGTGGTTATAGTGGTATGAGTAGAAATGGTATGTTGTTGGTGTTGGTTTGGGTCATGCCATGTGTTGTCACACTTCTTCTTACTCCCTTAACAGCACAATCACACTCAGTATATATCAGGTTAGGGAACAGTCTCCTGAACTTGCCCATTCTCTTCCTATATCTGGAGAGCAGCAATGCTGCTCTTTCTCTTTCTGTTTGATTCCCTTCCTCATTCAATGCCTTCAGTTCTCCATTTCTTGAACAGGTCCTCACTTTTAATCTTCTATCTAAACTGACCTATTCTCAGACTTTTTAAGGATCTCATCCTTTGCTAGGGAATGGGCAAATGTATAAACAGAGTTGTAGCTAGGCTCCGTTTGTTGGATATTAGATCCCCAGCATCCCAGAGAATGCCAGAAACGTTGTTGTTATTGCTGAGTTGTTTTGCATGTGTCAGAATCTTCCTTACCCCATTTGGGGTTTTCTTGGAAAAGATACTGGAGGGGTTTGTCATTTCCTTCTTCAAATTATTTTACAGATGAGGAAACAGAGACAAATAGGGTTAAGTGACTTGCTCAGGATCACTTAGCCAATAAGTATATGAGGCAAGACTTGAGCTCATGGAGATGAGGCTTCTTGACTTCAGGCCTGTCACTCTATCCACTGTGCCACCAAGTTGCCCTGTCAGGCACATAGTAAGCTTTTAATAAATGCTTGTTAATTGATTAATTATACCACCATAGGAAGATATTTCCATTTTAGCAGGTATCTTCCGAGATGCAAAGGAGTGGCTTTTCAGGTAGGATAATAACTTGGTATTCTGTACACCATTGTATGTTATTAGGGGAAGATAATAGAGGGCCAGTGGACCCCCTTTAAAAATTAATCATACGCTCTACAACATATCAACTATGCATAGGGCTAAATTTGCTCAGTAGAGAAGGATATACTTTGTCAAAAGGACTGCTTGCTTTAGTATAAGTGGAATAGCAAATATGGGAATTGTGGGAGCTATGTGTAGGAGGGATCTCATTCCTCTTCCAATTGGTCCTTCCTCAATACCAACTCTACTTCTCCTTCATATGGAAACAGAATGATTCTGTAATTAAAAAGGTTCTATAATCAGATGACCTGGTTCAAGTACTGGCTCTTCTACCTGCAAATTAGGGGACCTTGGGAAATTGTTCACCCATTTTCCTCATCTGTAAAACTAGGACATTGGACTAAATGAACACTAAGATCCACCCCAGTTTTTTATGAATTTTGACTTTATTCAATGGGTAGCTGTTAAAGGCTTTTGTGAATGGATGTGACAGGATTATGGCAATGCCTTAGGAATATTGATCTGTCAGTGAGAAGGAAGAGAATGGAAACAGAGAGACCAGTTAGGAAACAAAAAGGGGTAAAGTTAGAACTAGCTCCAGAACTATAATATTGATCAGTTACTGAATGTGTTAGTACACAGCAGAGGACAAAGAAAAACATGTCATTCAAAAACAACTCCAACCTCCTCTCAATCTTGGGAACATCTGTTAAATAAAAAAAATGAATTCTGTATGCAAAATGACCTTTAGGATTCGACTTTTCCTCAACAGCTCTTCCCCATAGTCCTAGGTGGTGGGGTGGTGGCAGGGATGGGGGTGACAGGGAGTTCGATGTACATGCCTCAGAAGTGACTGACTGATTGACAAATGAGTCCCAGGAAACTATTTCCTTATTGATTCTCCAATGGGAGAATCTAAACTTTGTAGCAAAGTAAATCAGGAAAACTTTTCCCAAGCCAAGCTAGGCAGCAAGGGTGTAGAGATAAATAAGACATTCACAAGAAGACAGAGCCCTTATTTCTTTCCCCAGTTTTAAGAGTGGGAAAGTGGACAACTTGTAACTTTTGGGTCAATCCCATGGTTTGTCATCTTGGCTTACGGTCTTCCTCCTTCTAAGGGATATAGATTAAGTCTAGAAATTTTACTTTGAGCTTTAAAGCCTGGTCCTTTTGATGTAAAGTCTGAGGGTCTGCTGTAGATATAGAAAGAGTGGAACATTAGGCAGAATACAGGGTGTCCTAAAAGTCTTAGTGCAGCTTAAAACTTTAATAGTTATTAATTTAATAGTTGTTGTGGTCCAATTGTTTCAGTCATGTCTGACTGTGACTGCATTTAGGATTTTCTTGGCAAAAATTCTGGAGTGGTTTGCCATTTCCTTCCCTAACTCATTTTACAGATGAAGAAACTGAGGCAAACAGGGGTAAATGACTTGCCCAGGGTCACACAGCTAGCATGTATCTGTGGCCAAATTTGAACTCAGAGATTCCCCACTGCTCCACCTACCTGTCTATTTAATAAGGCTTTTAACTGCACTAAGACTTTTGGGACACCCTGTATTTCTGCTAAGCAGTGACTTCTGGATTTCAGCAGAGAAGTTCTACCTTAGCAGTGCTAGTAGGGGTTCAGTTCCCTGCCTCTTCTTCTTTCTTCTCCTTTTCTTCAAGGTAAAAGTTCAGAGTCCAGCTGAGAATTATGGACTGGGCATATATTACAGCATAAAAGAGTAGAGGGTGTATACTGATGTGAGGCACGAGTTAAGGGACTGAGAGATAAGGGATGGAGAAAGAAATGATTAGGGCAGAGCTCTAGGGAATGATTCCTGGATTTTTCTCATTTCCCATTAATGTAGATATAGTGAAGACAGGGTAGAGTTAACATTGGATATGGATTTCAAGGACCTGGATTCCAATTCTGCCTGTTACTCATGCCATGTGACCTTGGACAATTTAACTTTTTGTGCCTCAATGGCTTCATCATTAGGTCTAAGCCCTTTGATAAATTTCTGTACTCTAGAGGTAGCTATAGTTCAGCTGTTCTGAGGATCTGAGATGCCATCTGCTCAGATTGCTACCCAACTGCTTAGAGAACACACATCAGGCTGAGCCTCTGCGTGTCTTAGAAATAGAATGGAACATATTCTGTCATGGTATGCTTGTGCAAAAACATTTAGTATAATAAGATTTTGCCTCAGAACCCCTCCAACAGGGATCTCAGGGCACTGTTCTCAGTATCAGAAGAACTTCAATCCATCAATCAATCAGCACATATTTAATGCCTCCTATATGCCAGGCACTATGTTAAGTGCTGGGGAGACAAAAGAGTATATAAAACAATACCTGCCCGCAAAGAAATTACATTTTATAGCAGAAGAAAGCACGTGTACCTGTAGCCGTGATCTTAACTCCTCTTGCTGTAGACAGGCCAGCTATATCTGCCTTTCAGGTCTCTAGGAGTTGTTCTGAGAGATTAGTAGTGGGATGGATTTTTTTTTAACACCTTTGTTTTGAGGCCCTATTCCAGAGTGCTTCCCCCACTTGTTGTTATTCAGTCATTCAGCTGTGTCCTTGTCTTTGTGAGCCCGTGGACCTTTCTTGGCAAAGGTACTGGAGTGGTTTGCCATTTCCTTTGCCAGTGGATGACTGATCTATAGGCAAACAGAGATTAAGTGACTTGCTCAAGGTCACACAGACAGGACATTTCTTAGGCTGAATTTGAATTCAGGTCTTCCTGATTCAGAGCCCAGCACTCTATCTGCTGTGTCACCTAGTATTAACCACCAATTGCATCTAGTCAACTAACACCAATTAGCTTTTACAAAGGGATATTTACTGATCACAAAAGCAAGAACAGAAGTACACACACTCTTTCCAACTCTGTCCTACCCCCCACCCCCAACACATATACCTAGGGTTATTGTCTCTCTTAAATGGGCTCAAAGTTAAATTAGTTTCTCAATAACATTAATCTCATTGAGTTCATTTCCAAATATGGTTCCACCATTGGATGGATCCTCATCTCAGATGCTACTGTGGCCCTCATATCATTGCTCAGGGTTTTGGTGCTGGGCCAGCTGGCTGAAATCCTGACATTGACTCTGGCTCCTGGACCACCAATGCATCACTAGCCTGAATGTTTGAAGTTGACAAGGTTGTAAGTGTCTTTAATATTCCTTCACCTAAAAAGAGGAATAGACTCAAGTAAAATAGGAGCAGCGACCCACCTTTGTGCTAATGGGCCACATCATGAGCCTGTTGGAGAGAGATAAAGGTCTGAGACCTCTCTTTCTTCTTAGAGTTTTATAGCATCTCTTGCCTCCTCACTCTATCACAGCTAGGGAGGAAAGAGCCAGACCAAGTGACTCACTTTGTCTGGGTTGTTGTTGTTGCTCAGTAGTTTTCAGTTGTGTCTGACTCTTTGTGACTCCATTTGGGCTTTTCTTGGCAAAGATACTGGAGTGGTTTGCCATTTCCTTCTCCAGCTCATTTTACAGGAAACTGAGGCAAATAGGGTTAAGTGACTTGCCCAGGGTCACACAGCTAGTAAGTGCCTGAGGCCAGATTTGAACTCATGAAGATGAGTCTTCCTGTCTCCAGGCCTGACACTAACCACTGTGCAACCTAGCTGCTCTTTGTCTGGTTAGTACCTTTTAGGTGCACCCTGGTCCTTGTCTAGGGCCAACAAAAAGGCTGCTTTTCAGCATGTATGTAATGTGCTAGAACCAATTACAGAATGTCTGCACATGACTCAAAGGGGACTGTATCACTCAAATATGTTGTGTAGGTACACTAGCCTCTCCTTTTCTTCACTCACCCACCCATACATATATACATAAATGCACTATAGTATGTGCACACATATACTATATATATACGTGCATATATATAGTATGTATATATGTGTATATGTGTGTGTGTGTGTGTGTGTGTGTGTGTGTGTGTGTGTGTGTGTATAGGTATATATTTAATGGAATGTTCCTTAGAATTGTCAAGTAGATCAGAATGTTGGGGGTGAATACTTGCTGGTTAGTACAGAGATCCCTCAGTGTTTCTATTCTTGATTCCCAGGTAGCTGCTCTGACCCCGGGACAGGGAGACTGACTTAAAAGTTAACTCCTTTCACACTAAGAGATTTTGGAGGAACAAAAGCTGCCCTTCTAAGCTAGACCAAGAAGTGAAGAGAGCTAGCTACCTGAGAGCCGCCTTGACCAGCACCCATGCCAAAGGTGCAGAGCGTAGGAGGTGGGAGGCATACAATGCCATCATGAAGTCCTTGATGCTGGCCTGCAGTACTAGAGCAGTGTTTGAGGATTGTAGATGAGAACTATTGGTATAGAATCTGTTGAAAAAAAAACAAAAACAAAACCTCCTTGGGCCTATAGACTCACAAGTAATGATTCCTTTATTTTTTCGTCTTCTATTTTCTTTTTGCATTTCCTACAATATATCTTTTTTCCTTAAGAGTTCATTTACCTCTTTGCTTACTTGTTTTTTTTAAAAGTCAATTAATATAACAAATGTAGTTAAACATTGCATTGATAACTTATGTGGGCCACTGTACCAATGGAGCAGATAGAGATAAGAGAAGAACATATAGGAGGTAAGAAAAATGGATTTTACAACTGCAATCTATTTTGCTAGGGCAGTTTGCTGGCCGGGGGCTAAGAGCTGTAGATATAGAATTATTGATTCATATTTTTATAACTTTCTAGAGTAGAGGAAAGAAATACTCTGGAATCTTTGTAAGCAGAGTCAGCAATTTGGCTGGAGAAGGCTGTGACTAGCTGGCAGCAATGGGTCACCAGGAAAGTCACCATTTTGCTTACCACTGCTTCCCATTTGTTTGTTTTTCTTTTTTTTTCTTTTCTTTCTTTCTTTCTTTTTTTTTTTTTTAGAATGGGCAAGGCAAGGCAATTGGGGTTAAGTGACTTGCCCAAGGTCACACAGCTAGTAAGTATGTCAAGTGTCTGAGGCCAAATTTGAACTCAGGTCCCCCTGGCCCCATGGCCAGTGCTCTACTCACCGCGCCACCTAGCTGCCCCATTGGGGCCCTATTTTAAACAAAAGCCAGCCCTCCGTGGGGGAAGAACTGAAGGGAAGAGAAGCTCCAATCACAGGAGGATGGGATAGCCCTGATAATCCTGCACACCACCAGAATAGCACCACAGCATCATGCGGTGGCTAAATAGGTATATACAAAAAATATTTTGGGGGTGAGGCACTGGCCACAGGAGGAGCTAAGCTTTGAGGGAAATCAGAGATTCTAAGAGGCAAAGGGGAGGAGGAAGTGCAATCCAGGCATGGGGGAAAGCCTGGCATGCAAAGACATGAAGACAAGAGATAGAATTTCATGTGTGAAGAAGAGCAAGAAGGTTAGTTTGATTACACGAATAAGTATGTTTTAAGGGAAGCTATGCATAATAAAGTTGGAAGGGTAGGTTGAAATTAGGCCGTAAAAGGCTTTAAATGCCAAATAGAGGAATTTTTACTTAAACCATACTGATAAAATTGGGAACCACTGGAGTTTATTGAACAAGGGAGTGGCATGATCAGATCCATGCTTTTAGAAATATTATTTTGGGATCTGCATGTAAATGGATTGCAGAGGGGAGAGACATGAGTCAGGGAAGCCAATTAGGAGGCTTTTACAATAGTTTAAAGGAAGAGCACTTGAACTTAATTATAATGACATTTCAGATGCCGCATCGTCTTGCAGCTAGGTACTGAGGGAAGTTCTGGCGTACTGCTCTACCATCTACAAGGCATGCAATTGTGTCTATCAGAATGACATAATCGGGAACTGCTTCTCCTCCTCCTTACTTTCATTTCCTTGCCTTTTTTCCTTGCTCCCTCCCTTGGCTCCAGGACAACTTAGAACTCATCTGTACGGGATGAGTAATAGAAAGAGCCACCATTACCAGAGTCTCCTACTACCACTGTCTTCTTTCCTCTTGCAGCCTGGACTGTCTCAGAACCCACTTGGGATAGTCAGGAAAAATAAATACCACCACCAAATAAATACTACCCTATTCCCTTGCCTTTCCTCTTGATTGGGCTGCTGGATTGCTCACAGCCTTTGGATGAGATGGAAGTCAACAACTTCATTTTTTCTGAGGATATAGAGGGCCACCAGGCCTTGACATGTGATGTGAAACTGTCTCTTAGGATCTTCCTGGCCTTATCATCTGCCTTGCCTCTATGCTGTATAGTACCCTGGCACTGTCGTCTTAATTACTTAAGTAACCAGAGGACCTCTTGGCCTTGGCATCTGCCTCATCAAGGCACTCTTAGGATTTTTGGGCCTTTCTATCTCCTCTGCAGCTGAACCTTCTTTTATGTGCTGTCTCCCCCAATTAGTGTGGGGGCTCCTTGAAAGTGAGAAGTGTCTAATTTTTTTTTCTATCTGTATCTCTAATGAGCAGTGCTTGGCCCATAATAAAGATTTAATAAATGTTTTTATATTCATTTCATTCATTCATTTGCTCTCTACCTCTGCCTTCAGACTTCAGCTAGCCCCATCCAGGACTTAGAACAGCTCTGCTGGGATTATTCTCTGGCCTTCACAAGCCACATTTAAACCTCCAAGTAGAGTCATAAAACTACTTTCGTGAACAGTTCTCCTTGTTCTTTTTCACTTTTGTTTCATCCTTTAGATGCCCTGGCCCCTCGAACACTGACCTTAGACTTCAGACTGGTCTGTTCCCCTGTTCGTTGCTTGTCTACTCCATTGCTGACACATGACCTACCTTGACTCCTGATATCTGCACTGTGCTTATCCCACTGCCTGTTCAGTTCTGTTTCTATTACTTGACACATGATGGATTCTTCTGGTCTGACTCCTGACCCAGTCCCTGACATTGACAATATCTACCCACAGCAACAAAGGTTCTAAGAAACTACAAGCATCTGTTCACATTCTTGGGCAGTGATCAGATTGTGTCACATCAAATATTATTAGAATTAAGTCTCTTTGACTGAGGCTTATATAAGTTCTTGCCCAGGGATTTTTGCTGGAAGGGTACTTATCATAATGGAGTTTGACCTGCTCTTCTCTTGAATGAGTGATTACCCACTTACCATTGTGTGAGGAATGTTGTTGTACCATTTAATAGTGTGCATGCTATGGGGTTGACCCTCCACCAAAGTCCTGCTCTGATGTCTCATCATCTCATGAGAATGACCCTGGAATTTCAAAAGCTATGCAGTGAACCCCACTCTACCAAGTTTAACCAACTTCCAGTGCCTCATTTTCCAAGGTTACCTTGATTCTGTATTGTATGTGACTGGTACATACCTATACATGTACCTGTTGGAAAGGAAACATAACATATAGGACAGGGAATCAGTCTGGGAGACAGGAAGACCTGGGTTCAAATCTTGTGTCTAACATAACCTGACTATGTTACCCGGAGTAAGTCACTGTTTAACCTCTCAGTAACTTAGGTCAGAGATATCCAACACCTGGCCCCCTGCAAAACTCCCTAGTGGCCTGAACCAGATTAAAATGTAACTGGAAAACATTTAATAAAAAATACAGTAGAATACAGATAATGTTAAATATATGGTTTCTAAGTAAATATATGTCCAGCAGGGATCTTTATGTATATATTAGTAGCCCCATTTGACATCACTGTTCTTAGCAACTCTTTAGGACTATAAGTTGCAGAGGAGAGGTCAAACAGTGGTAGAAAGAATTTCCTGCACTGGGAGTCCTCTATACAGGGGCAGACCTTATTCCTTATGCATATGTTGTTTGTCTTTTTGGAACATAAGCTTTTAGAGAGCAAGAAGTATTTCACTTTTGTCTTTAAATCCTCAGCGCTTGGCATACAAGGGCATTTAATATATGCTTGTAAATTTGTAGGTTGATGGAACCATACATATACTACCAAGCTGTTTACATATGGGCCCAGGAATGGAATCCAGTCTAATACAAACAAATATTTAAGCATTATTGATTGTAAGACAGCATGCTAGGCATTTGAGATAGGAAGCCCAAACCGAAAGCAGTTCTTTGGCTTGACAACTTTGCATTCTGCTGGACTCAGTTCTAATCAGCACTCTGCTACTAAGATGACTTCTTAGTCTTTGATAATCATTTATACTTTGAGGGCCCCAGTCTCCTTTACTAGGAAATTCAAGATTTGGATTAGGTTATTTTTAAGGTCCTTTCTAGCACTAACATGCCCTGCATCTATAACTTTATGAGTTTGATGATTTGGTATATGGACCAAATAACCATCTGTTTTAACATATTTTGCTTCCTTCCCCTTCCCATATTGAAAAGGCAAAAAATAAGGCAAACAGATAAGGTTGGGAAGCCCAGAGGCTTTGTATAGCAATGAAAAGTCCATTTCCTTTCAAAGTAAGGGTGTCAGAAGTGGCTGTCCATTAAATAGTTGAAGAACCAAGGACAAGCCAAGAAGCTACTAGAATTAATACAAAATACAATAATGGAAGCTGAGTTAGCCATTCATTCCTGAAGTCCTCCAAAGGCATAAAATCCAACCTCCAAAACATCTGGGGGAGATAAAAGACTCTCTGTCAAAAGAAGAGTAGAAAGTACAGTTTCCTGGGCAGCTTTCATGCAGAATCTCAAAGAACGTACTCCACTTTCATGAATTCCCCTGCACCCCCGAGGGCAGGTGACCATTCTCTCAACGTTTTTGGAGGCAGGGTAGGAGGAGTGAGGGAAGCTGAAATACAGTGATCAAAACCATTGTATACATTGAGGTAGCTCTCTGGGTCCTGCCATCTCTTTGTATGCTTTGGCACTAAGCTTTCTGTTAGCTTCTTAGATTCGAAGTTTCCACAATATTATATCAATAAATCAACCAATCAGCAAACATTTATTAAGAATCTACTATGTATTAGGCACTGTGCTAGGAATGAGTTTATAGTGTAATGGGGAAGAAAAGGAAATAAGAATCTATATATAGAATTAGAAAGTCTATGCATATACACGTATGTGTATATACATATATGTTTACATGTATGTATATATGTATTTCTGTTGTTATTCAGTTTGTTTCAGTTGTGTCCAACTCTTTGTGACCCAGTTTGGTGTTTTCTTGGCAAAGATACTGGATTGGTTTGCCATTTCCTTCTCCAGCTCATTTTACAGATGAGGAAACTGAGGCCAACAGGTTTAAGTGACTTGCCCAGGCTTACGCAGCTAGCAAGAAGTGTCCAAGGCTGGATTTCAAATCAAGTCTTCCTGATTCCAGGCCTGGCACTCTATCCACTGCATCACCTAGTTGCCTGCATATAAGTCCATAGATAAAGTAGTTAAGGGGGCACTAACAGTTAGAGGCTACAGAAAAGGCTTCATGTAAAAGATGGTGCCTGACATGCATCTTATAGTAAGAGAGGATCTCTGTGAGCAGAAGCTTCTATCTTGTGATATCAAAGTCTTAAGTTTAAAATGAAACAAATTTATTTCTTTAAGTGCTTCTCTGAGAATAATTACAAACTTACCTAATAATTCCCTAGCATCATATATAGGCTAATGAAAATTCCTCAGAGTACCCATTCTTTCTCATAAAATGGGAGCATATTGTCATTCCCATGTCTTGAAGACAGAGGATAACTTGGTTTTTCCATAAGGGGGAAAATGGACAATTATTTATAATTAAGTGGAGATGACCCTGGGGTTATGATATAAATTGAATCAATGTTTTAGGATAAAGTAAAGCATATCATTCCCTCCAAACCTTTGGACATAAAGAGTAGAGCAGTATTTCTGCCCAGCTAAAAATACTCAAGCCAATAATAGCCCTTGTCAAATGGGTAAAAATTGATAACCCTTAGAATTTCAGAAATGTAAGTAAAATGAATCAAGATCTATACAGAGTCTTGTTTCACGAGACTGGCCAGTTGAGTTCTACATAAATAAGAATGACAGTTCTGAGCTGTGAATTATTCTTGTATAATGACATCGTTCCAGACCAAGACAAAAGTTGTCATTGCTTACTTCTGTCTTATTTATTCTGGGACAGCTATATGGAAACCAGAAAAAAAATCTTCCTTTCCTCCTTTGCCTCTTCAACCTCTTTTCATTAGGCAATATTATACCTTCAAAACAAGCATCATAAATCGATTATCCCTTGGAATCATGAAAAGTCTTGGAGCTCACTTTTTTTTCTTTTGATCCAGAATCCATGGTTTTATTGGTGTATGGAAATTCCCATGAGGAAACTTTCTCTGACAATGTAGATCAATAACTGTTCTGCTGTACAATCTTGGAAAGCTGCTTGGGGGCACCAAGAGGTTAGGTGACTTGTCCAGGGTCACATATGTATCAGAAGCAGCCCTTGGACTTAAGTTTTTATGACTCCTGACTCTACTCATAGCTGCCTAGTTGCTCTTACTATTTACTTTTATCAAAAGAGGGAAACTTTGCTGATTTGTCCTGAGGATGCTACCATGTCAATGTTTTTTTTTCAGGGCTTCTTAGATATTTCTTAATGATAAACCACTCTTAATTTCCTCCAAGTCCTTTGGTTGCTGATAGGGTGAAATGGGATGGGGAGGAAAGAAGACTGCTGAATGTGACTAAGAGCTGAGGAGAGTGACCAGATGATGACAGCTGGCTAGGAGATGACCATGTAAAACCTCAACATCTACCAGATGATTGCTATTGATTTTTGGGGGACCTTTGACTTTGCATTTGGCCATTAGTATTTGTCTAAGTTTGAGGTCACTATGACTTTCCCAGCCTTGATATTGTAGGGAACCCAAAGTACTACTACATGTTGTTGCTAAAGAATAGAGACCATACATTTCCATTTCAAACCATTGAAATGGCACTTGTATACAAATGATATGGAGATAAAGAGCTATTATCTTGTCTGCCCTTTTCAGCATTACAGAAAGCTTTATGAATTTGCCTCCAGAAATTACCTTACTGATCATTTTTGCCATAAGCAAGGTCGTTTGTTGCTGTTGAGTCATTTCAGATATGTCTGACTTCATGGTGACATTTGGGGTTTTCTTGGCAAAGATACTGAAATGGTTTGCCGTTTCCTTCTTCAACTCATCTTGCAGATGGGAAACTGAGGCAAACAGGATTAAGTGACTTGCAAGGGTCAGACTACTAGTAAGTATTTGAGGCAAGAATTGAACTCATGAAGATGAGTCTTCCTGACTCTTAGCCCAGTGCTCTCTTCCCTGTGCTACTTAACTGCCCTGTAGGGAAGGTCAAGGAAATCAAATTCTGCTACTCCCACAGTGCTTTTCTATACAGAATTACACTATTCAGGCCTCTAATCCATAGTGGAAGAATTAGACTGATTAGGTTTGAGTCAACAGTAGTGGTGCTTTTGGCAAAAAAGGAAACAGCAGTGATTAATCTCTTACTATTTTGTGTTAGTGGTCATTGTAAGGACCTCTGTAGTCTTCTACTATCTTCTGTACCTGAGCAAGAATCACTTCTACAATGTGTTAGACAAGTAATCATCTGGCCTTTGCTTAAATACCTTGAATAAGGGGAGAATCCATTACCTTACAAAGTAATTTATTGTACTTTTGAATTTCTTTAATGTCTAGGATGATTTTCCTGTTTTCCCCAAATCTTTATTATTATTTTAAAATTTTGATTGACATATTTTCTTACTGTCACTTTCATTTCCCTCTTCTACACAGAGATCCATTCTTTGTAACAAAGAATAAAAAAGAAAGAGGAGAACAGTGATTTAGCAAAACCAATCAACACATTAACCAAATCTGGAATTATACACTCTACTCCATACCCATAAACCTCCCAGTTCTGCAAGAAAGATGAGTTCTCATATACCTTCTTCCAAATAAAGTTTGGTTGTTATACTTTCATGTCTTTCAATTAATTTTCTTCTTATTTTTTTCTTTTCATTTACATTGTTTTAACTACTGCCATTTTTTCTTGTTCTATTTATTCTGTTTTGCCTTAGTTCATGCAAGTCTTCTTGTGCTGCTCTGTATTCTTTTATTTTTATTTTTTTTTACAGAAAAATGTTTGCATTTATTTGAAATTCTTAAGTATTATGCTGCTCCCCAACAGGAACAGACAGTATTTTAGAAAAAAAAACCCTCAACAATCTACTTCTGTTGGGGACCACAAATTAAATTACAGAACAATGAAACATAGATACATACAGCAGTTATTCTTCACCAGTGGTGTCAAACTCAAATAGAAACAGATCCCTAAGGGCCATATACTGACTTAGAAAACCCCACATTAAATTGCTGTTCGAATTTCTTCATATTCTTATGGTTGAGTAATATTACAACAGGTCCATGTGCCATAATTTGTTTCATCATTCCACAGCTGATAGGCATCCACATAATTTCCATTTTTTATCATAAAAAATAAAATAAATGTGATCATATGAAACTGAAAAGCTTTTCCATAGGCACAATTAATGCAAGTAAGAAGAGAAGGGATGCAATTGATTGAGGAAAAAAATCTTTGCTTCAAATATCTCTGATAAAGGCAAGGTACTCAATTTTGTTGTTGTGGTTTGTCCTTTGTTCTTGAAGAAAACCATGGCATCAGGGAGATGATGACATCACTTGCAATTGACTTTGATTTGAGTGAGGGAAGGCTGTGTAAAGTCACTAGCCTCACTTTCTCCTCCAAAGCCATCTGGGTTCAGTGGCCAGATATTGATAAGGACAACTGGAGATGGCCCAAGATACAGTGGGAGACCTTGGACTTTTTAAGCTAAGGTCTTTTGAAGTTCTCTCTTTGAGTAAGGCAAAGCCCATTCAGTGAATAGGCCTCTTTAAGAGATGAATCAAGGAATGGCTCATTTAATTGAAAAAAAAAATGGAGAGGGTAAGACCCTGAGGGTTGCTGGCCAAATGAGAAACAGTTACTATTTATATTCCCTCTGAGCCAGTAGGGCCCAAAAAATAACCGTTAAGTGGTGCTTGCACAGGAAACTGTTGTCAAATCCCAGAGATCCAGAGTGAATTGAGTTTAAGGCTTGGTCTTTGAAAAAAAAATCAATATATGTGTATGTATGTATGTATATATATATATGTATACATATACACAAATATGTAACTACACACAAACACACACACATATAAAACCAAGAGATATTGCTCATTAGATAAGTAGTAAAAAGATATGAATATCATTGTAAGTAAGGAGGATTTTGTTATCCTTTTAGAGTTTAGTTTCCCAGCATCCATGGCCATGGCAATGTCTAGTTTCCAGCTGTTAGATACTATGTCCCAGAATAGCCCCAAGGATCCTAGACAGTAATTTCTAGAATCATAGTGATAGGCAGTTCTACTGAGACTGCAACATGAGATATGCAGGTGACATAATGTGATATTTACATAATGTGATAGTTACACAGAATATTGCTAAGGTTAACCTGTGAGCTTAATGTTGGCAAGATGCCTTCTCTGTGTGTTATCCTATAAAGCAAGTGGGCACTGGTCAATGAGTTGGGAATCCATGGTGGAACCCATGGGGAAAACCATTTGAGATTTGGATAATGCATAGAGGAATGCGTGTACTTGCCTCAACTGGTCCCCATTGAGACTTGAGGGAATTTCGGGGAGTGCACAAGCTGGAATGCTGCATCTATCTCACTTGACTCCATCAAGATGTAGGAGCCCTTTCTTTCATGATGGCCCCCGCAAGAAGGCTCATTAGGAAATGATGTATGAGCTGGTTCTCCCTTAATCACTAATCCTTCAGAGAAGACTAGACTAGAATAAAGTAAGATTATTAACCCCTCCAAAGCTGTCTTCCTGTCCTTCCTGTCTGACCAGATCAAGAGTGAACCTATTAGAGGCTAGAGTCCATAAATTCCAGTGTCTCCTATGTATTACCTGTGAAACAATCAGTTTTCAAAAGAATTGCAAGTTACTAACAAACTTATAAAAGATTGCACCAAATTGCTAGTAATAAGAAAAATTTAAATCAAAATAGCTCTGAACTTCTTATCTAGTATTGGCAAAGGTGTGAAAAGGTGGAATTTCCCCCTCTTTATGTCTGTGTGTGTATACGCATATATAATACATATATATTTATACCGATACATGTCCTTTGAATACATGCCCAGATCCTAGGCTACTTTGCTTTTAAAGCAGCTCATTATGTTTCACAAATAAATATAGATCATATTTATCTATTACTCCTTTTTCAACTTCCAGTGACTTAGGAGAATAGAATCTTAGGTGGAAAGGATGAGAGAAGTCAGATATTCCATTACTCAAATAAATTCAGAAAACACAGAGAAGTTAAGTGACTTCTCTAAGGTCACAGAATAATAGAATTTGAGAGTTAGATGGGACCTTCAAGACCATCCACTCTAACTGATGCGTGAAGCAATGTCTATTACAATGTACCTGACAAATGGTTGTCCAGCCTCTTAAACCAGGTCTTTTGATTCTGCATCAAATTCTATTTGCTCCTGAATATGCTACCTCTTCTACAGGTAAATTCTTTGTTTCCTTTTTCCCATTTATGCCCTTGGTTTAGTAGATGACCATTTTCAAGGACTCTGTAGACTATAGATGTGACCCTCTTTAAGAAAAAAATCCAATATTTAAAAAATCTAGCACTTAAAACAGTGCTTGAAGGTACAAGGAATTGTTGCCCAAGGGCTTAATCTAGAGTTACTTCAAATGATGAACACGATTCTATTGATTGTTATTTATGGATTAATGACCTACTTGCCAAAGGGAAGAGAAAGGTAAATTATAGGTGCAAATATTGATGAATAATTAAAAAAATAAAAGGTAAAATAGTTTTCAAATGTTCGTGTAAGTCAATGGAAAATTAGGACTTGAAGATTTAATTCATAGACACCTATAGTAAAGCAAGGAACACCCAATCATACAGGAACGAGTTGCCTCCTCTTCCCACTTTCTCATATGTTTTGACTTCCTTTTAAGAATAACACTGAGGGGGAAAAAGCTTACATTTTTATTACATTTTAGAATTAGAATTTTTTATACATTATCTCATCCAATGCACACCAACCCCCCCCCCCCAAAAAAAACCTAAATCCCAAACCCTGTGATTCTGATAAGACAAGCGTTATCTCCATTTTGCTAATGAGGTTGTGACAATCCAAGGTCACACACAAGATGGTGAAGCCAACATCAAACACAGGTATCCATAATAAAAGACGAGCACTTTGTCTTTCATTTCTCCAATGGCCTCAAACCAAAATTTCACATCATCTATTTTCATTGCTATCAAAATCTATGTTTCTTTTTACACAGACTTGTTAATTCAATGACTTCCCCCCTCCCAAAGGAAATAATACTCACATTTATATTACACTTTAAATTTACAGGTTTTTTTTCCTTTTCAACAACCTGATAGGGTAAGTGGTCCAATTATTATTATCATTACTCTATTGATGAATAAACTGAAGCTCAGAGAGATGAATTGATTTTTCCAAGGTCATACAGATAGAGAATCTTGGGTGAGATTTGAACCCAGTTGTTTTCATTTGGACAAAGGGTTGATGAACTGGGTGGGATTGGAGGTTACTAAAAACTACTGATGCTTGCTAAGCCATTCCCAGTACTTGGAGTGGGCTTCTTTTATATCTCTGCCTTCAAGTCCTACTCTTCACTGAAGTTCCAGCTCAGATGCTATCTTTCCTATGTACTTTTTCTGATCTTCCAGTCAGAATATCTCTTATACTACTTTCTATTGATTTTGAAAGCATTTTATAAGATGACACTTTTTTTAGACATTGAGATAAATTTCATCATTAAACTGTTTCTGAAGAAGGAATTCACCACAGCTTCTTCTTTCTTTGGGTCAATGTAATGGGTGTAAGCATACGGGAAAATGTACAATGATACTTTTTGAGGAGATTTTCCAGTGATCAATGAAAGGTGCTTGGTTGAGACAAGCAGTACTAGTTTGCTTTGTGTCAGCTAGTGGCAGGCTAGAACAATGGGAAGTTAATAACTCACATCCAGCAGGGGCTCAGATGCAAGCTGTGACCCAGCAGAGCATGTAAGGAATTTGAGGAAGTTCAGACATGAGAGGTTTTGCCTGATCTTAGTTAAAACTCACCCAACATTCAGTCCTGTTCAATGCAAACAGTACTGATGTTCATACTTTAAGAAATGCTGACACACATTCCAGTTTCAAAGCTGCAGCTCAAATTCTCTGGAACTGAAGACTGCAGTAACCTAGATAATTTGAGCTCAAATACCTTCAAGGCATTCATAAGAGATACTGGATGTCAGAGCAAGAAAGGAGGAAGGTAAGAGTTGAAATATACATGTGAAAATCTGCTTTGAGCTAAGGAGTATGACTCAAAAAATATGTAATTAGGAAAACTCTTGAGCTAAATATTTGCCTAGACAAATGAAAGGTCAGTCTTTAGAATAAGAGGTAAACTGAGGCACTGGTTAAGACAAAATAAAAGAATAGAATTGACGAGATAGAAGGGACCTAGAGAGCTAACCAAAATTGAAACAGGAATCTCCTCTATAACATATTCAAAAAGAGAGAATCTTTCTTCCCCTCGAAGTCTATACCACTTTGGAAAACTAGACCATCAATCAATGAACATTTATTAAGTTACTACTATATTGGCATCCAGTCCTATTGTTAGACATTTCCCCTCAGATTTATTGAGTTGAAATTCATCTCTCTCTGTTGTTCAAATATTGGTTTTAGCTCTGTACTCTGGGGGCCAACTAGAACAAGTCTAATGCCCCCTTCCATATGAAAGCCCTTCAAAGATGTGAAGATAACTATTCTGCTCCCTCTAAGTATTGTCTTCAGCCTAATCATCCCTAGTTCCTTCAACTGATGTCATGGTTACTACTTTGACCACTCTTTATTGGATACACTCCTATTTGTCGACATTCTTCATAAAATGTATTATTGATAACTGAACACTCCATGTCCTTGATGTGGATTGACCAAAGAGAGCACAATGAGATTATCATCTTCCTTGTTCTGGAAGCTATGCTTCTCTGAAGGTAGCCTAAGACATAATTTATTTCTGAGGCTATCTTTTTGCTCTACTAAATCATATGGAGCTTAAACTATACCAATCCATCCCTCTCCACCACCACCACACTCTGTTTTTATTTTCATATGAATTATTATTATTTGATAGAACTTCTTTTGCTTTTATAGTTGATTTGTTGATCATACACTTGTAATCCTACATGTATAAGACTTGAGGCCACATAGTATGGGGGAAATAGTAATGATAATTAATATGTATACAGTGCATTATCATTTGCAAGTCATTTCAAGTGTATCCTTTAATTTGACCTTTAAAACAGCTCTATGAGATGGGTGCTATTATTACCTTCATTTTACAGATAAGGAAGCTGAGACTGAAAGGGGTTAGATGGCACATCCAGTATCACACAGCTAGTAAATTTCCACAGAAAGATTCAAACTTCCATCTTCTTAACTCAGACCCAGTGTTCTATAACATGGTGTTATCATGTACTGTGTATGTGACCATTGACAAATGGCTTAACCTCTCTCAACTTTAGTTTCCTGAATTGTAAAATTATGGGTTGGGGCTAGATAGCCTCTAAAGACCATTCTAGTTCTAGATTTATAATCCTTTTATTTGCTACTCATCTATAATACATTCCGCCTTATTGATTTGCTCTGTTATTTCCCTCTTGATTATTTTGGCTTTTGATTTAGCCATCCAGTATATCCCTCACAATTTCATGCCATCTGAAAATTTGAAAAACCTCATTTCAAGTCATTGATAAACTTTTCGGGTGGATATAACCCATTGATACTTTGCTGGAGACAACCTACCAGACTGATATCCACTTATCAATCACTACCCTTTGGATCTGGCTATTCAGCTAGTACCAGATCTACCCACCTGTACTGATGAACTTTGCTAGGATTGAAAGACATTCTTTGCTTAGGAAAGCTGATCAGACTTATTAATAAGTCTGGTCATATAATGTTTAATCTCCAGATCCCCAGGCACTATCCTTTGTCCTGCCAATGTACCCTAAAGATATCTAGGTCTTGTCATCCACCTTTCCTATATGTGTTCTTTCTCCCAGTTAGAATGTGATAACCTTTGGAGAAAGTCGCTTTTCTATTGTATACCCAGCTCTTAGCACTATGCTTGGCACAGAGTGAGCATTAATTTTTTTTCATTCATTCATTTACAAAGAAATACAGTCTTATTACTTTTAAATGTGGCTAATAACTAGAACATGGCCCACAGAGGGGTTTTGCCTAACTTAGGTGCTTACTTGAAGTTTTTACATGAATAGCTAAGAAGAAACTGTGATGGGCATATCAAAGAATCTTACGGTTGCAAAGAACTGGAAATTTCAGGGTTACCCATCCTTTGGGGAATGGCTGAACAAGTTGTGGTATATGCTTGTGATGGATACTACTGCACTGTAAGAAATGATGAGCTCAATGATCTTGGAAAGGCATGGAAAGACTTGCATGAAGAGCAAAATGAGCAGAATCAAGAGAACATTGTATGCAGTAATATCAATATTGTTTGAAGAACAACTTTGAACGAATAAGCCATTTTGACTATTATAAATGCCAAATTAACTACAAATGACAGATGAAGGAAGATACTATCTGCATCCACAGAAAGAACTGATAAGTATATGTATAGTGATTTTGCATATATATAAATACATATATGTATGCATATATACATACATCTACATACACATACATATGTATGTGTATATAAATATATGTATATATACAAATATGCATACATATACATATACATGTGCATGCACACACATATATACTGTAAGTATCTTTGTATCTAATGGTAGATATCTAGAGTGGGATGGGGAGGGAAAAAAGGAAAAAATATTACTTTATTATATATTTAAAAGAAATAGCAAGTTACACATAATAGATTTGCCATTTAATATTTTTTCTTACACTATGTTATAGAAATATTATTTTATTCCATAAATTAAAAATAAAATAAATTTTAAAAAGCACATAGAAAACACTGAGTCCAAACTTTACCTGAAGAATTAATCCTCTCTGCAGTATCCTTGATAACACTGACTTTGAGGACCTCCCAAGATGCTGATCACACTGCCTCTTGTGGAAACCCCTTCCACTTTTGGTCAGTTATTAGGAGATTTTTCTTTATATTCACCAAAACCTGCCTGTTTGTAGTTCCTATCTCTGCCCTTTGGAACCAAGTAGGACAGGTCAAATTCTTCTCTGTGATGGCCCTTCAAATACTTGATGACAGCATTCACATCCTTCCTAAATTCTCTCTATACTCATACATATATTTTATTCAAGATGTTTCCATTTCTGGAAGCATACGTCAGAGACATTAAATAACACACTGAATGTCAAGTCAGAGCATATTGTCAGTATGTATTGGTTAAATGTGACAATTCAGAAACTATGTGAGGCCAAGCAGTAGAAGACCTGGATTCTAATGCTAGATATGGTAACAACTAAGTGACCATGAATGACATAGCATGAAACTCTTCCGCTCAGCAGTGCATAGGCACGTCTGAATATTTAAAAGGTCCATGTTTATATGGAGTCAGAGGACCTGGGTTCAAATTCTAACTCAGCTGTTTACTAACTATAAGACATTAAGTCACTTAACATCTCTGGACCTCAGTTTCCTCATTTGTAAAAAGAGTGGTTGGACTAGATGACCTTCAAGTTACCTTTCAACTCTCAGACTATGATCTTTACACTAATGGTTTAAATATCTCCCCCTTTCACCCAATTCCCATTTGTTCACTATATAATTTCACTCAGTCAACCTCTTATTTATAGATAACGCAAAAGTAAATGCCAACTCAGCTTATTTCTGGACTGTCCCGTATAACAGATTAGTGCAATACAGGTTGTTGAGATTTTGCCATTTAGTACCCAAGTTAAAGTTATGAATAATTAAAAACTAGGGAAATTCAGCATGAGAAAAAAGACTCCTAGACCTGGAAGTATTAGGACTGGAAATAACCTTGGTGGGTCACTTAATACAGGATGTTCCTTTGACTTCTGATGCTATTATTCCAGCCTCTGGATCTCTTTGGCTTCTGAATCTGTCATCCAATGTAACCCTCGTGGCTTTATGTCATCTTAAAATCTGATAAGCCTTTTGCCAAGTCATTGATAAAAATAGTGGACAGAACAGGGCCAAGGACCAAGCCCTATGGCTCATTCATACTGATTCTATTTTAAGTGTCTAGAGAAGGTGATTTTCTTTATAGCATCTTCTGATTAATCTATTTTAGTGTTTAATGACCCTTTTTTAAAGGAAGCAATTCCTTATTAAGTCCCTTATACTGCAGGGTAAGCCCTTTTTCTTGGTCTCGTTTAGTCCTTAATGGTGTTGGAGAGCAATTGACCACCATCCTCCC
>CM053625.1:141423667-141475430 GCA_028646595.1 Phalanger gymnotis | reverse complement strand
CCTGCGTTCAGCTCCGCTCCCCTCGGCTGGGGGCTGGGAGGTCCGTGTGGGACCGACCTTGCTCAGAGACCATCCAGGCTGTCCTGCGGTGGAGCCCTGCTTCCCTCTGCCACTTTGTGGGTTCTGCAGCTCTAAAATTGGTTCAGAGCCATTGTTTTATAGGTTTTTGGAGGAATTTGGTGGGGAGCTCACGCCAGTCACTGCTTCCCAGCCGCCATCTTGGCTCCGCCCCGGCACATCCTCGAACCTGGGCCTTCTAATATCAAATTCAATGCTCTAATGCATCATGCTAAATTTGGAAAGTCACATCGCTGAAAGGTCACCTGGTTATGATTTTTTCCCTGCTGCAGTATTTTAGGAAACGATATACTAAGGTGTGGAGGGGTTTGTGATTTCTTTTGGTCGAGGAAGGTCTCACAATGGAGAAAACATAGATATGCACGTATGCATGTGTGTGTGTGCACGCATGTGCACATGTGTATGCTTGTTTGTGTGTGTAGGTTCCTCCCTGTTGCAAGGAATAGGCCACTGAGTAGAGGAGGTTCTGTCAGGAAGTGTTAAGGCAATCAGTAAATGAAAAGATCTTTCCCTCCCATTTGAATAGGCTTAAGGTGGGGCCCAAGGTGGGGCCAACTAAGGGATGTCTGATTAGATCTTTGCTCCTAAGTTTGCCCCAAATTCCTAATTACTAGGTGCTAAGCGGATGTGGGCATTAAACCCCCAGGGTCCTAAGAGGAGGTGTTAAGACCAGGGCCAGTCATAGGATCTTAAGTTCTGGTTGCTCAGATGACATTTGATGACACCTGAAACTGTCTAGAAAGAGAGAACACAGCTTGGAGATTGAGACATGCGGAAGGCAGGAAAAGCAGCAGCAGCACCAACAGTGGCAGCTGAAGCTGAAGCCAAAGCAGAAGGAGTTGAAGCAGCAGGTGCTGCTGGGAGCAGGGCTGACCCCTGTGCGGACCTGAGAGGGCTGAGCAAGGGCTTGAGGAGAGTGGGTAATCTTCTTACCGAAGAGGGGACCAATATGATTTGGTTTAATGTCATAATGTAAAACCAGAAAAAATTCTGTAATCTCCTTCTTACTCCTGTGAGGTGGACTTATTGGGCCTGGAAGCTTTTGGCCAGGATATTGAATTGGGGACACCAGTTCATGGGTCTGCTACTTTGGAGCTTGAATAAATGCTTTAATTTTTCTGCCTTCTACTTAGAGAATTCCTTATATCCTGTGGTTCTGAACCATTCATGCCTACATATGATTTTCTTTGAAATCATGAATTCTGCCTTCATGATATATCCTCTATTCATGATATAATGCCTCTATTTATTCCAGGATGCATGGCTATTTAGATTATGTAAAGTCATGTGTCCTGGAACAGGGGTGCAGTGTATTGGCAATCAAAATGGGCTCTTAGCACTTAATTCAACCAAGTGCCTTCGAAGAGTTTGGCCTTTATATCCATGATTAAATTAGGAGTCCTTGATGACCTCCTTGCCACAATGGAAAGCCTAGTTTACATGGGTTTGAGTGACATGGTTGTGACATCAGAGGTTTTTAGACCACGTGGGTTTAAGTTGAATTTTTTGCGATGATTTTAGGTCACGTGGGTGAGTAGCATGTGTGATTCATCCTTGATCCTGAAAAAGATATAAAACCAGGGGTTGGCTTTCCTTTTTTAGAGCTCTGACCCACAGCGGTAGTGGTGCTTGTGACTGGGCCAGCCATTGTTTTGAGCTCCCCAGCTGAACTCAGATGTTGGTAACTATGAATTGTATTTGGTCTGTCTGTGATTTTTGCAATTTGTTTGTATTTGCTCTGAAGTTCAGGGTGCTGGCTTTTCCCCCTGAACTAAGTGAATGATATTTGTATGCTAGATTAAAATAAGCTTGTTAACCCCTTAACGTTGCTTTCCTTAGTAAAGCAGATCAGAAGAACTTGGGCTTGCAGCATTCTATGAGCTGGTTGTTGTTGGTTTTACTCCCCCACAGCAGCTGCTAGCCAGATTGTTGAAACAGGAGGCAGTATATAGGCATCATAGGCATTGTCGTAAGCTTTTGCTGTACAATACTGCATGTGGACAACTCAGTGTGTGTGTGTGTGTGCTCGTGTGTGTGTATGTGTGTGTAATGAGGTCAGGGAGAATTACCTAATTTTACTGTGTAATGTTATCCAGTCCATGAGAGAGGTGACAGAATTTTAAAGGTGCCAAGGAAATCAATTCTTTAGGTATGTGAAGGGAAGATACCAAAGAATGGAAAAAAATCATAGACCTTAGAATTACAAAAAACAGACAGCCAAGAGAACATCAATAACTTCAATCTCACATAACTACATTCTTATCAATATAAAACTTATGAGAATAATCTACACATTCACTGAAGGCATCCTTGATTAAAGTATTAGAAAAGAAAACAGTAAGGCTTTCACAAGCAATATTCCAGAGTAGACCGCATCTTTACTATCATACAATTGATAGTAGAAATGTATAGAGACTACAGCTCCAACTGTGATCATTGTTTGTTGCCATAAAAAGCCCCTTTCTAGCAAGATTTCTCCCATGAATATATCAAAATTACACAGGATTCTTTAAAGCATATAACCAGAGAAACAGCCTTGTTTGATAGGTAAAGCGTAAAAGAAGGAGATACATACCTGCCAAACATATTCATCACTGCTATGGAGGAGAGACAGAATAGAGCTGAAGTCAAAGATTCTTATAAATGTCAAAGTCCTTTATATAATGCCATTTGTGAATAATATTATGCAGGTTGCATCAAGCCCCAGATGATTTCAGAGCTGCCTAAATAAGATGTATAATCACTTAAAAGAGGTTGGCCCAGCTAGATACATAGGAAAAAATTTAAAAAATTAACACATGGATGAAGTATGGCTATTGTCCAGATATTCAGTTGGTTGGATGATCCATAAGTTCATCCAATAGCACACGCATAGTCTCTCTCTGTCTGTCACACACACACACACACACACACGCACACACACACACACAGAGTTATATGGGAGGGGAGAGAGAGAGAGAGAGAAAGATGCAGTTAGATGGACAGCCTATATGGGTCATCAAGCAATATACATATGTATATGAGTGCATGCATACATTGGTGGATGAGCTTTTTAGGTTTTCCACATAACTGCATAGCTAGCTAACTAGTTAGCTATCATTCATCTACCTGCCTTAGACATATGCTTTTAATAGACACAGTATCGAACAGAAGGAGAAGGAGGACAGTGCGCTGGATTACCTTTGAGACATCGCAAAGGTCTTTTAGTGACCCCCAAATTCTCTCAGAAACAAAGGCTCATCTTTTTAATTCAATATTCTTCCAGTGTTGTTGTAAGGCTCTAAGTCAGGGAACACCCCAGACTTTGGAAAATTGAAATTGATGATCACTCAGAGGGCAATGAAGTGGGAGTGAGCCAGCTGCAACATATTACCAAAAAAAAAGAAATTATGGACGAGAAGAGGTATAAAGGATGTCATCAAAGAAAGGGAAAAAGAAAATGGGCTGTTCACGTGGCAAGGGTGACATATAGCTGAAGAATAGGCTATAGACTCAACTAGTATCTTAGTGATATTGAGAGAACATGAGAAGGGCACCCTGAATGCCAAACTTTATGGGAATGACTCTATGTAGTAAAATTATGGGAAGGCATAGTTGAGAGTAATGCAGGCTAGGCAGTCATAGATAGGTTGAGATCTACATTGCTGGAGGAAATACCCAGTTCACAGGTGCATTTGAGAATTGGGTTATATCAACTAAAAGTTCAATTCTTTAGTTTTCATCCTGTTATGTTATTGGAATATTGATCCTGATGTAAGTTCTGTGTTAGGCAAAAAACATTAAGTACCTACCATGTGCCAGGCAGTGTGCCAAGCACTGAAGATACAAAGAAAGGCAGAACACAGTCCCTACCTTTGATGAGCTCACAGTATGAGGGTAGACAATATGTGAACAACTGTGTATAAACAAGCCATATACAGGATAAACTTGAAATAATCAACAGAGGGAAGGGATTAGGGAAGGATTCCTGTGGAAGGTGGGATTTGGGGGGTTTTTAAGTAAACTAGGGAAGTCAGGAGGTAGACATGAGGAGGGAGAGCATTTTTGGCACGGGTACAGCCAGCGAAAACACTGTATTTGGGAGATAGAGCTTTTTCTTGAGGAACAATATGGGGTCTGTGTCACTGGATTAAACAGTACTTGGGTTCCCAAGGTAAGATGAATGGAAAGGTAGGGGATGGGGGTAAGTTATGAGGGGCTTTGAATGTCAGAGGATTTTATATTTTGTCCTGAAGATGATAGGAAGCCACTAGAGTGTGCTTTAGGAAGATCACTTTGACAGCTTTGTGAGGTTTCCTTTTTCATATATTGATGATTGAACTTTCTACTTCTGCATGAAATAGATATAGTTCATTAAAATGCATAATGTCTTTATTGCATAAGTTGACCCACCATCAGTGTGACCCCTGAGTCGCTCTTCCTGTAGAGAGGTTCATTACCTTAAACCATGTACACGATTTCACTCAGCGTCCGCTTGTGACCAAGAGCATGCATTTCCATGACACCTGGCTTGGATGAAGGGGTACAAACTGTGAATCCACTTCTACAGAACTTTTCTCACATTCTGTGGATTCAGATCATGGTCAGTCTCTTGTGAACATTGAAATTTAACCTGTCAGCCACAGACGTATTTTCTTATACTCATTGCTTCTGAATTTTGAAAGATAGGTCAGACCTTTCTTTATTTCCTTCCTTGATTAATTCATTTTTAGTTATTCTACTGCATCTTCTATAAATTTAATTATATTCAGCTATTACCCAAGTTACTTAAAACTCCATCTGACTTCCATGACTCAAAAGAAGGGCTATATGTTTAACCAACTAATCAAAAAGCAGTTATTAAGTGTTTCTTATGTACCAGGCATACAGCTAGATTTTAAGGGTATAAAGAAAAAATAATTTTTTAAAAAAATAACTTTTTATTCCCTCAGGACACTTATTTGCCTTGAAAATTTGTTTGTCCAGGGCATATACCATGGGTTTTCTTGTCCCAGAAGACAAAGAACACCAAGGTTATATGGTGAGGACAGTGAGGATAACATGTGACCTAAGCCAAGAAAGTCTTACCCTTGGTCACAAACACAGTAAGGAGTTTTATTTGTATACAGTGTTTAAAAAAATGAAATACCTGGATGATCAGAAAAAAAAATAACATTGCTCTCTGGGACAAAGTGAGAATGTCACATCCAAAACATTGAAAATGACACATGGCTTTGCCTAAAGGCGGGATAGGTCTTTTATTACTAGTTCATCATCCTCTAAGACCTTGAGCTGTCTGCAGTGATCAAAGAATTCTCCAAAGACTTTGAGGATCTGGTTTTAAATTGGGGTCACTAGATTGAGAATCAGGAGGCCTGGGTCATGTCAGTAGCTTGCTATGTAACCTTCTATAAGTCACTCTTCCTCTCAGGGCCTGTCTCATTCTCTATAAAACAAAATAGTTAGATTAGTTCAGCTCTACGGATTTGCTTCCAGCCCTAAATTTCTATTACTGACAAATGCGTCAGATTAACTATGCTGTAAATTCTAAGTTTTCTTTGATTATATCTGCACTCTGTACTTGAAGGCTTTGTCTTCTGAGTTTCTCTTTCATCTACCATGTCACTCACATGTTTGTGATTCATGTACCATGGCTGGCTGTTCCTAACTTAAAAAAAAATAAAGACCCTATTGTCCTTTCAGTATGGCTGTAGCTATGTTCCTAACTCAAACCAACACTCTTGTTCATCTTTTTTGTTCAAATGTCCCCCAATTTTAGTTTTTTGATAACCGGGCTCCTCACTTTGCTTTCTCTCCCCTCCCCATTCTCCTCCTTCAGAAGAAGCAGTCACAAATGGCATGCTGTATGTCAGAATTATTATTACAAAGCCTTTAACTAACTACCCATCATAATTTCTGCTGAGGGCATTTTTTTAGCAAAGTCTCTTCTGCCTTGTATAGCCCTCAGATTCTTTTAAGGCACAACTCAGGTATTGCATGAGGTTATTCCTGGGTCCTTTCTCCCATTATCATGTTCTAGAGACCTCTGGAAATTACTTTGTATGTGCTTAGTATATGTTTTGTACTTATTTACAAATATACTGGTTGTGTCCCTTCAGTAGAATGTGAACTCCTTCAGGCCAGGGACTGTTTAGTTTTATTTCTGGGTATCCCCAGTTTCTAGTAGAGATCTGGTCCATAGCAGGCAATGAATAAATAGTTGCTGAACTGAAATACAATTTAAAACATAATAGAGAGAATTTATTTAATGATTTAAAGTTTGCAAAGTGCTTTATAAATATTATCTATTTGATTCTTACTACAACTGTGGGATAAGTGCTATTATTATCCCAATTTTACAGATGAGAAAACTGATATAAGCAGAGGTTAAGTGACTGCCTCAGGATCATACAGCTAGTAAGTGTCTGAGGCCAGATTTCAATTCATCTTCTTGAACCCAGGCCTAGGGCACTTTCCACTGGGCACATAGCAGCTCATTTTCATTTGAATCTTTCATTTTCTTTTATTTTCAATTAGCACACATTTGGTGGAATTCTGAGTTGGTAGTGCCATTCTAGAGGGCAATTAGGAACTATGCTTTAAAAGTCATTAAACTGTGTTTACCCTTTGGCCCAGTAATATCACTACCAGGCCTGTGGCTGGGAGAGAGTAAGTAAAGAGGAAAAGGACACATGTGTACAGAAACATTTATAGCATCTCTTGTTATAGTGGTAAAGAACTAGAAACCAAGGAGGTGCCCATCAATTGGGGATGAACAAATTATGAATTAAAATAAATTCAAAATCATTGTCAGGGCTGACACAGTAGTCATATTTTTCTGTATTGCTGGTAGGTCATAATTAGAAATTCAAGGAGTCCTTCCTGTCCTCTCCCATCCCCCCCCACCCCAGGGAGATGTTCATCACACATCTCTCCTGTGTGGTAATTAGACATTCGTACTTGATGTAATAAATCATTTGGTTACTTTAGTTGGCAAGTGGTGTCTGTATTTCGGATGCGTTATATGTCATAATCTCCTGTGTTACAATTAGAGATATTGCCCTTAATTGCAAATGAAAAGCTTGCTTTGACCCATATATAGCCACTTTTTTTCATCTGCCCATGCAGGATAAAAGTGGGCCTCAAATTCTAATTAAGAATCTTGCCAATAGTTTAAATAAAAAATTTGTGCTAATTAAATTAGAATGAACAATTTTTTTAAACATAAAAGAACAATTTTCAGAGGTATGTCGTGTTTTTATGTAATGACTTATGGGTTTATGAAATAGAAACTCTTTTTAGCCAGTGCCAGCTTGTTTTTTTTTTTATGTAATAGACCTTTTGACTAATAATAACAGTCACTGAATGAAATATAGGATACGCAGTAAATTTTTGCCTTTTTGGGGGACAAAGTTTAGTGATTTGTCAAGGTCATTAGGGCTTAGGGGACTTATTGAAAGCACCTGGATTAATGGGGGTGGGGAGGGAGAGGAAGGAAGTGGTACTCTATCATTTCCCTTGAGTTCAATGATTCCTCTCTCCCTTCTGGGGATGAAAATCACTTCTTTCCTTCACCTTCCTAAATATTTTCCTGGTCAGCAGTAATCCTTGCCCAGATGCTACCCATAATAATAATTACTCACATTTTTAGACCATCTTAAGGCCTTGTAAGGCCCTTTCCTCATGACAACCTTGGGAGGCAGGCTGTATAAGAGTTATTCTCAACAGGCTGATGTAGAAGCTGAACATCAAAGAGACTAAGCGACTCCTTTAAGGACACATCTTTAACACCAGTGTTAAAACCCAATCTTCTGAATCCTAGATAAGGGGTCATTTCCATAAACTGCACTGTAGTTCCTACTTGTCCTGTACAGCCCAACTTTCAACTACCTCCTGTTTTCAGGAAGCCTTTCTTACTATTGCAACTGATAATTTCAAAACAAGTTAAAGGAAAGGACTGGATATTGATTAAAATTGATTTCATGACCATCATGAGAAATGGCATCATCTGTAAGATATTACACAAAGTGAAATAAAAGGAGTTCAATAGGGTTAGAGGGTTGTCTCTGCTGTGTCCTCCCCTCCCCCATTTTCTGCCATTATTCTTTCCCAAGGGCACTTCAGAACATCACCGCATTGGGTTTGTTCCATAGCCTCAAGGCTCCAAAGGGTGGCTTTCACCTAAGCTGAGGCCCTGTTGGAATCAGAGGCTAGTTCCTTAAAATGAAGAGGTATCCCAGTTGAGGTGACTGTCTCACCTTCTCTCAGCAGCAAGAGCACAGTTTGCCTTCAGCGTCAGGTTGTTCTCCTCCTTCTGTCAAGTACTCCTCACTGAAGAAGGATGGGTAGGAACTCTAGAGTGGATCTCTCCACTCCAGGCTGGAAAAACAGAGAACAGAGGAGGAAGATCTATATACATTCTGCCTACCCTCCACCTTCTTCCACTGAGTAAATTTGGAAGGACTGAGTTCCTCTCTTCAGCTTATACAGGCCAATTCTAACACAGGAGAAAAGTAGAAGTAGCTTGGGATCAAATTTTGTGCCTTTAAAATGGAAGTGAGGAAAGGCAAAAAAGTCAAATTAAACAATATTTACTAGAAATGGAAAATGCACTAAAAAAAGTTAAAAAAGAAAAAGAAAAAAGCCTGTTGTTTGATGTTGGGTGTTTCTTTGAACTTTCAAGAGACCTATTTTTCAGCTGGCTCCTTTCAAGAGATCTCTTCTACACACTGTCACTCCCATATCATAGATTAAAGCCAACCTTACCTAGGTCTTTCTTATTAGGACTCCAATTGCAAAAGTGAGATGAAAGATTGATGCAAAAACGGATACCATTTTCAGTGTCTGGAAGTGAAGGAGCAAAAGAAGGAGAATAGAGAAGGAAGAAAATGCCCTTGGATGCATATTAAGACTGCTTCCCTTACTGTTTGTTGAATGGCATTCTACTTGGCTAGAACCGAGGGCTAAAAGCATTTCCAGTTTCTGGGTAGCACAGCCCTTGTCTGAGAAACAATGTGACATCAAGGAAAGAACATTGGATTTGAGTCTGAGTCCTGGCTTTTGTAGTTACTTTCAGTATGATCCTGGGGCTAGACTAGTTCTAAGGTCCTTTCCAGTTCTAAATCCTGTGGCCCCATAGCAGCTTGTTTTAGGAGCTGGTTGTGATATTCTTTTATTTCTGAATCTATTATTCACCATCAAATACCATAATTATATAGTCAAATTATCATTTGTGGATCCAGAAAAATAGTGGCAGTGAAAACCATGAAGTTTAATTATTTTCCTACCCAAAAGTAATGAACTATCTTTCAGCCTACACTTTTGACCACTCACTTTCCACTCCATTAATTTTTGTGTCACCATTCTGTACTGGTTTCTCCATCTAACTTTATGGTTGCTCATCCTCAGCCTCCTTTGCCGAATCATCATAAATGTCTCCCCTTTTCCCATCCCATCCCCACCTCCGTGCATGGGTGTAATCTAGGGCTCTGTCCTAAGAACTCTTTTTTCCCCTCTTTCTATATACATATACACATATACATTTATCTTGATAGTCTCATAAACTCTATAGGTTTAGCTATCACCTTCATGAAGACAACTCTCAGATATAACTAACTAGACCTGTCCTGGTCTCTCTCCCTTGCTCCGGTACCACATCACCAACTGCCAATTGGATTTTCCATATGAATCTCAACTTTAGCATGTCTCAAACAGAACTTAAACCACCCTATATTTCTAACTTCTCTATTTCTTTTGAGGGTACTGTAGTATTATTGCGAACAAAGATCTTCCCCACCCATTCAATAGGCCTTAGGTGGAGCTAGGTGGGAAAGCTTGATTATATCTTTAAAGTTTAGTCTAAAGCCTCTACTTACCAGGTACTAAGCTGATTTGGGTAGAAGGCCTCAGGGCCTTAAGGGGAGTTTCTAAGACTAAAGACAGGGAGAGGTGCACTGAGTTCTAGTCAATCATGAATTCAACCAATCAGAGACCTGAATTCTAGCCAATCAGATGCCAGCTAGGACTATATATGGAGAGCCCAGATTGTGACAGAACCAGAATTGAAGGGGGCCAGAACTGAAGAGAAGCAGAACTGAAGGGAAGCAGAATTGAGAAGCAGAAATCAAGAAGACATTGAGGCAGCAGACCTCAAGAGGTGCTGAATAGCAGACATAGAGAGAGCCAGCATCATAGACAGAGCTGCAAAAGAGAGGCAGAGCTGCAGAAGAGAATGCTGAGGTAGAGAGTTAGGATTCATGAATGATTGTTTACAGGAAGATCTTAGCAGGGTGGAAGGTTACAGGATGACTTCGTTCCTTGCTATAACACTGTGTTATAATTTCCTTGTTGCTGCATTGAGGTGGGCTTACAGGTTTTGGAATATAATTACTGCTATATCGAATTGGAATTACTGGTCCTGGGATTGGATTCTCTGGTGTCTAAATAAATGTTATACTTCCTCTGCCTTCTACCTAGGGAGTTTTTCAGACTTTGTTATGTAAATTTAATGTGATAGTCTCAATATTTTATTTTTTCCCATATACTCTGCTGAACTTCCTTCTGCTCTCTTCTGTGTATTGTTTTAATGTTTCATTGGCATTCTTTATTTTTTTTTAGCACTATAACAATGCCTCCCTCCCTCTCTAATAAAGAAATACCTAACGGCCTTGTAACAGATAAGCACAGTTAAGTAAAACAAGTCCACATATTGGCCATGTCAGAAAGTATTTGTCTCTTCTGCATCTTGCCAAAAGTGGGAATCATGTCTCATCATCAGCCTTTCAGAGTTATGATCAGTCACTGAATTAATCAGACTTCTTCAGTGTTGCAGATTTTTTCTTTACAATTCTATAATCACTGTACAGATTCTTCTCTTGGTTCTTCTCATTTCACTTTGCATTAGTTCACACAATTCTTTCCAGTTTCTTTGAATAAATTCTTTTCATAATTTCTGGCGGTGCAATAACATTCTAATATATTAATATACCATGAGTTGTCAAACCATTCCTTCATTAATAGGCATCTACTTTGCTTCTCATTCTTTGCTATAACAAAAAGTCTTGCTGTGAATATTTTTGTACATATGGGTCCATTTCCTGGTTGACGGTTCTCTTTGGGTTATATGTTTAGCAACGGGGTCACTTGGACATGGAGTATGCACAGTTTAGTGATTTTGTAGGCATAATTTCAAATTGTTTTTCAGAATGGTTGGATCAATTCACAACTCCACCAACAGTTTATTAGGGTGTTTATCCTTCCATAGCCTCTCCAACAAATAATGTAACCGTCTTTAATGACAATGAGTTCATATTCAAGTGGGGCTAGGGGCAGGGGAAAAACAAGTACATATGAAAATATATATAGCATAAATATAGACCCTGTCCCTTTCTATCTCTGTCTGTTTTCTGCCTCTGTCACTTTCTCTTCAGTACAGAACAGTCCAGGGGCAGGGTACTAGCAGTTGGAGACATCCAGAAAGGCTTCAAATAGATGATATTTTCTGAGTTGCATCTTAAAGGAAGAGAGGGAATTTATGAGAAATGAAAGGAGAAATTGAAAGGAATGCCTTCCCAGCACAGAGACTAGAGATGGGTATTGTCAATGAGGGACAGAAAGAAATCTAGTTCAATGTAATTGTAGTATGCGAGAGGGAGATTAATGTACAACAAGGCTGGAAATGTTGGAGTAGTATTGTGCAGGGGTTTAAAAGTCAAACAGAGGAGTTTCTATTTGATTCCAGAAGCAATAGGAAACAATGGAGTTGATTAAGGAGGAGAATCAGGGAAGCATGTTTTTTTCATTATGGCTGAACCCCTTGCAACAACACCTAGGCCATATAAGTGTTCACAAGTCACGGGCTTGGAAATTTTTTGGTTCTAGACATTGATATCTGTTGTGAGGAGAAGGAAAGGGGGGAGGAGGAGAAGGAAGAGGAGGAAGGGAAGAATGAGGAAGAGGAGGAGGAGGAGAGGGAGGAGAGGAGCAAAAATGCAAGGGAAATGACCAGTATGGGTTAAGGTTGGTAAGGGAAAAAATGTGATTTGTGTGGAAAACACATTGTGGAAAGAACACTGGATTTGGAAACAGAGGATTTGGGTTTAAGTCCCAGCCATGCTACTCACTAGCTGTGTGACCTTGGGCAAGTAATTTCTACTTTCTGGGACTGAGTTTCCTCATAGTTAAAGTGAGGGGAGTTGGACTAGGTCATCTTGAAGATTATTTGTAGCTCTAAAGCTAGGATTCAGCTTTTTTAATTGAAGGGAATCTACAAAGCTGCTCCTAGCTTTATAGGCCCCTTACACTTTCATTTTTGCCTTGGAACCCGGTATATCCTTATGACCCAGTTGTGACCTCTGTGTTCAGTGTGGAACACAGATTTGTCCTACCTCTGCATTCTGGATCTAGACATTCTACTTCGGAGGTTACTGTCCATCTACCCCTTATCACAATTTCTGCTGCCTCCTCTCCTATGTAATCCTTCCCTTACTCACAACAACTCATTTGGAACAGGACAGAATTCAGAGGTAAAACCCTACTGTCATTCACTATGCAATTTACTTGGAAAGAAATGAAAAGATTGCCATTTTTCGTCCCTGAACATTATTGGTTGGCACATTAATTCTTTTTTAAACGGCATAAATGCCTGGAATGACCAGTTCCAGCTGCAATTAGGCTCTGCAACCCTAAGGCCATGCCCCTAGCTAAGGTGCTTATTAGTCTCTGGAAAGCAGAGGAGACCCTCAAGCTTCTGGCTAATGCTCAGCTAATCTGGATAAACAGGCTGTCAAAAACATGGACAGAAGGGAGGAGCTCCTTGGCCACTGGGCCCCTGATGCTGCAGTGATCACCTTAAAGCAGGGGTCTGTAACCTTTTTTTGTATCATGGACTCTCGTGACAATCTTGTGAACCTTACGCTCTCCTCAGAATAATGTTGGTTTTTTTAAAAAATATAATCCATAGGATTACAAAGGAAGTCAAAGATTAGTGACAACAAAGATGTGTTGTTTTTCTTTCCCCGTCCATGTTCATGTAAGTCCTGAAATCTATTCATGAATTTCTTTGGGGACCTTGGACCCCTTAGACCTCCTGCTGTAAAGTATTGTTATTACCATTGTCACTATTATTACTCTTAATTATTATTCTGATCCACCCATGCAAAGATTTCATTTTAGATTCAGCCTCTATCTTGTATTTCCTTCTTTGGGTATGAGAGGAGACTCTGAGTGTTGAAAGAGAAAGAGAAAGAAACTTTTGCTAATTTGTGTCTTCTTGAAGCTCCCATTTTGAGACTTTAAAATGTTTTCCCAATTCAATTGCTTAGTTGGAATGACCTAGGCAAATGTTCTCCAAGAATTCCCTAAGTACAGAGCAGAAGCTTAACCCGCGCTCATCAAACTTTAATACTGGAGCCATTAGAGAATCACTCCATTTAGTAAAGACATTCCTAATTTCTTTCATCTACCATTTTGTGCTTGTCATCTACAGTGTCTTGTGCTGTTACTGCATATGAAGACATTAGAAAAAAACATTTCATGATGCTGTTTGAACTCCTGTTGAGTTCTCCCTACTTCAAAGTAGTTGAATTAATTGAACTTAATACTAACATTTTCTGCTGCTAGATACTTGGATGAAATAGGATCTCCGGACTCTCTCAGGCTGTCCATCTGCTGAGATGAAATGAGAGCCCTGAACCTGAAGTCAAGAGATTTTGGTTTATATCCCAGCCCAGATACTTACTAGCTGTTTGTTCTTGGGAAAGTCTACTCTACTCCCTTCTGTGAGTTGGCATTTTCTCCTCTATCAAATTACATATATGTATGGTGTGAAAAATGATTTTAAGTCTTAGTAATCAGTGTCTTGGAGACTTGGAGTTTCACCCCAGCCCTTTCCCCCTTACAAATTCAGTCTCTCCTTTAGAAGGACATTAGTGATGATGAGATTGCATTGAATTTTCTTATCCTGGTCAAACTCCAAGAGAGGCCTGAATTGATTTAATCTGCTCAGGTTTAGGCGGAGATAGAATCTTCTGCTTAGATAGTCCAAAAATGGAAGTGGTTTGGCATGATGGTGGGGGGGGCGGTGGAGAAGCGGGCTGGTTTGATAGAACAGGTATTTCTTTTATCAAGAGGCAGAATGATGGCAGGTGATGCCAGTTCCTTTTGAAAAGGTATTGTACCAAAATTAAATGATCTAAGTCACTTACTAAAGACTTCATTTTAATATAGCCCACCTCCCACTGTGTTAACCAATCAGAGTTGATTGGCACCCCTTGGGAACACCTACTCTTCAAAGGGTATATAAGCCTATACCCCCAAATCCCAAATCAAGCCAGTTATGGACTGGCCCCCTTAGGGGTGCCTAGTTCTGGAGGGTAACTCCCATGGGATTCACGTCAAGCCAGCTTGAGAGAAACAAAAACATGGACCTGACCTAGTAGTTTGTCTCTTTCTTAGAACAAACTGTGGTTTTGAAGTTCACAGTGGGGTTATGTATGTGTATGTATACATGTATATATATATATGTATATGTAGCTATGTGTGCAGACATGTATAGACATACACAAACAAACATGTAGGGGAGAGAAAGGGAGAGAAGGGAAGAGAGAGAGAGAGGGAGAGAGAGAGAGAGAGAGAGAGAGAGAGGCGAGAAGAAAGATCAATTTATGTATGAAAACATTAATATTACACATGTGAACAATTTTGAGAACTTCTATAAATTAATGAAGAATGAAATGAGCAGAAAGAGAATAATTTATACAGTGATGACACTGCAAAAACAATTTGCTTTGAAAGCTATAAGAATTATGACCAATACAATGACCATTCAGGATTCCAGATGATCAATGATGAAACATGTTATACATTATAGAGAAATGATGGATTTGGGGTGTGAAACGAGATAACCTATTTTTTTGTGTACTGCCATTGGGGAATTTTTTTTTGCTTGACTGTACATATGTGTTATAAGAACTTTCTTTTCCTTTCTGCTTTTGGTTGAATGAAGGATGGTAAGAAAAAAGTAGATTGGAAAACTTTTTTTTTAAATAGAGTTGAAGGCTCTACAGATGTGAAATGGGCCATGAACTTTCAGATAAGGTCATTGTATTTAGTTTTACATACTGATTTTATTTTCTCATAAGAAACCACTCATGAACTAAGATTAATTCATAAATGTCTGTAATGTAAACAAAAACAAATTAATAAAGCTGAAAATATAAAAATAAATACATAAATAAAATAGATGATGCTCTCCCCTCAAAAAAAATCAGAGGTAATGCTCTTGGTATTACTTTACTGGCTCAACAATCCAGGAAAAGTACTTTGTAATTTTAACCATGGGGGCAGGTAGGTGGCACATAGAATGCTGAACCTGGAGTCAGGAAGACCTGAGTTCAAATTTGTTTTCAGACACTGACTAGTTGTGTGACCTTAGGCATGCCACTTAATTCTGTTTGCCTCAGTTTCCTCATCTGTAAAATGAACTAGAGAAGGAAATGGCAAACTACTCCAGTATCTTTGCCAAGAAAATCTCAAATGGGGTCACAAAGAGTAGGATATAACTGAAACAAAACAAAACAACTGAACAACAACCATGACAATTCTAATCGCCGGAGGAGAGCTTGAAGGAAGAGTGGTGAATGGCGAATTCATAGCATCACAGATTTAGAGAGGTCATCTAGTCCACTGGTCCAAATTCAAATAGTCCACACATAAGGACCCCTGTGGGCCACATATTGAATTAGTTTTAAAATGTAATATCTATAATTTATTTTATTAAATATTCCCCAATGGCATTTTAATCTTATTTCAGCTCCACTCAGGAATGTGATGGGCAGTTGGCCAGGTATTTGACCTTTTTGATCTAGTCTACCCATCCCTGCATTTTACGAATGAGGCATAAAGTTTGAGGCTTAAAGAAGTGCAATGACTTAAATGACTAAGTATTTTTTTTCTTTCTCTCTTTTCCAGGGATCTCTGGAATCTGGTAAGTGTTGTATGAGGATCATGTTTATGGAACAATGGGAAAGGATAATGTTCGTGGGCTCATGAATTCCCTTGGCCTATTTAAGCATGTCAAGAGTAGCTCTGGGGCCAGTATTGATCATTGAGAGGAAGGAAGCCCTGCCTCTGGTTCTTATAGTTGTGTGATCATTGTTGTTATGTGAAACTACTATGTAAGCATTAGCTTTTATTATTAAGTGTCAGAACCAGCCTAGTTGTGATATAAGGAGCATAGATTGAGAATTAGTTGTGGTCAGAGTTGTGTTACTGGATCAGTAGTAGTAGGAGTTAACTCTCTTTAATTTGGCCTGAGAGGGATTTAGTGAATGTGCAATACCCGAGTTTATATACATGTCTCGACATAGCTTTAACCCTTAGAATAGGTGCTGCTGGTTCAAGGTCTGCTATGGATATGTACCCACCCAACTATATACCTCAGGAACTCCCATGGACATGTTTACTTTTTCCTAGTCAGCCAGAATTAGTTCAGAGCAAAGGCATTTAATGAAATAGCAGATGATTCTGGGCAAGTCGCTTAACTCTGACTGCCTCAAAAAAAAAAGAAGAAAGGAGCAATCAGAAAAGTAGCAGAATTCCTCTATGAACCTGTTTTGCCTCAGTGTTCTCCTATATAAAATGGGGGAATAATAACACCTACCTTCTAAGACTTGTGAGGATGAAATAAGTAATATGTGTATTGTGTTAAAGGGCCATACAAATGTTTGCTATTACTACTACTATTATTATTATTATTATAATATAGTCTAATCCTCTCATTTTATATCCGAGGGAACTGAGACAAACAGAGGTTAAGTGATTTGCTTAAGGTCACACAAATAGTAAGGCCCATGACTAAGATTTAAATCTTCCTAAATTTTCCCTCTCCAAATCTAGTGCTTTGTCCATTACCCCATACTGCCTCTAAGGTCTCTTATCCTCTACATCCCTTCCCTATGTATTGTTGGTTATCACTTTCTCTTTCCCATCTCTCTCCCCAGTCTTAATCCAACTCAGGAACATTATCTCTATTGTCTGTTTGATGATGGTAGTAATTCCCATAAAACTCTCTGACTTAGCATGCATACTTTGCTTTCAAGGCCTCACCCTACCTTCCAACCTGTTTTGCAAATATTTCCCATGTGTCAGTAACAGAGACAGAGTGGCTATTATGGACAGGAGTTTCTGGTAAAAAAAAAGCATCAGTTAAGGCAGGATGCATTTGTTGAGTATCCTCATGTTCCTTCATTGAGGATACTAATTAAGGACCATCTTTTGAAATACCTGTGTGATGTTGTTTATTAGCTAGGTACCCAAACACAGAAGTAGCAATGAAGTCCTCTCCCTGGTGCTATTTCTATTACATGTGAATCATGCTTCTATCCTATCCAGAGGACCTGGGGGGATATGATCATAGAATCTTGGGTTCAAATGAACATTTGGAGATAATTGAGTTCAAAGCCCTCATTTTGCACATATAGAAAATGATGTTTAGGTGGGTTGCATGACTTTTTCAGTGTCACACAGGCAGAGAGTAATAGAGCTGGGGTTTGCACCCAGGTCTTGACTACATACAAAGACCATGCTCTTTTCATGACATCCAGGAAGAGTTATCACCTTTCTCATCCCAGACTTAATGTCAAACCTAAAGCAACTCCAACTGGTTGGTCCCAATACCCAAGAGCTCAAGCACATTCTTTTGACCCGGGTGAACTGAGAACCATAAGGCAACATCTTTTAATGTAAAATATAGCTTGTGTTGATTATTTAAATTTTTTTCAGCTTCCTTCATAATAAAAAAGAAACATATCACTTTGAAATGAACAATTTATAGGAACACATAAAAGAACACATTTTCCCAGCAAGTCATTGAAGTTTAATTTAGTGATGCAGAACTAGGTCAAGGGATGCATTTTAAAACTGCTTGTTGCTGCTCTCCCGGCATTTGTTGACTTGTCTTTCTGGAAGTAGTTGTTTTCAGGAAGACATAATCTTTCACTGATATGATGTGATAGCATCTCTGTGAAAACTACTCAGCTCTGTGTTTAGAAATACAGTTAATACTCAGTTTGTAGAGATGCAAATTAGGGATTGTATGTAGATCAGGGGAGTTTGCCTCCAGCTCCATAATGAGTGGCAAGAGATAAAACTGTTGCTTATTGGTAGAACAAGGGAAGGATGGGGGATTCTAGGGAAGGCTCCCACCCTTAAATTTCCCCTCACCAATTATTTCTTCGTGCTTAGAAATCCTACCTTTAATGATTCATTCTTTGAGGTTGGTGTGTTGGCTGTTTCCATGCCTGGAATGTGCTCCCTCTTTACTTCCCTCTCTTGGATTCCTTCTAGACTCACCTTAAGGGTTACTTTCTGGATGAGACTTTTCCAGCTATTAATGCCTTTTCTCTCGAAAGCACCTTATGCCTGCTTTGAGTGTGTTTCATATATGCCAACAGAATATGTGTATGCTATCTCAATGATGATAAGCTCACTGTCGTCCTTGTATTCCTTGGCTTGAGTACAGTGTACTTGTCACCTGTGAAAAAGTAGCCCTTCTGCATGTAACCTTGATCTCATTCCATCTTATCTTTTCGAGCAGATTGCTGTGTCTCACCTATCATCCCTACTGTATCACTACATAATCTTCAATCTCTCCCTGCCCACCTACTGCTTCCCTGCCACTTATAAACACACTCATAGCTCCACTCTGCTTAAAGAACACTCACATGACTCGATCATTTCATGAGCTATTGCTCAAATCTTTCCTCTCTTTTGTGGTTAAACTCCTTGAGAAAAGTGCCTACAGTCAAAAGTGCTTCCGTATCTTTCTTCTAAACACGATGTAGTCTGTCTTCTGACATCATCATTTAAGTGAAACCACTGTCTCCAAAGTTACCAATGATTGTTTAATTGCCAAATCTAATGTCTTTTTCCCCCCTGCAGTCCTCATCTTTATTGACCTCAATGTAGCCTTTGGCACAGTTGATCATCTTCTCCTGCATACTCTCTCCTCTCTAATATTTCATAACATTGCTCTCTCCTATTTCTCCTCTGACCTGTCTGAGTGTTCTTCCTTAGTTTCCTTTGTTGGATTTTCATCCAAGTCATGCTCACTAACATGGGTGTCCCCTAAGGCACTATCCTGGACTTTCTTCTCTTATCCCTCCATGCTGTTACAGTTGGTGATATTAATATTTGCTACGTGCTCAGTTTTCATTTCTCTACAAGTGATCAACAGATCTATTGATCCAGTCCCAATCTCTTTCCTGACCTTCAGTCTTAAAGCAGCAACTGTCTATCGTCCATCTTGAATTGGATGTCTGGTGGACATATTAAATGTAGCATGGGCAAAACATCATATATTTTCCCACAAATCACCCCCTCTTCTGAACTTCCCAATTGCTGTGGAGAGCATCACCATCTTCCCAATCTCTTAGCTTCACAAACTTGTCATTATCCTTGACTCTTCACCCCTTAAATCCAATCTAGTGCCAAGTCTTGTCCATTTTACATTCATAATATATCTTATATACATTGCATTATCTCCTCTGATGCTGCTACCATGGTGGTTTAGGCTCTTATTGCATCATGCCTAAATTATTGTGATATCCTTTTGTTTGGTCGTTCTTCAATTTTCTCCTGACTCTAGTCCACCCTCTATTCAGCTGCTAAAGTGATCTTTCTAATGCATGAGTCTAACCATGTCATTATCCTACTCAATAAATCCCAAGATCAAATATAGAATAAATAGTTTAGCTTTTAAAGCCCTTGGCACCCTAGTACCATTCAACTTTTCCAATCTTCTTACACTTAAATCTCCTCCACATACTTTACAACCCATAGACATCAGATTCCTTATTCTTCACACAAGGCACTCTATCCTTTGACTCCACAGCTTTGAAGTGGTTGCTCTCCATGCTGTCCTCTTGGCTTCCCTGGCTTCTTTCAAGACTACCTAAAATTCCACCTTTGGCAAGAGGCTTTTTATGGCCTTTCTTCTTCTTATCCTCCCTATTTCTACCCTTCCAGGGGTTTCCCTCTGAGTTTATCTCCAATTATCTTTACATATACAAAGTTTGTATCTTCTTTCCTCATTAGGTGAACTCCTTAGGGGAAGGAATTGTGTTTTTGTCTTTCTGTGTACTCCTAATGACCTGTACAGTGCCTGAAATATAGTAAGTGCTTCTTGACTTACGGACATAGTTGGCATTTAAAAATGCTTGTTGATCAATTGGTGGACCAGTCTTGGTAAGTATCGAAAGGCTTACCAACAGACATTTGACTACAGGTGATGATTTTTATTTAGGTCATAGCAACTCTTTCAGATCCATCTTATAAAAATGGAGACTCTGCGACCTGTTCCAATGGATAGAATGACTATTCTGATAGCTCATGTATCCTTGGGACATTGAATATAGAGTAGAGGAAGGGAGGAGAAGGAGTGGCCACATGCCCTGCATTGATCACCACCGTGGGCTTAGGGAGAGTTTAGATAAACGTGCCTTTTAAACAATTAATATCCCATTACCCTGGTTATGACTTCCAAGAATCTTTCCACACCCTGGAGACCTCACTGTATCTAAAGACATTGCTCAGATGACTTCTTTATGTCCATTTTATCCTTCTTCTCCAAGAAAAATTCCTTTCCTCAGCTAACCTTGTCATGGCAACAATTATAATGATCCATTTTGAAGGCTAGCACTACACCCCATTCACTGCTTTGAATCCGTATGTCAAATCAACAGGACTCAGTGACAGTGTGACTCGGGAGTGGTTTGTACAGCTAGTCAAATTTGTTCTAATTGAATCTCACAGTTCTAGAGTAAACCTATAAACAAATTAAAGATCTCATATGGGGAGATCATTAAAACAGATTTCGATCAGCACATTGTAAGGAGCCTCTAAAGTATATGTGTGATGCTCCTGCCACTCTCCACCCCTTCCAATTTTGTGATTTGTATGATGTTAGTGCCTGCCTTTTATATGTAAAATTGAAAATCAAGAAAAAACATTCCACGTTAGCAGATGAGGTTTTACCCTTCCCTCCATAATATATCTTCCTAAAGGGTAAACACTTTCTGCATTTCAATTCAAGAATGAAGTATTCAACCCTTTCTTTGTGTCTAGTGCTCTCTTTTGTAAGATGAAAGATACAAAAGACTGATAAGATGTAGCTTCTGCCCACAAGGAATTTGAGACTTTTTTTCTGGAAAAAAAGTTGTGTAGGCAAAATCTAGTTTTTGTCTTTGATTCCTGGTATGATGCTTTGTTATCATTGTTGAGTTATTTCAGTTGTGTCTGACTCTTAGTGATACCAGTTAGGTTTTTATTTTTTTGGCAAAGATACTGGAGTGGTTTGCTATTTTCTTCTCTGGTTCATTTTACAGATGAGGAAACTGAGGCAAACAAAGTTAAGTGACTTTCCAAGGGTCACATAGCTAGTGTCTGAGGACAGATTTGAAGTCGGTCTTCTTGACTCCAGGCCCAGTGCTCTATCCACAGTGCCACTTGATTGCCCCATATAACGCCTTAAATATATATATATATATGTACATGTATTATATATATATGTATACACATACACATAACAGGAGCTTAATAAATGATGGTTGTAGCTGGTTTGAAGAATATATACAGGGAATAAGTAGCTAATAGTCACATCATCTTTTGGAACCTCAGTTTCTTTATCTATAAAATGAGTAAGTTGGACTCAATGAACTCTGACATCCCTTCCAACTTGGACAGTGTCTGATTTCCTTATTACTCCCTTTTGATGAAAGGAGACAGAGCCCAAGCTACTAGGTGATTGACTTCCCTGAAGCTAAATGTGTGGTGTGCAGGAGAGTGCCATGAGGAAACAGCCTGGACTGATTTGATGTAAGAATACCATAAGAAAGAAATGAGGAAAATGCCAATAGTTACAATAACAATAAAAATTAACAGCAAGCTTATGCATAATGCCTTAAAGTTTAAAAATAATTATTGTAAATACCATATTTCACCACATAATGCGTGCAGATGTTATGTTATTTTTTTTTGCAAAAAATGAGGTGCAACTATTATGTGAAGCTTTAAAAATTATGTAGGTATTACTTAAAAATCATTTATTACTAAACTGCCTTTGACACAAGGTTAGAGTGCACAGAATAATTGCGAATATACATTAAAACTGGGAAGATGCAAGTTTTATTGTATTACTTGACTTATTCATGGTGGCTTTCCCTGCCTGCCTGCTCCCCTCGTGTCTATGGCTCTTCATTGGATTAAGTAAGAACACTGTTAGTACTGCAGTGCTCTAAACAAACCACACAAGGTGGCTTTTGCAAATATACTGACAGTGCTGGTACACTGGGAATTCTAGGCTCTTGTCTCACAATGTGTTAGAGATAAATGTGTATACATATGCCACTGGTGAATACATTGCTGCTCTGTTTACCTTTCAAGTGTTGTGATGAACAGAATCATACCATGTGACAATTATGCAATGAAAGGTTATAAACCAATTTTTGGACTGAAAAAATAGGGTGTGATGATTATGTGGTGGCAATGATTATGCTATTATGATATTTTTACATTATTTTGGAGCCTTATTAAACATTTTTCTAACAACAACCTTATGAGGTAGAAACTGTTCTTATAGACAATAAAATTTAAAGTCAGAAAGGTATGCTGCCTGCCCAGGGTCCCACAGATGACAAGTGGCACAACTGAGACTGAAATTCAGGTCTCTAGATCTCCTTTCTTTTACATTCCATTCTTATGCTTAAAAGCAGTTAGATGGATAGAGTGCTGGAAGACCTAAGTTAAACTCCAACTCCAGATAAAATTGAGCTCATAATAGAGATTACCAGTTGAGATAGTATGGAGGGACAAGAGGAAAAAAGTCTAGGAGAGTACCTTGGAGGACATCCATGTTAGTGAATTTGACTTAGATATAGTCAGGCTGAATTATTGTGATCTCTGTTACCTGTTCTCCAAATTAACTAGCCATCCTTCTAATAATATTTTCTTAAGTTTTGCCAGAAATCAATCAAGCTCATTGACCTAGAGCTTGGAGCCTCCTTTCTTTCCATTTTTCCACATCGGGACAGCATTCGCCTTTCTCTATGTGGGCAGTACCTTTCTCTTTCTCCATGACCTTTTAAAGATCACTGACAGAAGATCAGTATTCACATCTATCAGTTCTTTTGATGTCCTAAGATCTATTTCATCTTGGTCTCATTCGACTCATCAGGAGTAGGTAGGTTCTTTCTTGCTATTACCCTATTACATTGAATAGCAAGCTCCTATTAACCATTTTTCTTCTCTCTTTTCTGTTTTAAAAATAATTGTCCTCGTCAGAGAAAAAACCAAATCAAAGACCAACTCCGCTTTCTGTTGTTTACTATTATCATGTCTGTTCTGGGTAGAAATCCTTTCTTTTTACTCACCATTTCCCCAGACATTCACAGATCTATGATTTCTTCTCTGTGGATACTTATATGTTCAACAAGTTGGGTATTTATTAAACACTTACTATGTACCAGGGACTGTGCCTTATAAGCACTGGAGGTACAAAGAAAGGTAAAAATAGCTCTTGCTCTCATGGATCTCAAAGTCTAATGGAAGAGACAAGATACAAATGGACAAACAATTATATGCTGACAAGATAAATGTTGAATACATTGGAGATGATCAACAGAGAGAAGGAAGCAGCATTAAGGAAAAATTGCTAAAGGCTCCCTGCAAAAGGTGGGATTTTTGGCTGAGACTTGAAGGAGACTAGGGAAGCCATAAGCTAGAGATGAGAAGAGAGAGAATTCCAGACTAGTGAAAATATAGGGAATTGGCAATCGTGTGACTTGTATGAGGAACAGCAAGGAGGCCAATGATACTTGAATGCAGGCTTTTGAAGACCCCAAGCTCCTCTCTGAGACAAAAACCCATCATGTTTAACATCGGTATTCTTTTGGTGATTTGAGTCATGGCATATCAAAATCTCTGAGGCATGGAGGAGAGCGAAGATTAAGAAAACCAAAAGGTAGGAAGTGACCAGATTATGGAGAGAGAGAGAGAGAGAGAGAGACTCAGAGAGACAGAGAGGAAGAAGAAGGAGAAGAAGAAGAAGAAGAAGAAGAAGAAGAAGAAGAAGAAGAAGAAGAAGAAAAAGCTAAAAAGGTGGCTGTCCAAAAGAAGGGGGCATATATGAATGGCCTTATCAAGGAAGCATTGACAGGATCAGGTAACTGACTGTGTGCATTAAGAATGAGAAATAGTTCACTGTCTATACCTTCTCATTTTGTATAACTCTCGTTTATGTATTCCCATAAGTACTCAAATTGGGTCTGCCCACATTGCTGGGGGAAAGAAGCTTCCTCTGGCTTTTTTGACATTTCTTGGTTTCGCTAATTCTTGCTATGTGACTGGCTTACCTTTTGCAGGCATACATCTCACATATGATATCTTTCCTTATGCTTGTCCTATACTTGTTATATGGAGCAGTATATTCAGGCTCACTGAATGCTTCTTCATTGCCCTTTGGATAAAACTTTAAGTCTTCAGAGGTTTTGATATGCCACGACTCAAATCACGAGAAGAATAATGATGTTAAACACGATGGTTTTTTGTCTCAGGGAGGAGCTTGGGGGCTTCAAAGGTACTTTGCAATTTCTCAAAGACAATTTAGTCTGTAGTACCTTCGTTTAATTCTGGGCTTAGCTCATTGTCCATTTGCAACGCCTGTTGAAGACATGTGCATGGAGCGACCAGCTCCAGTGATTGTCTGAGCAACAAGCAATAGTCATCTCTCTAATTTTCCTTCTCTTCTATTAGATCGTGAGATGGAGAAAAAGGGCTATTTTGCCTTTCTTTTTGTCTCTGGCACTTAGCACAATCCTTAGAACATAGTAGGTGTCAATAAGTGCTTATTGACACTTAGTGCTTGCACTATTGAATTTATTTAGATTGATTTAACAAGTAACCTAAGATAAGGCCTAGTAAATAGTTAAATATTTCTCTTAGAGACTTTGAAATGGTCCAGGGTCTGATGCTATTACACTATCATCTGCAAGCAGGAACAGCTGGATGACCTCACTGTCTCTAGGGAATCCTTCTTCCGTTTGGTTTCCTGTCCTGGACAATCTTCTTGACAGTAATGAGCACCTTAGTAACTTATGCACTGCTTGATCTTTGTAAATAGAAATTGTTCCGAGTTATCTCTGTTGTTATAAATTTTATGAAATCTGATACATTTTTACTATAAGCATGGGAGATAGCTCATTGAAGGAGAGCCTTTAATTTGGGGTTTTGTTTTATGAAACCAATCAAATACTTTTTTTTTAACCACACAACTATAAACACGGTGGATCAGTTGTATGATTATTAAACTGCAGTCCAATGTAAAATTTTGCTTGTGAAATCCTGCCTGTTTCCTTCTCAAAACTTCATCCTCTCCATGTTGTAGAGGGAATTTCTGTTTAGGACAGTCGATAAGCATTTGTGAAGTACCTGGCATATGCCAGGCACAGTGCAAAGCACTGGAGATACACGTGAGAAAAAAAAACTAAAACAAAACTACTTGCCTTCCAGGAGCTTACAATCTGGTAGGAGAAGACATCAAGCAAAAGGAAACTGGAAAGCAGTGGGGGTGAGGAGTGAACAACGGGTAACCATTATCAGGGGCATGTTGGAGAAATCTACCAGAGTCCAGCCGAGTGGCAAATGAAGAGATTGCTGGTTGGAGTGTCCTTTTTAAATGAGAGTTTTGGGAGAAGGGCTTCATTTTGCCATCCCTTCAGAGGTACAAAGTGTGCTGAATAGGATGAATACCAAGACAGATTTGATCTTGTAGGATGATGAAGTCCTAAGGAAATAAGAAGGGAAGAAGCATTTACATGGTGTCTACTATGTGCCAGGCACTGTGGGAAGGTCTTTAACAAATATCTCATTATCATTATCTCTTTACAAATATAGCATCCTCATGACAGCCCTGGGGGCGGGGTAGGTGCTGTTATTATCCCCATTTTAGAATTGAGGAAACTGAGGCAAACACAGGATAGCAACTTGTCCAGGGTAACAAAACTAGTAAGTATCTGAGGTTGGATATGAACTCAGATTTTCCTGAATCCAGGCCCAGGACTCCATCCACTGCACAACCTAATTTTCTAGAGAAGGTAAGAGTTTGACATTAGATGAATTTTCATGTCTAGAGATAACTACTGCATGCTGCAGTAGACGGTCACTGGATTTAGCATGAGATGGCTTGGATTCAAATCCCGTTTCTGCCAGTTACTACCTATGTGACCTTAAAAAGGTCTACTATGTGACAAGCTGACGGTTTGTCTGTCTGCATGCTCAAGTTGCCATGCCGATGGGTAGTATATTTTCTCTTCTACAGAGAGATTCCTAAAAAAAAAGATTGCGATTGCTGGGACAGTTCACAGATAGACTCAATAAACCATGCAGTCCATTTTCTAAAAGTTGGATATGAAGGGAAAAAAGTCCCAAATCTTGTTGTGGACATCAAGACATCCAGTAACCACATTCCCACCCAAGAAAAGTTGACCATTTCCAAATGTCAAGAACTTTATTTTTACAATTTTTTTCCCATGTGGGAAAAAATATGACCAACAATTAAATCCTCTTTGTGCAGTAATTGCTTGCAATGTGTCTTTTAAAAAAGTACAAAAAAACTTACATCTTAATAAAGACAACAAAGATATCCTCAAAGCTGTCAAATTATCCAGTGGAAAGGTAACAAAGCAAGATGCAAAGGATGAGACATTCTCCTTTCTAGATCTCCTAGTCTTTTATATCTGTTATTAAGCCCTTCAGAAGTACATGGCTTCCCTGGAGAGAAAATATATTTACATAGTTCCCAATTACCCTACTTGAGCAGCAGTCAGCTGCAGATAAACCCACAAGCACCAGGGACAAGGATATTACACACACTGCAACCAAGTCCAATTATAGTGAAAACTAACAGCTAGATTTCAGTGCCCCCGCAGCTTCAGGAGTGCAAAGAAAGAAGGAACAGCAGTAACAACAAAAAAGATTACAGTGTCTTAATGAGGAGAGTGTGAAAAGCAGCCAGTTCCATGTTCTCACCATTAGTCTTTCTGTTTGTCAGCCTAGGACAAGGATTGGCAAGCAATGGTAAACCTGTACCCAGAACCTGCTTCCTGCCACTTTCATTTATTAAGACACTCTATTAATACCATGGCATCCTTCTTACTCAGTTTCACTTGCCTGGGATTGTGTCTCAAAAGCAGGCCTGGAAAGTTGCCAGGCTGCCTCATTTTCTTTCTTTTCAGTAATTAACTTTTTTTATTGAATTTGCCCACAAAAACGAACAGGAAGGCATTTATCCCAGATAATCATTGCAGCAAGAAACAAACCCGAGTTGAAATAAATAATATCTCGTTGTTTGATAAATGAATTTGTAGCACTAAGAAAGTTTCCCACCTAAGGAGTTGGTAATTAAGAACCTGACACACTAGAACCAAATCTGGTCTATACCAAATAATGAATAGCCACAACATGGTCCATGGTGGGTTATTAGCATACATTTGTCCCTGAAAAGTTAATCAGAATAAAGAAAGGACTGAGGGGCCATGATTATTCTGATATTCATTTCAAAAATGACATTTCCTATTAGGATTGTACAAATCTAGACATGTTTATTTTTTTTCCTAGAAAAACTATGTGTATGTGTATATTAGTCTATGAAAATGTTTTCTCCTTTGACTTACAGAATAACTTTTATGAACTTCTTTGTAAGACCATTAAGGGCAGGAAACTTAACTGTATCAAGAATCAAAGCATTAAAAAGGTCTTTAGAGGGCAGCGTCTGGTCTAATCCCTTCCTAATCAGGAATTCTTTGTTCATCATTTCTGGCATGTGGTCTTCTAGTCCTTAAAGACCTCCAGTGATTTTGAACTCACCACCTCTTGAAGCTTCGCATTCTACTCTTCCAGCAATACCTCTATTTCACATTGTATTGGTAATTAAGGTGGGACTTTTCTACTCTTTTTCTTTTTGGAGCACTGAAGTAATCAAGTGCCTTTGTTTCTTTAGTTAAATTGGATAGTCTTTGATGACCTGCTTAAGGAACAAGAAAGCCTAGCTCACATAAATTCTGGTCCCATGGTTGTGATGCCTGAAGAAGTGTCACATAGTTTTGAGTCTCATGGTTGTGACTCCCTTTGACCCTGAACAAGGTATATAAACTTAGAGGTTAGCATTTTGTTCAGGGCTCTCACTCACTAGAAGTGTTGCGTGATTTGACCAGACAAGACTCTGGGTAGCTGTTGTTAAGGCACTGCCCCCTCCACTAACTTTGAAAAAAAAACCTAGATGTTGGTACTTCTCTGTTAACTACGTATATCGTGATTTGGTTAGACAGAAATGTTGATTTGCTTATATTGTCTTTGTTTATAATTTCTGTTTGTGTTTAGTCTGATGTTCAGGGTGCTGGCTTTTCCCTTGGAACTAAGTGAATGATATATGTATGTTTGATTATAAAGTGAGATTGTTAAACCATTAAAGTTGCTTTCCTTAGAAAAGCAGATCAAAGAACATGTGCTGGCAGCCTTTCTATGTGCTGATGCTGTTGGTCTTTCACCCCCACAACAGCTGCTAGCAATATGTTGTTACACACATTTATCTGTGAGAATGGCTAGGTATAGTCTCCTTCTGCATATGTCATGATGGAGGTCAGATGCCTGCTTGATGAAAGCCTGTTTCTCTGCTATTTCAAGAGAACTGGATTAATGCTTGAATAGCTCTAGAAAGTCCCTTGCTAGAAATACCTGCTATTACATTCCAAGAGATCATTATGCTTTCCTTAAGGTGTTTACCCTGAATATTAGAATAGTTGTAACAATTATTTCCTTCTATTATATACAACTCTGCTATGTGCTTCATCTTTGTCCATATACATACATACATACATGTATATATTATATTTCTCATGTATGTGTTTCTTACTCACACATGTATATATACACAGATATAGTTGAAGTAAGTAGAAAGAGGGTACAGAGGTATTTTGCTAGGGCTACTGGTAACCCTTAGCATTCAGTTCATACTTAAGAATAAACTATTCCCCTTTCTTCATCTCCATCAGGGATAATAGATTTTCTTCTCTACAGTGACTCTGAATTCAACTTATTGTGTAGAAAGTCACAGAATCACAAGATTTTAGTTAGAAGGAACCCCAACTGTTCTCTTGTACCATGCATAGCCACTTAATACAATGATTGAAAGTTGATCGATTGACTCTCAGCCAATACATTATTCTTCTAATTGTTGGTAGTTTGTATTTTTTTTTGAGGGGGTAGCATTCAGTATATATTTATGTCTAATTACTGGCCATTGGACTTCTCTTCCTCCCCCTTTTACCTATTCCTTTAAAGAAAATGAAGTAAAGCAAATAGGTAAAGACTGTTCCCATCACCTAAAAAAATAAAAATTAAACTAGATATACAATTCTTCCCCTAAGTTTACAAAAGATAGTACCTATTCTTACACCAACAAGAAAATGACATAGCTTTCAATCCTTTTCAAGGTTGCCTTGCCAAGGTGACTTCTCTATACTCCTTTTATCCACACCTAAAATGTCCTTTGAGGACAGAAACTAAAAGTAGGCTCACTTGATGCAATGAAGATAAGCAACACCAGATAAATTCAATCACCTAGTGATTACTTGTAGCTTTAGTGGCATAAGCTATATGGATGTTGAATAACAAGATCATAAATGCTGCAAAGACAAACACCTGTGAACATTTACAAGGGGTGGGGTGGGGGGGGTGGCCACCACCACCACCATTATTCAGGAGAAGGAGTCCCAAGGTAAACACCTGAGATCTTCCATTTCTACTGTGTCTGACACCTATTATTCCCCCAGGAGTGCACTCTATCTTTTCACACTAAGTTCAAATAGTTAAGAACAACTGATGATAAATGCCAGTCCAATAAACATTTATTAGTCATATACTTTGTATAAGGCACAGTGCTAAGCGGTAGAAATACAATGACAAAACAAACAAGCAAAAACAATCCTTGCCCTCGAGGATCTTACTTTCTTCTGAAGGGGATGCTCTGGCACTCTCTGCACTACATCCATTAATTGTTGCACCCAAATGCCTCTGTTGACTTATAACCAAAAACTTTTCTTCATAGCTTCTGGTGAAGAGGCGAAAGCCTTAGAGAGAATCCTGCTGTGTTGACACATACATCAGCTCCCAGGCAGGACAGGATTATGGATTTAGAGCTGGAAGGGATCTTAGAATTCATCACCTGAGTCATTGCCCTTATTCTACTGATGAGAGAACTGAGAATCAGAGAGATTAAATGTTTTGCCCAAGGTCACATAGATAGTAATGACAGAGCCAGTATTCATGTTTCAAACTGATTCCAAATCCCGTACTCTTTCTTTTTTTTTAAAAAAAAATATAATTTATGTATTTTAACATTCATTTCTTTTTAAATTTTGAGTTCCAAATTCTCTTTCTCCCTCCCACTTCTCCACCAGCCACTGAAAAGGCAAGCAATATGATATTGTTTATACATGCGAAATCATGCAAAATATTTCCATATTAGCTATATTTTTTAAAAAACAAAAAATATAAAAAAGTGAGAAAATTACACTTCAATTTGCACTTAGAGTTCAGTTCTCTCTCCGGAGATGGATAGCATGTTTTTCATCACGAGTCTTTTAGAATCGTTTTGGATCACTGCGGTGATCAGAGTAGCCAAGTTTTTCAGTTAATCATCTTTGCGACATCATTGTTACTTTACACAATTATCACCCAGTTCTTTTCACTTCACTTTGCATAAGTTGATATAGATCTTGCCTGTTTTTCTGAAACTACCCTCATCATTTTCCACAGTACAATAGTACTCCATCACAATCATATACTACTACTTGTTCAACCATTGCTGAATTGATAGGCATCCCCCTGATTTCCAATTCTTTGCCACCACAAAAGAGCTGCTATAAATACTTTTATACGTATAAGCCATTTTTCTTTTTCTTTGATCTCTTTGGGAAACAGACATCATATTGGTACTGCTAGATCAAAGGGTACAGTTTTATAGCCCTTTGGGCATAATACCAAATTGTTTTCAAGAATAGTTGGACCAGTTCACAATTCCAAAAACAATTCACTAATGTACCTATTTTTCCCTCATCTCCTCCTGAGTTGTTTTAATTTTCATTCTCTAATCAATAATGATTTAGAGCATTTTTTCTTATAAGTATAGATAGCTCTGATTTCTTCTGAAAATTGCCTGTTTATATCCTTTGACAACTTATCAATTGGAGAATGACTCTTTTTAAAAAAATAAATGACTCAATTCTATACTCAATATATATTTGAGAAATAAAGCCTTTATCAGAGAAACTTGCTTTAAAATTTTTTGATACTACTTCATTGTCTATGGTACCTTTTAGCGTAATCTCTTTCAATTAAGTCTAATTTTGCTTTTGCTTTGTCTTAAATAATGATTACTATACCTGATGTTTTACTTTAGCTAAAGCACTCTGTGCGTGTGTCTTCTTATTTCAAGTGTGTCTCTTATAAACAGCATATCATTGGGTTCTTGTTTCTAATCCATCTTGCTATCTGCTTCTGTTTTATGTAGAAGGTCACCTCATTCACATTCACAGTTATGATTACTATGTATTTCCCTCCAGCCCATTTTCTTCTGTTTTCCTCTATCTGTTTGTCTCTGTCTCTCTCTCCTATCTCTCTTCAAGAGTCTATTTTGCTTCTACCTACTATTTCCCTTAATCTAGCCTCCTTTTTATCACTCCCCTCCATTACTCTGATCCCTTTCCTCTCCTTTTTCTTTATTGGAACCAAGTGTGTATATATATTCTTCCCTCTTTGTACCAGTTCTGAGAAGAGTGAGGTTCAGGTATTGCTCTCTACCTTCTCCTCACCATTTCCCCCTCCATTGTAAAAGCTATTCCTTGCTCATCTCTTTTATGTGAGAAAAATTTCCCCATTCTACTTCTCCCTTCCCCCTTCTCCCAGTGCATCCCTCTTTCTCCTCACTTGTTGTTTTTGGACATCCTTCTAACACAATCAAGTCACATCTGTTCCCTCTGTCTATGTAAACTCCTTTTAACAACCCTAATAATAATAAAGTCTTAGGATTTATCTGTATAATCTTCCCATATAGGAATGTAAATATTTTTACCTTATTGAGTCCCTTATGACTATTCTTTCATGTCTACTTTCTTATGCTTCTCTTGAGGCTTGTGTTTGAATGTCAAATTTTCTATTTAGCCTTGATCTTATCCTGAGGAATGTTTGAAACTCCTCTATTTTATTAAATATCCATTTCTTCTGACCCTAAGATTACACTGAGTTTTGCTGGGTAGGTGATTCTTAGTTGTAGTCCTAGCTCCTTTGCTATTTCAAGCCCTCTACTCCTTTAACCTTGCAAGGCACTAAGTCTTGTGTGATCTTGACTGTGACTCCATGATATTTGAATCATTTCTTTCTGGCTGTTTGAAGTATTTTTTCTTTAAGGTAGGAGCTCTGGAATTTGGTTATAATATTTCTGGGAGTTTTCACTTTGGGATATTTTTCAGGAAGTGATTGGTGGATTCTTTTGATTTCTATTTTACTCTTTGGTTGTAAGATGTCAGGGCAGTTTTCCTTGATAATTACTTGAAATATGATGTCTAGCCTCTTTTTGGCTCATGGTTTTTAGATAGTCCAATAATTCTTAAATTGGTTCTTCTCAATCTATTTTCTAGGTCACTTGTTTTTCCAATGATTCATTTCACATTGTCTTCTTTTCATTCTTTTGACTTTGTTTTATTGTTTTTTGATGTCTTATTTAGTTATTAGCTTTCACTTGCTCAATTCTATTTTTAGTAGTATTTTATTTTTTCCTGACTACATGTAAAGACAATTTTAACATTGCCTTTTAACATTGAATTCCAAATTTTCTCCCTCCCTCCATCCCTCATGTCCCTCAACTATACTTTTAAGTAATTATTTTTTTTTCAGTGAGCTTTTAAACCTCTTTTCCAATTTGGCCAATTCTACTTTTAAGGAGTTTTTGTTTTCTCCAGTGAATTTTTGCATTTTCTTTCTAATTTGACCAATTCTGCTTTTTAAGGAGTTCTTCTCTTCAGTGGATTTTTGTGCCTCTTTTACCGAGCTATTTATTCTTTTCTCAAAATTTTCTTGCATTACTTTCATTTCTTTTTTCATTTTTTTCTCTACCACTTTTATCTCTTTAACTCTTCCAGGAATTCTTGTCGGCTTTGGGTCAATTAGCAAAATTTTTCTTTGAGGCTTTTTTGGGTAGTTGTTTTCACATTGTTGTCTTCTTCTGAGTTTATGTCTTGGTCTTCCCTGCCATCCTAGTAACTTTTTAATGGTCAAATTCTTTTGTGTGTGTGTGTGTGTGTGTGTGTGTGTGTGTGTGTGTGTGTGTGTGTGTGTATGGTTTGCTCATTTTTCTAGCCTAGTTTTAAATTTTGAACTTTATGTACAAATAAGGTCTGCTCACCTTAGTGGGGGGAGGCACTGTTCCAAGCTTTAAGCTGTTTCATGCTGCTGTTTTCAGAGCTAGTTCTGGAGGGTTCTCAAAGTTTTCAGTGCTTCCAAGGTGGGATGATTCTGGGAAATGTGTGGCCATTGCTCTCCTAGTCTGTGTTCTGAACTTTATCCAGGACGGGCCTCTGGTCCTGTGCAGCTGCAAGTGCTAGTACTCCATTGGTCCAGAAACGGTGACCAGGGCCCATATTCTTTGTGACCACCCAGCAGTGCTCCTTTCCACCTTGGAATTGTGACCCAGAACTGTGTATGGGCAATAAAGTTGCCAATCAGCACCATCTGTACCCAGTACCAGCAAAGGGTTCTCTGTAATCTCTTTCTGGTCAGTTGTTCTATCCCCTCATTATCTCTGGGCTGAGATCTCCCCAGGCTGCTGATGCTGCCTGTTTCAACAATCTGGCTAGCAGCTGTTTTGGGGGTGAAAAACGAACACAAGCCCAACAACAAGCATGTTACCAGCACTCTGCAAAAGCCCAGGTTCTTTTGATCTGCTTTACTAAGGAAAGCAATGTTAAGGGGTTGACAAGTTTACTTTAATCCAGCATGCAAATACCACTCACTTAGTTCAGGGGGAAAAGCCAGCACCCTGAACTTCAGAGCAAAATACAAACAAATCGCAAACACAGACAGACCTTGTCTGATTCAAATCCCAATACATAGTTACCAGAGTTTAACAAAGTCCCCACATCTGGGTTACCAGCTGGAGGACTCTTAGCTACAGCTGTCTGGAGTCTCCACATCAGTGTGCCACCAAGAGTGAGAGCCCTGAGCAAATAGCTCTGCCTTCTCTTCTTATACCATTTCGGACATCATCAAACGTCATCTGAATGACCAGAAGTTAGGCTTCTATGATTGGCTCTTGAGTTAGCACCTCCCCTTAGTACCCTGGGAGCTTCACATAGGCTTAGCACCTAATAGGGATTTGGGCCTGGGGCTTAACACCTAGTAAGACTCAATGAAATACACTGAATTACTCAAAGGAAACAAAAGCCAAACTCTTCAAGGACACTTGGTTGAACTGAGTGCTAAGAGCCCATTTTGCTTACCAACACACTGCCTTATTCCTACCACTGCATATACAGGCTCTAAATAGGCTTCTACTCCAGTGAAACAGACTTCTACTGACCTCTTAAATTTTCTTAGCCTTGAAAAATATCTTACCCTGACCTTTTATTGGCTCTGCTGCTCTAAAATGTGATTTGAAGCATTCTTTTAAAGTTGTTTGGAGGGGAATGTTGAAAGAGTTCAGCTGGGTGGCTTTCCCTAAACTACCATCTTGGCTCCACCTCCAATCTTGTACTCTTTCTAGAATGCCTCCTATACATTGAAAATAATTCTCAAAAGGTTATTTCCCTTTATTGAGATCACGGGATGAAAAGAACTATGAAACATAATGGGGCATACATTTGGCCAAGAGTCTTTCCCCAAGAGAAGGAAAATTGGTACAATTTTAGTTCTATACCCTAGCAAGGAATGGGGTCTGTGGGTGCAAGGAATGTGGTCTTTTTTTTGGGAAAAGGATAAGATTTAAGTTCCAATGCAAGAGAGTTGGCTGAGTGTTATACTAAGCCATGTTAGAGTTCACACAGCAAATAAATCTAAGAGGTTTATTAGGAGGCAAAAAAAACCCCAACAGTTTATAGTAAGGACCAAAGCTGAGGGAGTTGAAAGGGTTTCAGGGAGAAACATACTATGAAGCAGAGTAGTAAATGAAGAAGAGGTTGGTGGTTTATCTCACCCAACTTCTCTGTCAATTTCTTTTTATTGTGGTGGCATTCTAGCTATACTTCTTCTTCATTTTCCTGTGTTGATTTTGCCATGGTCCTAAATATATACCACCAACCAATGTTCATTCATTCATTTGAAGAGGACCATGACATCAGGGAGATGATGATATGACTTACAATTGATTTTGATTTGAGTCAGGGAGGGCTTGGGCCTTACTTTCTCCTCTAGAGTCATCTGGGTCCAGTGGCCATATATTCATCAGGATGCCTGGAGATGGCCAAGGATGATTTTTTTTTATTAAAGGGGCCATCCCTTGACTCACTTCTTAAAGAGGCCTATTCACTGAATGGGTGTTACCTCACTCAAACTGAGAACCTGAAAACACTTTAGCCTAAAAGGGCTAGAGTCTCCTATTGCATCCTGGGCCATCTCCAGTCATTCTGATGAATATCTGGCCACTGGACCCAGAAAGTTCTGGAGGAGAAAGTGAGGCTGGTGACCTTGCACAGACCTCCCTGACTCAAATCAAAGTCAACTCCAAGTCATGTCAACATCTCCATGATGTCATGGTCCTCTTGGAGAATGAAGGGCAAAAACATTCATTCATTCAATGAGCATTTATTAAGTGTCTGCTGTGTGAAAAATACTGAGGGTAATTAAAAAAAACTTAGAAAAGACATAGTCCCGCCCTCATGAATTTCACACTCTAGTAAAGAAGAAGACAAAACACAGATAACCATAAACTACAATATTACATGATTAGTGAATTAGAGAGGTGGAAGAGAATGTATTATGTATAATCATTAACATTTTCTGCTGCAGCAAAAATTTGGAATAAGTCGAGTTTATTTCTGCTAATAGTTCTTACATTGCTCTGTTTAAAAACAAATGGTCCAATTAAAAAAGACATCTATTTTTTTTAAAGAGGAAAGAACAAAATGGAAAAAGGAACAGAGTGAAACACTCATCTGGCAATTGTATAATTTCCTTACAAGTAACCTGGGGAGGAAATTCTGCTTGTTATTCAAAAAGATGAATGAGTTTTTAGGCAGTGACCTGTAAGCATCTGGATGGCATTATTACATATGGAAATTTTATGCATGAAATTCAAATACAGAACTAGCCTCCCTCCCCCTCCTCTTTATGGCCTATATATAAGTTATGTGCTGAGTTATATATTTGAGCCTGACATCCCCCTTTTTTTGACATGGGAGCGTCTGTTAGGATATCAAAGACTGATCAGCACAGCTGGTTTGGGGGGTGGGGTGGAGGATGAGGTACCTTTGTAAGCTCAGGTCATCCTTTCAAAGGGTAACAACACAAAGCATTCCCCACATGCTCAAGAAGTGTTCTGATATGGCCTAAGACAGAGATGCTGACCAGAATCTTCAGCAAGTCCTCTACCTCTCAACCTTGGCTAGCGAGGATCACTCTCATTTTGTAGAAGAAGAAATTGAGGCCCAGAGGTTACATGACTTGCTCAAAATCACACGGATCATATGTAGAAGAGCCAGGATTCAAAGCCAGGTTTAGAGTTGTTTTTCATATTGACACTGTTAAATCAATCCAATAAATGTTTATTGTGTCCCTACTATGTACAAAGCGATTAAAGCAAACTTGAATTCACCATCAAATACCAAAAAATCTAGGAGGCAAATTCTACCTGGGAATTCTCAAGAAGAAAGAGCATAGGGATGTCTATTCATATCCATATCCAAATCCATATCCATATCCATATCCATATCCATATCCATATTCACATACACATACATATAGCAATATATAATATAACACATATAATTTGCACACATGTGTAATATATATGCATCCGTGCCACATACACAGGTAACACATATACATACATATTATGTATTCATACACATTTGCACATGTATATCTTTTTATATGAAAAGAATTCAGAATTTCAGATTCTAAAGTACATCTCTTTAAAAGAAGTTGGCAAAACATATCCACCCCTGTTTTCCATGTGAGCAACCAAAGGGGCATAGCAGATAAATGACTTGCTGAAAATAAGCTAACTAGTAAGGTTAAGCAGGAACTCCGAAGCCAATTCAATTCAGTTCAGATCAATTTAATTCCATAAGTACGTAAATGTTTATTACAGCAAGATGGGGAACCTGTGACCTTGAGGCCACATGTGGCCTTCTAGGTCCTCAGGTTCAGGCTTTTGATTGAGTCCAAGTTTTACAGAGCAAATCCTTTTATTAGGGGGATATGTTCTGTGAAGTTTGGATTCAGTCAAAGGCTGCACTTGAGGACCTAGAGGGCCACATGTGGCCTCAAGGCTGCAGGTTTCCCACTTCTGTGCTAGGCCTTCAATGAGGTTATATTCATAAATTTAGAGATAGAGGGAACCTCAGAAGACATCTAGTGTAATCTCTGTTTACAGATAGAGAAATTGAGATCCAGAGAAATTAAGTGAGTTGCCTAAGTTCACATAGCAACAGACAGGATGTAAACCCAAGTCTTCTGACTCCAGATCTGGACGGTTTCCATTGTACCACCCTTCTACACACTCGCACAAATATGTGTGATACGATTGAGAGAGAGAACACTAAATGGAAAGTTCAAGGAAGACTTCATGGAAGAGGTGACATCTGAGCTAGGTTTTGAAGGAAAGAACTAGTTTTTCTAACTCTCTGGTCTGACCATGCCACTTTCTTGCTCATGAAACTCCAGTGGCTCCCTATTACTTTTGGGGGCAAATAAAAGGACTCTGGCATTTAAAACCCTCTTCCACCTGGATCTGTCCTCCCATTCTAGTTTGCATTATTCCCTTTCACTCCCATACTATTGTTTAGTCAAACTGGCCTTATTACTTCTCCTGACATAGAATCCTTCCTTTACCATCACCCTGCTTTTACATTGTTTGCCTGTTATTCCTAGAGTGCTTTCTGCCCTCACTTTTGCCTCTTATGGTCATTTTCTTTCTTTCTGACATGAAGCCTTTCTTGATGCCTTTGGCTGCTACTGCCTTCCCCTCAATATTATCTTGTATCTATTTCATATATACCTGTACACATATATATTATTTCTCCCACTCTCCTCTCCTCAAAGATTGTAGGCTCTTCAAGGGCAGAGGCTATTCTTCTCTTATCTTTGCATTCCCTGCCCTAGGAGCAATGTTTGGCACGTATCAGGCTTAGTAAATATTTGTTGACTCTGTGAGTCGAAATGAGGAGATAGTGAATTCCAAATATAAAGGGTGGCTTGGAAGAATGCTTAAAGATGGGAAATGGAGTGAATTTTGTGGAGTCAGGGAGCAGCTAAATGTTACAGTTCAGATACATCTAAGAATTTGCAGAGTAGTATGATATAAAACATAAAAGACAGATTGTGAAGGTCTTAAATAGCAAGCTGGGAATTTTTTTATTTTATCAAAGACAATGGAGAACCACTGAAAATTTTAGAGGAGAGGTCAGGCCTGGGCCTTTGGAAGATTATTTTGACAGCTGTATGGAGAATGGATTGGAAAAAAGAGAGACCAGATACAGGCAGACCAATGAAGAGGCTATTGTGATAATCTAGGTGAGACATGGCGAAGGTAGAACTAGCCTAGTGGTTACATGGATAAAGGGAACGGGATGGACTTGAGAGATGTTAGGAAGGAGGAATTGACAAGATTTGAAAGATGGTTGTCCATGGGGAGTGAGGGAGAGAAAACAATTGAGAAGAACTTTAAGGTTTTTAACCTAGATTACTGAAATGATAGCACCTTCAGAAAAATAAGTTAGAGGAAGTGAGTTTGTGTGTATATGAAGAGATTATCAGTAATAATTGGAAAATGTCAAGTTTGAGGTATGTACAGGATATCTATATGGAGACACCCAGCAGACAGGTAAGGATGTGGGACTAGATTTTAGGAGAGAGTTGGGAAAGATATATAGATATGAGAGTCTGCTCGATAGAAATGATATTTGAACCCAAGATGAGAGAGAGAAAGAGAGAGAAAGAGAGAGAAAGAGAGAGAGAGAGAGAGAGAGAGAGAGAGAGAGAGAGAGAGAGAACCCATGTATAGGAGATAGATGATAGATGATCCTTTATAAGAGACAGATAAGGAACTGAAATAAAATCATTGGATTTAGGAGGCAAGATATTTTCGGGGTAATTTTGGAGAGAGAGTTTTCCTTGAGTGTTGGTATTGAAAGAGAGATTGGCAAGAAGTTGAAAAGTAAGCAGGCGATGATGGAGGTAATGAGTATTAGATTAGTGGTGTCACACTCAAATAGAAACAGGTGCTACTACATAAGGATCCCTGAACACCATGTATCAACTTAATTTAAAAATCTAATATCATCTATGTTTTATTACATTTTAATTGATTTTGTTAAGTATTTCCCAAGTACATTTTTATCTGGTTTGGGCCCCACTCAGGCATGTTGCAGGCCACATGTTTGACACCCCTGATGTAGATGACATTTTAGGGACATGAGTTTGGGTATGAAAGGAAAAGGAGACATTGTATAATCAATTTAGGACATAAGAAGGTGACATTAAGGTTTCTTGAGGAGATAGGGAGATCTGGGAACATTTGTAGTAGCAATAGAGATGGAGAGATTGATAAGGAAAGATAAATATTTATTATATATATATCTGTAAACATATATATAGAGAGACAGATGCATAGAGGCAAAGAAACAAAGACAAAGAGACAGGGAGGAGAGAGACACAGAGAGAGGAGAAACAAAGAAAGAGGAGAAACAGAGACAGAGACAGAGGCAGATAAGCAGAGAATTGCTCCAGAATGGGGACAGGAGAGAGTGACATGTGAAAAATAAAGTAGAAAAGTTGACTGTAGCAAGGAGGAGGTCACATTTTCATCAAAGGAAGAGAGGTGGGGTATGATGTAGAAGAATTTTGATACATGGAAGAAAGGAAAAATAACGGCTTATGGAAAATGAACTCTTTTTTTCCCATTAGGCAGGAGCCAAGGTCCTCTATTGAAAGGAAGGGGGTAAAGGTGATATAGGAAGCTTTAGGAAGCAATAGGTTTGGAAAAATCAATCTGGGAAGAACGAAAAAGGCATCTTAGAGCTGTTGAGGCCTACTTGAAATGAGATAATATAAATTCATCATTGACACACTTGTGTAACTTCTTTCAACAGCAGCATTAGAGGAGGAGGAACAATTGTTGGGGGGCTATATCAGTACTGGGGTATAACAAGACATGATCAATGATATAAGAAAGGGCATATGATCTAAAAGCATAGGGCCATGTAGAGCTTGATTGGTTAATCACAGGGTCCAGACTGCGAATGGAGGAAAATGAAGCCAGACAATGGTTAAGGAACTAGGCGAATATGGAAAACTAGAAGATCTGGAGGTCATGCTGAGAATGAAGTTTAGACTTAGGAAGGGGGAGGCAGAGAATAAGATAGAACATAGAAGACTGTGAGTAAAAACAGGAATTTCAGACTCCTGGATAATCTGGAGATGGCACAGTTATGGGTCTAGGGTTTGACCATTTCTGTTGATGGCCTGGTAAAAATCAAAAATGTGAGTTATCAGAGTTGAAGAAGAAGTGGATGGATTGAGAAGCCAGGGTCTTTGTGAGGATATACATTTGTGTACTAAAGGTACTCAAATATAAAAAGAAAATGGGGAGGAGTACAGAGGAAGACTGTGAGAAAGACACTAAACTCCAGGAAGGCTGGTTGATGCCTCCAACAAATATCTGAACAGGGTGGTACCCTGAGGGCAGTACCTCAAAGGCAAAGGGAATGCTGACTAATAGTGTCTGAGGAGCCCTTTCAACATGGTAGCAAGAGGCAAAGAGCACATCTATTCTTCTCCCTGGCCAAGTCTGTTGGCATACAGGAGAGAAAAAGCAACCTGTATTGGAGTGGGAAGTCAGGGATAATGATGGCCAACATTCATATTATGCTTTCAAGTTTCCAAAGCATTTTTCATGAGGTGAAGAAACTGAAATTAAGTAACTTCAGCGTTGAGATGAGATTCAAACTCAGGTCTTCCTGACTTCAAGTCTAGTGCTCTATCCATTATGCCACCTGGCTTATCAGAGTGAGGCAAGTTTGTGAGAACACAAGAAAGTGTGAATAGTGAGAAAAGGTCGAGGTGAAGAGAACAAGGGAATTAGAGTTTCCAGAGGAATAGAGGAACAAGAGGGAAGAGCATGAGAGAGATTGAGAAGAGCGGGGATAAGGTGAATGAGAATGACAGATCAGGGAAGCAGTAGCAAGGGAAAAATGCTTCCTCCTTGGTGGCAGGCTATGTTGCAAGGATCAGGAGAAAAGAAAGGTTCTGGCTGGTAGGTTAGGTTAAGTACCATTTAACTTGGGGACCCCACCTGCCAGGTTCTGTGATGACAGAAGTCTCTCTCTCTAAACACTAGCAAAGAAGACGTTTGTGTTGACTCAACAAGAGGCCTTTCCTTGTCTCTCTCTCTCTCCCTTAGCTCCTGGGTTCTTCTCCTCCAAGGTTACCTTCTATTTACTCTGTATTTATCTGGTACATTCTGATTTATATATGTTGCCTTTCCCATTAGAATGTAAGCTCCTTGAAGGCAAGTTTTTTTTTCTTTTTCTATATATCCCTAGCACTTAGCTTAGTCTAAGTATTTAATAAATACACGTCGATCAATTGATTGCCTGTTCCTAGTTTTTGATGGTTCTAAGGCCCTACCAGTACAGTCTCTGTTGCCTCTGGCTCCCAGGGCCTTAGAATTTCTAGTTGAGTCCAAGAGCTCTTTCCAGTAAACCTCGCTTGACCAGCAACAGCAAACACCCATATGTGTCAATAGATTCCAGGAGATTACATTGCTATAGTCCCTTTGTCTCTCTTTCTAGAACTAATAGTTGCTCTGAGCTCTATATAGCTAGAACAAATATCAGGTAGATTTTTAATTTCCCGTGGCTGCAGTTGAACCCCAATTCTAAGCTCAGAATTTTTGCTGAGGATCTTCAGGTCCTTAGAAATAGTTTGACTATTTCTTGTGATTACATAGGATTATATATTACATATATATTACATGGGGTTATGGAAATGACAGGCAAAAAAGTAGATACTTTAAAAGTAACGCTGGGTTATGGAGGCCTAGCTTTATTTTATTTTATTTTTTGGAGGGGGGAAGGCAAGGGATATGTGACTTGCCCAAGGTCACACAGCTAGTAAATGTGTCAAGTGTCTGAGGCTGCATTTGAACTCAGGTCCTCCTGACTCTAGCGCCATTGCTCTATGCACAGAGCCCCTAGCTTTATATAATGACTGTAATCATGTTTCTGTCCTATTATAATAAAAGATATTCAACCAAGGCTACCATCATTTGGTCATCCATTCCTTTGATGTGTTCTACCTGAGGAAGTTCAATTCTGGCTTTTTCCCCCCTGAGAGACCCTAAGTGATCTTCCATGTCTAGAATATTCCCTTCACCTCTCTAACTTCTTCCTTCAAAGCACAGCTCAGATCCCACTTCCTACATTAGACTTTTCCTGGTCTCCACACTTCCTTCCACCCCTAAATACACACCTTAGCACTCTTGCTCTTGGAATTATTTTGCATATACTTCAAATTTACTTGCATTTTTTCATTAGAATGTAAAATCTTTGAGGACAGAGACTGATTTATTTTTAATGATTGTTTTTCTAATACCTTATATGTCCTCTTCTTCCTCCTTCTTCTCTAGACCTTCCTCTACCAATTCAATTCATTGTCTTATAAAGTTGCCTAGTGCACTGAGAGGTTAAGTAACTTGCCACTAAGCATCAGAGACAAGACTTGATCCTAGGACTTTTTAATTTGAAGGACAGCTCTTTACCCGTTATAGCAAGATGCTTCTCTGGCCTTACACATAGTAACTGTTTAATGGATATTTGGTGCTTTAAACTGCATGGCTGAAGCCATCTGTGCTTAAGAGATTTGTCCTTGGATGACAAGCGTGGGATCAGCAGCCTGCATTGAAGCCCTTCTAGTTTGGCAAGTCCTGCCAGAACTTCCACTCCTATGGTAAAGCCTTCAGTAGTTAAGATTCTTCTCCACACCATAAGGAGGCAACAGAGGAGGACTTTCCTGAAAAAAAAAAATAACAGCTATATTTGTATATAACTGTGAGGGAAGGAAGAAAGTCACCAAAGGGGAGGAAGTAGAAGAGGATGACAATTTGCTGAGGGCCAGCTCCACCTTAAATGGTCAGTGCAGTAAGAAGGACTGAGAACAGCTCTTCACTCCATTCTAGCTCTCCTGGGGCTGGGCTTATTCACATTAGTAATTCAGATGAAGGGGCTCTGTCTTAAACATTAATCAAAATTGAAACACAACCAAGGAGGGCATTTTGAAACTGCTTTACATCTAATATCCCTTCGCTTTGCTAAATGTCAAGCTTTTAGTTGGGGTGTGTGTGTGTATGTGTGTGTGTGTGTGTGTGTGTGTGTGTGTGTTTAACATGGAAGAAATCAAAATATGAACTTCAGCTTGAATGGAATTTTTGACACGAATATTAAAATTCTGGGCTGCGGCAGAATTTCCCTCTTTGCTGGACTGGCCCATTAATCATATACTTCAGCTCTTCTTTTCCTTCAGAAATGTGGATAATACACTGAGATTTTTTGAACCAATTCTCATTACACTGCTAGGTAGCAGCCCCACTGCAATCCCTTGTCATGAAAAAAAGGGAAGGGCATGTTTCCTCAACTTACCTCCAGATTGCATAAGAGGAGAAGAGAAAACGTCAGACTGTGGAGGAAGGGAACCTAAAAAGAAGGTACTTTGTAATGTGCTATAGTTGCTCTGCTCATTGAATCATATGTTATTAGGGCTAAAAGGAACCTGAGAGATCAATTTGATCAGGCTTTCCCTTTTACAAATGAGGAAACTGATACTCACAGAGGGGAAGGGAAGTTCCCAACAGCAACAAAGCATGGAGCAGTTGAAAAAGCACTGGCTATGGAGTCAGTCCAGAGGACCCAAGCTACAGTGCAACCTTCTCTACGACCCGGAAGAACTTGGGCAAGTCACTCAATCTCTGTGGACCTCAGTTTCCTCATGGGTAAAATGAGGGTGTTGGACTAGATGGTCTCTTAACTTTCTCCTGGCTCTAGAACTATGATTCTATGATACAGTGTGGAAAATTGTACGGGCTTTATTATCTCCATTTACAGATAAGGAAACTGAGGCTCAAGGAAATCTAGGAACCTGAACAAAATTTTAAGGGCAGTAAGTACCACAAATGGGATTTTGTTTTATTTGGCTTCATGGTTCTGGTTAAGGCAAACACCTAGGTTAAGGAATTTATAGGAAATAGGTACTCAGGAAGCTAATACAAACAAGAGTTTTATTATTTTGTGGCACTGAAAGCAGACAAAATAGAAAGCACATCCCTATACTATATGTCAGTATAAACAGAGGTTTTGCCCATGAATGCAAGAAACTCACTCTATGAAATGCAAACTAAAACAACTCTGAGGTACCACCTCACATCTATCCAATTGGCTAATATGACAGAAAACAAAAATGATAAATGCTGGAGAAAATGTGGGAAAATTGGAATACTAATACATTGTTGATGGCATTGTGAAATGATTCCACCATTCTGGAGAGCAATTTGGAACTATGCCCAGAGGGCTATAAAAGTGTGCATATCCTTTGTCCAGCAACACCACTTCTAGAGCTGTATCTAAAAGAGATCATAAAATGGGAAAAGGTCCCACATGTACAAAAATGTTTATAGCAGCTCTTTTTATGGTGGCAAAGAATTAGAAATTGAGGGGATGTTTGTCAACTGGGGAATGGCTGAAGAACTTGTGGTATATGGATGTAATGGAATAATACTATTGTGCTATAAGAAATGATGAGCAGGCAGATTTCAGAAAAAAAACCTGGAAAGACTTACATGAACTAATGCTGAGTGAAGTGAGCAGAACGAGGAGAAAATTGTACATAGCAACCACAACATTATGCGATGACCAACTTTGATAGCCTTAGCTCTTTTCAGCAATGCAAAATGATCTAAGACAATTCTAAAAGACTTATGGTGGAAAATGCCATCCACATCCAGAGAAAGAACTATGGAGTCTGAATGCAGATCAAAGCATACTATTTTCTCTCTCTTTATTTTCTTTCTCATGGTTTTCTCTTTTGTTCTGTTTCTTTTTTCATAACACAACTAGTGTGGAAATATGTTTAATATGATTGTACATGTATAACCTACATCAGATTGCTTGCCGTTTTGGGGAAGGGGAAGGGTAAGGAGGGAGGGAGAAAAAAGTTTCAAACTCAAAATCTTATAAAAGTAAACGCTAAAAACTATATGTGTAATTGGAAAATATAAAATACTATTAAGTGGAAAAAAAGAAACTCATTCTACTCGAGGGGGAGTGAGATGTGTTGGGGAAAGAATAGCCTCAAAGCTAAGATTCAGCTAATGAAATTATATACCATATCCTAAAAAAATGGACTTGATTGAGAACAGGCCATCCATGCCAAATGTGGGAGGGGACACTCATAATCAGACCCAGGTGTGGTGGAAAGTTCTAGAAGTTGTTTATCCATGCTAAGCTTGGGTGAAGCTCAGGTAGGGGATGTTTCTTTACTGAGAGTAGAAACTAGGAGAGGATTTAAGTTAACTGTCTAAGGCAACAGGAGGACAGCCGTTCAACAACTCAAGTCTGGTGCAACGGTCAACAGTTTTATCCAGTCAGAAGCTGTGAGCATAACCCTGTCTGGCTTTGCCTATGTGCTTTATGGGCGATATTATGTTATGTTATATCATTTTATTTTATGTTATATTACATCACATCACATAAAGTCACGTCATGTCACGTCACATCGTCATGTTATGTCCCGTTATGTTACATTATATATAATATAATGTGATATGATATAATGCAGTATTATATTTTCATTTAGCCCAAGTGACTCCACATTGGAGTCCTATTATTATAATTATCACATCAAACAATATAATGTATGCTGTTATCACAGATTTGAATCCAAGTTTCCCAAATTCGAATCCAGGATTCATTCTACTGCTTTTGCTGCCTCATGAATTCTGACTCAAGAGCAGGCTTAATGGGGAGGGAACTTGACGAAAAAAGAAGATAATCTAAGGGATCTTGGACCAGGGAAGGCAGCCTCATGTACAATGAGATGCGGTGTAAACAACTTTCTACATAGAAGACATACTGTTTTTGTCCCTCATTTTCTTGACTCATATGTAAATTAGATTTAAGTGAGGCAGAGCTTCACAAAGACCTCAGCCTCACTTTCTCTTCCAGAGTCATCAAAGGCCAGTGGCAGGACAAAAGCCTGACAACTGGCAATGGCCTGGGAAGCAGTGGATGACCTTGGCATCTTCAATGTCTGATCAAGCTCTAAGTGCTCCCCAGTACCTGCTTTACCTGCCTTCATGGCCATTGGAACAAATTGTTCTCAATCACCCATTCTACTGGGGAAAAGACTTCACATGCTTTGGGTAGACAAATTTGAGGCTTCTTGGTTAACTTCAGCCTGGCTTAGCCCATCTGCCAAGATGGTTTACCAAGGTGTGACTCCTGTGCATGCTATAGCTTCTTGGAGCCACAGGTGAGAGTTGGGTCAATCAGGTGGACACCGTAGGTAGATGAGTGGCCCTGAAAAAGTCTCTGTAGCCCTCACACCAGAGATGCTAATCTGACAGAGCCAGGGGCCTAGAATGGGGAAGCAAGGAATGGCAGAAACTGAGTCCTTGCCCTCAAGGAGTTCACAGTCTTAAAGAGCAGACACTGTGTAAACAACCTTCTACATAGAAGGCATACTGTTTTTGTCCTTCATTTTCTTGACTCGTATGTATATTAGATGGTAGAGTCAGGAAGATCTGAGTTCAAATCTGGCCTCAGACACTTATTAGCTATGTGACCTGGCAAGTCACTTAACACTGTTTGCCTCAGTTCCTCATTTGTAAAGTGAACTGGAGAAGTAAATGGAAAACCATTTCAGCACCTTTGCCAAGAAAATACCAAGAGTCTGGCATGACTGAAATGACTGAACAACAAAAGCTAAGTCACAGGGCATGAATTATTTTAGTAGAAGATCTATCTATTTTATATCATTATCTATATCTATCTATCTGTCTATCTATCTATCTATCTATCTATCTATCTATCTATCTATCCATCTATCCATCTATCTCTACAGATAGATATAGATAGATAGGTATAGCAGATGGAAAATAACTTTAGAGAGAAGGTACTAACTGTGAGAAAGCCTAGAGGCAGAAATTGAGATTCCAGGCACTGAGGGCAATTGGTGAAAATGCATGAAGATGGGAGATGGCATGTCATGTCAGAAGGTTCAATGTTGCTGAGTCATAAAATACATGCAGAGCAGTAAATGTAAGAAGACTGGAAAGATTGGAAGGAACCAGGTTATAAATGACTTTAAATACCAAAAAAACCATTTGATATTTGATCCTGGAAGCAATAGGGAGTCACTGGAATTTATTGAGGAGAGTGACATGGTCAGGTGTATGGTTTAGGAAAATCTCTCTGAGAGTGAAGCAGAGTGAAAGATGGACTGAAGTGGGGGGAGACTTGAGGAAGGGAGAACAACAGAGATTATTGCAATAGTTCAGGCATCAGGTGAGGAGGGCCCGCACCAGGATGGTAGTGGAAAGTGGAGAGAAGGGAACATATACAAGGGATTTTGTGAAGAGAGAAACAATAAGATTTGACAACAGATAGTATGTATGGAGTTAATGGGAGAGAGGCAGAATGTGATCATTGCAAAAGAGAGGGAAGACAAAGTATAATGGAATATTTGAAGAGGAAATGACCAGTATAAGTTGGGGGAGAAGCACTGGAGAGGCAGGGAAAGTGTTGTGTACAATGGGCCTTGAAGGAAAATAATTTTAACAGATGATGGTGAGAAAGACACACACACACACACACACAGAAAGAGAGAGAGAGAGAGAGAGAGAGATCCATTCCAAGCCTGGAGGATAATGGGAGCAAAGAGACAGAGACTGGAGAGGACAGGACGTGAAAGAGGCTGATGCGTAACTATGTTTGGCCTCAGGGGAAAGGAGCCAACCATGGCATGTTGCTGGTTTTGGCACCGTGGGTCCCAGACAACTCATTTCATACTGCTGACCTGAGGCAGACAGTGGGCTTGAGAGATGGATGAGAAATTGATGAAATATACAATTGAATGAAAGCAAATATGAGGAAAATGGTGATGGGGGAGGTAGTAATGCCCTATATTGGGGCAAAGGGCACCATTGATAGTAAGCAGGAAAATTAATCTGTGTTTCTCAGGGAACTGACCAGAATGGAATTGCCCTAAGCAGCTCCCCATACTTAGCTCACAAAGCTAGGAACCAACCATGAATACAGAAAGAGATCTTCTTGTCTAGGCCTGCCTCCCCCTTCTCCCTCTCCCAACTCTGTGATGTCTCTAAAGATTTGGATAATTGCCTCAGTTCTCCACCTTGATTTACATAAAGAGGGAGAGAGACTGACAGACAGACTGAGAAAACATGGTTCAAAACTCTATTTGGTTGCCAGATCTTAACACTCTAAAGTATTTTCAGATGCTAGTCACAGACATTTTGAACTGCATTAGAATAAACAGAATTCTGAATTATCTTCTCAGCAGTACATGAAATAACAGTCTGTCACCCAAAAGGGAAGAAAGAGGATGATAAATTCCTGAAGTAAAATCCTAGAAGGAAATAAAGTCATGCACGGGTAGGTTTGTGAAGTCTCCTCTTACATTGCTTCCCTATTTCTTTCTTGACGGTCCCCAACCCTGGTCTTTTGGGGACAATATAAGGCTAACAGCTATACAATGCCCTAGATGGCAGTTTGCAAGATAATATGTATGTATGTATATATGTACACATACACACACATACTCATCTATACATGTGCAAATACACACACACATATATATGTTCTGGTGTTAGTTAATGCCAGTCCTGGATAGGGTTAAATGATGATTTTGACTATTTGGAATCACTGTAGAAATCTTTGAATGATGTATGAGGGGAAAATCTTTGCCTAGCACATGAAGACAGTGACTGCAAAGATGTGCCCTCGGCTGTGGTATTTTGAAATATTCAGCACATAGGCAGAATTATGGACTGAGAAGTCAGTTATGCTTAGAAGCTCCCAGCAGCCAATGCAGGGGGAAAAAAGCCCCTAATTCAGGTTCATTTGATGATAGCTTTTTGTCCAAAGACTCTTAATATTTAAAAACCATACTCTTCTGTTTGATCCATGTTCAGCTGGCACTGGCCAAACGCTCAGTTCTGAGAGCAGACCCCTAGAGAGAATCCCTCCCTGATAGCCTCAATATATCCCTGAGAGTCCCAGGGGGAAATGCGATTAGACATAGAGTTATTGAAAAAAAGATTTCAATTCCACAAAGGAATTCAATAAAGCCTTTTACCATGCACAAGGACCTTTGCTGTGCTAAGCACTTAGGATGAAAAGATAAAAATTAATAACAGCTCCTGGCCACAAAAAGCTTACCTTTAATTCTACAGTCCTCTGTATTTTTTACAGCGGAAGGTATGGGGTCGGCTGGAATGTGGTACTGCTTGGGGATGGAGCTGGAGGTGGGGGTGGAGTGGAAAAAGGGAATTTTCAGATTAAGTAACCTATAGTCCAAAATAGACAATTCCTCTAGGGCAGGGATTCTGAATCTTCTTGTTTGTTTGTTTCATGGACCTTTGGCAGTCTGGTGAAACCCATGGACTCCTCAGAATAATGTTTTAAAAATGTATAAAATTACAAAAGCAGCTGATTATATTAAAATAAAGTTATCAATACACACATACACATGTATCGATGTCTATTTTTGAAAGTATTTTTGAATACTTTCTTTTGAAAACTTTTGAATACTTTCTTTTGAATATTTTCCCCCTTCTCCAAAGGTGAGGAGTAAAGAAGACTGTTTGCAGGGGAAAAAAAACATTGAAGTAGGAGCTAGGAAACCTAGGCAAGTCATTATGATAGTTGACATTGAAAAAAGAACAAAATAAAAACTTTAAAACTCCTGCAGTGACCCAAATACAGGGCAATCCAGGATCACACTTGGATCTTAAGGTCCTGCTACAATACTTCTAATCACTATCAAACCAGACCACAATGACCCAGCTGACAAGAGCATCAGCCTGTGCTCTTGATCAATACTGACTGCACAGGCAGAAAGTAACATTTTGACAGTTGAGGCAGATAAAATGATTCGATTGGTAATATTATGGTCTTATTTAAAAAATATGTAGATCTAGGTGCGTTGTGAAAATAGTTTAGATAGTTTAAGTCTGTAGGTTATTTGAGCTCTATGAAAAAATGTGCTCAATCTATCACAGAATCACAGGATATTGAGAGTGGAGAGACTTGACAGATTATCTATTGCCCTGACTCCCTCATTTTAAAGAGGAAACTGAGGCCCAGACATCATAAAAAAGCTCTCTAGTCACACGCTACAATTCCAACTCAGGTCATCAGTCTATCTTTCCCTATATTATTCTGGCTTTACAACCCCCTCACTTTACAGAGGAGGGGCCCGAGTGCCTGAGATATTAAGTGGTTTCCTCAAGGTTTCAATGAGTGGTAGTAGAGTTAGGATTTGAATCCAGGTCTTCAGACTTTAGGTCCGTTGCTTTTTTTTAACCAGAAGTTGAGATATTGTCATGAAAAATGTCAAAAAAGTCAAGTGTATACTAGTGTATGTAAAAAGCTCTGGGAGCAGAGAATGTTTTTAAAATAGCATCTAGATTTCCATGTGGAGAACATTCCTTCCTTTGTATCTTTTGTATAGGCTAGTGTGCCCCCCTCCCCTCCATGGCTAGAATTCTCATCATTCCTCACCTCTACTTTTTGGAATCCCTACCTTCCTTCAAGGTTCAGTTCAAATTCCATTTTTTACCTTTTTTAATCCTCCCTAAACACCCAGGTATTAATGTTTTCCCCTCCTAATTATTATAGGCATTTTATAGCTACTTATTTTCATACATGAGATTTTCCTCCTCCCTCTTCCCCTCACTGTAAGCTTCTTGAAAAATGGATTATTTTATTTTTGTCTTTGTATTTCTAATTCCTAGCACAATGCTTCACCCATGGTAGATATGTATTAAATGTACCTCTTCCCGTATTTCCTTTCCCCCGAAACACTGTATATACTCCCTGCACTTTATAGTGCTTTCTCTTAGTCAGGCCTGCCCACCCTGTACCCACAATGAATTTTGAGGCTATGTTGGCCCAGAGAGCTATTTTATACCTTCAGCAATGGGGGAGGGAGTGTACCTTACAAGACCCCACAGCCTCCTTAATCGTTTGATACTTGTCAAATGCTCTGAGCCTCTTAGACAAAGGCCACTACAGTTATGTAAGATTTTATTGCTATGCTGGGAAAACTGAGATGTCATGTACAAGTCAGCCCTTCAAATAATCAATCTTTATGG